>CM047813.1:49961698-50494198 GCA_026214975.1 Gentiana macrophylla
TTGTTTCTTGATCTTGTTGAACACATATCCCACCCAATTGAATTCAAGTTCATCCCATATGATGTTCATCGGATATATCCCAACTTCGGATAAATTATCCAACCCTTAGTGATGTCCAATGACATGTTTGGTCGATCCATCTTCTAAGTAGGGAAAAATCGGTTTGAGACCATTGAGCTTTGTATTAAGGTTGACAAAGTTGATCCGATGTTGAAATCTGTTGAGAAAAGCTTCACGCTGAGTGGTAAAATGTGCTAGGTCTATTGATTCCACACGTGGCTTCTAGCAATCGAATAGTCGCCTTATTATCTCTTCAATGATAATAACCTTTTCTCCAAGAACTTTTTGTAATCGGTGTTTTTCACCATCTTCATATTCTCATTGAATTGAAATATCCCTTCCAAGTCAAGATCTTTTTCTTAATTTTACCTCCAAAAGGTTTCTTAAACCTTGTAAATTATTGATCTTTTTAAGCATATATAGCTAGCAAGAAGAGTATTGTTGCAAAATTCTTCATATTCTTCAAAAGAGAGGCTTTGTACAACGCGATTAATCTGGATTCTTCAAAGGTGTTTGAGGCGTGCCATTGTAAAGAGTTTTTCCTGAGTCTTGAGAGAGAAGGAAATTTAAATTTTGTGTATATACAGGATATGAAAAGGTGAAATTATATAGTGGGGAGGCTGATGGTTTTTTATTTGAAACCACGATCTCTGAAGATTTTGTACTAACTTCTCAAATTCCACTGAGTGGTTTGTATAACCGATGCAATTACTATCGACATTAGTGAGGGTGTACAAGGTAAAATTCGACAAAAGCTGGTGGTAATTAAATGCGATGTAACTTCGGTGCCGGTTTTATCCTTTTAAAAATTTGATTGGATAAAATCTGATCTTTGAGATTAGTTTGTGCTTTGAATCGGTTCCGTCATTCTTCGATTTCAAGATTTGATTTGAGATTGTTGATGTCAATGACCGATCACGTCAAGTGATCTCACACCCGGCATGACGAGGATCAATCTCATGACGAACTGTGAGCATAAATCGACATAAGCGACTATGATAATTCCCAACCCGGTTCGGCTTTGAAAACCTTTCTTTGTCCGGTGGTTTCATAAAGATATCAACCAACCGAACTTCATTTGGGATATGTAGAATCATGAACGCCCTTTTTCTACATGATCCCCTTATAAGTGATGTCTCACATCATTATGCTTTGTCCTTGAGTGCAAAACTAGATTATCGGTTATGTCTATTGCACTTGTATTATCACACATTATAGAATCAATCCTTCTTCTATCCCATAATCTCTAACTATTGTCTTATCCATAAAACTTGAGGCACAATTGACTTCCAGGTGCATATATACTCTTCACTGTTGATGTTGAGATTGAGTTTTGTTTCTTCTTGAACCATGACACAAGTCTATTTCTAGTAATGTGACATGTGCTCTGAAGTACTTTTTCTTTCCACCTTCATCTAGCATAACTCGAGTCCGAGTAGGATATCGCCTGAATTCTCCTTCTTTGAATTCCACATCCCTACTCCTGATGTGTCCTTTAAATACTTCAAGGTTCTCTTGACAACTGTAAGATGACTTTCTTTAGGTCTGGTTTGAAATATGGCACAAACACCTACTATAAAGGATATGTCTGGTCTACTTGCTGTGAAGTAAAGTAGACTTACAATCATTCTTCTGTAGAGATTTTTATCCACATCATTGCTATCATTGTCTTCATAAAGTCTGATGTTGGTTGCAATAGGTGTTGCAATGCCAGCTGATTTTCCATTCCAAACTTCTTCATCAATTCCCTTGTTGTTAGGAACATTTTATCATGTTTTGATGATGGCCATACTAGCTGTTATAGCAAGCCTGAAATAAGTTAGAATTCTCTGTATAAGTCTTTACTTAGAGTCGACATGTTGTATAAGTGAGTCAGGACAAGTATTGTACTAGTTGGTGGGACGGCAAAGTAAGAACATATATTCGCAAGAGTGAAGCCAACAAGCACCAAGCAGAGATACATTGAAGACATTATGGTCGACTTATAACCAAGGAAGTCTGTGATGACCTTGGATAAGTCTAAGTTATGCTTAAGTAATGAAACTTAATGTTCGAATATGGTGTACAACTTTGATCTCACCCCAATCAGGATCGGTGAAGTACAAAAGATTCTCCTTGAACTTGAAGCAAAGCAGGAAACAGTGAATCGGGTGAGTAAATCGACTTTCGGTGAGTGAAGACAAAGCGGTGAAGGAAGATCTAAAACGGCTAAGTCGGAAGAATCACTCAACCATTCGTAAACGCAGTATAACACTTACGAGATCATATTTAATATATGTTGAAGATTCAGAAATCATGCATTAAATGCACAATCAATAGAGGATCAATCAAGGACGGATTTTCTGTTATATGGTTGAAGGAAAAATCCGATCACTGAAATCAAAGGGAATGCAATTAAGGGGGAATCGAGAATAAAATCAAGGATTATTCTCTCATTAATATGCCAACGGACGGAATTTCAAAATCAAATTTATTCAAGGCTATAAATAGAAGGCACTTACAGACAAAAAAAACACGATTGAAAAAAAAAAGATCAAGCAAATACTCTGTCAATTGGAAAAGCCTTCTCTCTGAACGTACAAGGATACATCTAGTGATCAACCTGGACATCGAACTACAAAGTCATATTCAAGACTTGAGATTGATCAAACAAGTTTGTGAATCACATTCCACATCAAACCAAACAAGCTGAATCGGAGGCAATCGAGAAGGAGTTAGTCTGTGATGAGGTCATTTGAAGGATTTTGATCTCGAGAAAGACACTAGATCTGAATCATTGAAGCCGCATTAGCTCAAGGAGTGATAGTCTTGTAGATTGTGAAGCTTGGGAATCAGGACAATCATACTATTGTATCTATGAAAACAATAGTGAATTCCTCCAATCATCATGAGGAGAAGAGTGGATTAAGGGATTACACCACCTGAACCACTATATAAGCCTTCATGTCAATTTACATTCTGCAATTTACTTTACAAACATTTATTTAAATTTCCTAGATCATAACTTATATCCGTGATTGTCTAAAGCGATTTGAAAACAACATAGTAAGAAGGGAGTTATCCATTGCCCAAAAGCTTTTAAACATAAGAAAAGTTTTGAAACTCTACTATAGTCATTCACCTCCCCCCTCCGACTATAGTTTCACCTTCTGCAGGACCAACACTTGTATACTTGGTACGATGAATAAATATTCCTTCATCCATCATTTTACTTGTACACTAAGAAAGTAATTGGCTTCTCCCATCATACTCATCTGAAATTTGCTCTTCATCAAACTTGCAAATTTTCACGAGTTGCTCATTTTCCGATCCAAAGATAATATCATCAACATAGATCTGAACTAGGAGAGTACTTTATTCAACTTTCATTCGAATAAGGTCTTGTCAATGGTTCCTTTGATAAAGCCATTGTCTACGTAAACCGAGATAGAGTTTCATACCAAGTTCTTGGTGCCTCCTTGATCCATAAAGAGCTTTTCTCGTTTTGAAGACTTTATCACCTTGATCTTTGATTTCAAAACTGGTGGTTCTTTGTACATAGACTTCTTCTTCAAGTATGCCGTTCAAAAATGCACTTTAACGTCCATTTGATATACCTTGAATTTCATGTGAACTGCAAAGGCTAGAAATAGTCTGATTGCCTCTAACCTTGCAACTGGAGCATAAGTTTCATCAAAGTCTATCCCATCTGGCTTGTGAGTGACATTTGGCTAAAAGCCTTGCTTTATTTCTGACGATATTTCCATCTTCGTCAATCTTATTTCTGAAAACCCATTATGTGCCGATTATGTTGACATAATCTGGTTTATCCACCAATTCCCATACTTGATTTCTTTCAAATTCTTTGAGTTGCATGGTTGGTATCCAACTGGATCTCTCGCTGCTTCTATCTCTTTAGGTTCGATTTGAGATAAATAGCAAGCAATCATAGCATCTAATGGATGTCATGTGCGAACTCCTTGTTGAAAATCACCAATCACCCACGATCTTGTGGTGATCTCTTAACCATTGATGTACATGAGGTTGCATAAGAGGATCTTCATTCGTTGAAGCAGGATCTTCATAAGCTTCTTTTTATTTCCTTGAGCTTTATTATCTTGTCTTTGAGTCAGTTTCATTTTTTTAGGATGTTAGAAATTGAGATTGATCCTGATTTGAAGATTCTGAAATTCTTAACCTTTCAAGATCAACAAAAACGGATTCTAGTATTACTGGTAACTGAGACTGAGAAACATGTTCTTGTTTATCTTCAGCTGTTTCACAAGGAAAGTTTGGTTCATAAAAAACTACGTGTATAGATTCTTCATGCTTGAGTGTCCATTTGTTCAGTACTCTAAACGCATTACTGACACTTGAGTATCCCAAAAATATTCCTTTGTCAGCTTTGGTTTGAAATTTTTTGAGTTGATCATTTCCATTATTGTGGATAAAACATTTGCTTTAAAAGGCATGAAAATATGAGACATTTGGTTTCCTTCCATTCCAAATCTCATAAGGTGTCTTTTCATGTCTCTTGTTGATGAGAGCTCTGTTCCGTGTGTAGCAAGCTGTGTTAACTGCTTCTTCCCAATACCTTTCTAGTTACTTTGATTCAAAGATCATGGTCCTCCCAGCTTCTTTGAGAGTTTTATTCCTTCTTTCAGCTACTCCATTTTGCAGAGGTGTTGATGTGGCTTCAAGTTGATGTAGCACACCATTTTGTCCACAATATTCAATGATTATATTGTTGAGAAACTCAGTTCCTTTATCTGATCTTATCTTTACAACTGTTACACTTTTCTGGTTTTGGAGTCTCTTGAGAAGTTCTGTGAGTTGTTGTTTGGTTCACTTATCTTTGACATGAAGATTTCCCATGTATATCTTGAGTAAACATTCACCACTACCAATGTGTACTTCTATCCACTAACACTGATAGGTATGACTGGTCCAAATAAGTCCATGTGTAGAAGTTCTAGGACTTTTGAAGTTGAATGCTGAGATTTTGTCTTGAAACTAGCTTTCACTTGCTTTCCTTTTTGGCAAGCATCACATAAGCTATACTACTTGTAAGAAATCTCAGGTAATCCAATTACTAATTGCTTTTTGACCAGTGTGTTGATGTCATCAAAGTTGAGGTGACTCAGCTTCTTGTGCCATAGTGAGCTGAATTTTGATTTGGTATGCACAAGTAAACAAGTCTCTGAGACTGCTGTTGACCATTCTACAACATAAATATTCTCTTTTGTTCTTCCAGCACAAACTACTTGATAAGTTGATTTGCTAACAACGATGCAAAATTCTTTATAAAATGTGACTTTGTATCCCATCTCACAAAATTGACTGGTGCTGAGAAGATTGTAGAGTAGTCCTTCCATATAAATTACATTCTTGATTGTAAGTCCATTTCTGATCAAGGTTCCATAACCTTTTGTATATCCTGATCTGTCTTTTCTTCTATAATTGACTTTAGGTCCTTCATTGGCAACAAAACTAATCAGACAGTCTTTGCTCTTTGTCATGTTTCTAGACCAACCACTGTCGAAGTACCAGAGTTCCTGCATGACAAATTAAAAGGATTTAGGTACCCAACTCTGGTTGGGTCCATAGGGATCAGTTGTTAGTACAACTTAATTAGGGGACATTTCCATAAGGTCTTCTCTGGAAATTGTTGCACTTGTTTTCATATATATAAGCCACACTCCAATTATATATGTTTCTGGATTGTGCCTTATTTATATGATCTCGCATGTCTTTTGGTTGAAACTGGTTTCCATGATGCTTTCTATTATTGAAAACTGAGTAATAATCATCATTCTGTCTGTACAGAGGTCTGTGCTGACTTCGATATTAAGAATTTTGCTGAGGACTGGGGTAAGTCATTTGCTCAGTCTTGGACTGAAACTTGTGATAAGTTTTCTATCTTGAATGATTGTTTCTCTTAATTTTAATAATGGGTTCAGAGAAATTCTAATCATTATTGATAACGCTCTAAATAATACCAATAATTATGCCAATATTCACCTGAACTCTCGCTCAGAGAGGATAGATAGGCTCGTTATCATGTGGAATAAGTGTCAAATGATTTGTGAGTGTTTCAGGATCGTAATTATGCATCTATGCTATTTTCCCGAAGATTTGGTACTGTTTTGTCTCGTTTTGCATTTTTTATAGGATGTACCTGATCTGGAGCATTGGAGAATGGATCTGGACCAAAAGGAATGCATTTGGCTGAGTAATTGAAGTCTAAGAAGAAGCCTGCTGAAGAAAAAAAACAATAGAAGGCCCGGTAACCTGAGGGTTAGGCCCGGTAAACCGGTGACTTAATCAACACGAAATTAATTCGGCCGCATTGTCTAAGTCGGTTAGGGTTTTAGAGTGTCCTAAGTCGGCTATTTTATCTATATAAAGCCGCATATACTGAGCATTCTCATATGCTCAATACAAACATAAGTTTTACATATTACATTACAATTATTATTATGCAAGAAAGTTTTCTTGAGCTTTGGAGAGTTGTTCTTGGTTTCCTCCCTTCTTCCATCATCTCTAGCTTGAGTAGATTGAGCTAGATCTCCATTGTTGAAGGTATGAAGCTTTGAACGTTCCTTTATTGTTTTCAATATGGTAGATATGTTCGTATTTATGTGTTTTAGTTAATCTACATGTTTAAAGACGCCATGATTTACTTATTTTAATCATACTGAGCAATGTAGATCCAGAAATTATGAAAATTTGCCCTCGGTAACCCGGTGGTCTACACCGGTTTACCGAGGCATGTTTTAGAAAACCTAAACTGGGATTCACTACAACTACGTTGAGCGGCAGGAATAACTAAAACGAGTAATAGGTCTGGCCAATCTAGTATTCGTAATTCGTAAATTAACATGTAGGACTGTTAGTGAAGTGTTAATTTGGACATAGTCTTGAATGGACCACAGGAACGTGCTGGTCAGTGTCGACAGCTGTCTAGGCGGGTCAGCGGTATGAGTTAGCTCTCAATATCGGCAATTATTGTTCTTTATGCGCATGGGCTATTACGGACCAATTAAGGAGGGTAGCTTTCGTATAGATTGTCTACTGCCATTGTTGGAGTAGATAGGATTAGGAATTGCACCCGTAGCTGAAAATGATAATTAGAACGAAAGCACGCGATTAATTTAAGGAAATTATATGGTGAAGTAAACATAACGATTAACTAATCCAAGTTAGTGGATCGGTGAGGAGAGGAGAGAATACAATATTTGTTTTCATTTATGTTATTGTTGGTCAATGACCGCCTCTATATTGCTTCTTCATTTGGTTAGAACCGCTTATACTTATAGTTGCATTGTCTATATGGGATCGACCTTGACTCGCATTTACTATCTCGCGATGTACCTAGTATTCTTGCTAGTAATATCGACATTAGTGACTTACACGCGATCAAGATTTTTGGCGCCGCTGCCGGGACAATGGCCAATTGTAAATATAAACGTTTTAATTCTATTTAAGAAGTCGTTTTTATTTTATTTTATTTTATTTTATTTTGAGTCTTGAGTCATTATGCATCAAACACGCACATGTTGAATCGCTGAAGGAGAAATTTTAGGCCCGGTTTACGAGGGTTATCACCGGTTTACCAAGACCTAGAGAATTGAATTCGACGATTCTAGTTATTACGTGGTTATTCCTGTTGATTTTAGTTAGTAGGTTCGCAATGATTTGGGATCATATCCGGTGAAGCGGAAGTTGCTAACATTTTCCTTGTTGTTTTTTTGTTTTTGCGTGAAGAGCGAACACTCGTGAGATTCGATCAAACCAGAGTTGAACAAGAGCAAACAAGTCAAACAACATGCCTAAAACAATCTTGAACATCACACCGATTTCCATGTACCTGGATCCAAGCACGAGAGCATTGTGAATCTATAAAGAAATGGTTGGAAAAGGAGAAAGAACCAATTAAGCAAGAGCTCAAGAGAAATTGAAGGAGTATAGTACGTATCGCCCGGTGAGTTCCTTGTGAGTTAATTGATATATCGTCTTCGGATTATGATTCGATGATCTGAAGAGGATCTCGACACGATGTTTTCTCGAGCCGAGGATTACCTGATTCGCACAAGGTAGTAAAGTTAGGAGACCCTGGCACATTCGGACTCCTATTTACATTAATGGTATATCAAGTAGGATTAGGTCTATACGACTGCTCGAGTTACAACATTCTACCCATTTCCTCTATCAAAAGATCAAATTTCCGGTCAATTAAACAGACTAGAGATATGCTCTTTGGTCTGCTTTACAAAGTGTACAATTAAGGAAGAAGGGTTCACATATCCTATTGACTTCATGGTCATAGATGTACCTGAGGACCCTAGTGCCCCTGATTCTTTTAGGAAGACCCTTCTTAGCTTATTTGAAAGCGGGGCGGTTATGGATTTTGATAACGGGAGATAACTTTGAGGTTGAATAATTACGCTGTATCTTTTAAGATCTTAGAACCCTAGAAAATAGACCGAGAGTCAGTAAGATGGTGTATGCTTCAGGGAAGGTGGAAATCATGGAAATAGAGGGGATTAAGCATAGAGAGGTTGTCATAGAAACCGTTGAGCTTTATTGTAACTAAGAGGAAAAGGGAAGGAAGCTAGTCCTTCCATGTTGCATAGTGAACGAGTTGAGCTAAAAATGGAACACGTGGAGTCCTAGGGTCTAAAGCCTAAATCTCGATGCAGAGGTAGACCTAGCACACAAGATAAAATAGACAGGCGTGCTAGGAAGAGGGCTCAAAAATGTTCTTTAAAAGTACAAGCCTCTGGAGCAAAAGTTTGGCGAGTTAAAGCTCCAACGCTTGAATGATCGGAGATCTGAAGAAAGTCGAGCTGGTGACTGTAAACTCAGAACTATTTTCTTTAAACCCTTAGGTAGTTTAGCATTGAATAAAAGTAGCCAGATGAAGGGACGAGCTTTTTTTCATCCTGCCGCACCCTTAGGCTTGAAACCGATGGTTGTGGAAAGGTGTTTTTTATCTCATTGTGGATTCTAGTGAAGTAGGTTAGGTTTTGAATCGGAATTAGCAATGGAACGAGTGAAGGCTAATCAATTTGAGGTTAGAATTGAGCGGAGAGGTTGATTAAAGTGTGCAGTGAAGGTAGGCAGAAAAATATGGGAAAAAGTATCCCCGGTATCTCGAGGGTAACCTCCAGGTTACCGAGGCTGGATTTTTAAATTTCTGAACGTCAGGTTATAAATCTGAATTTTTAGAGACACGTGGAAGACACACATTGCACCAGATATGGCCAGTCAGCAGAAACCGTCCCCCTTTTCCCTTTTTTCAAATTATTCATCCTTTCATACACTCCACCATAACTCCACCTCAATCCCATCAATCACCCCGTCAAATCCCTCACCCTAATTACTCCTCTACTCACTATCCCACTAAAACCATTCACATTCACTCTATTATTCCTATTTAAACCACCCCTTCATCACCAATATTATCATTCTTATTTCTTTCATTCCCCAAACTTCACTCATTTCTTCCTTCTTCATATATTTTGGCCATAACACCACCATATCACCACCACATCACCCCCATAACCAAACCATTTTCCAAACCCTAAACACCACATCCAACACCCCTGTTGTTCTGTAGTGCTGCTGCTACGGTGAAGTGTTATTCATCTTTTATCATTAGAGGCACAGTCCCAGAAAGAGATCCAGAAATTTCAGGCAGGTAAACCGTACCCTACCTCTGGTTTACCGAGGGTTCTTTTACAGAAAAAGCTTCAGCATCAGTTTTTACACTCATTCAGGATGGGTCCTAAGCGTCAACATTCAGTTGTTCATCCTAGTGGTTATCAGAAAGTGTATGGAGATGCCAATTCCTTTACAGACGGGGTTGAACAGTTCCATTCTTTAGCTATCTACGAGTCGTTCCGAGGCCATTGGATTGCAAGGCCAATTTCTCGAGAACGAGGGGTAGATTTGGACGATTCCGGCTCGATATTTCCGGGTGCCCTACAAGCAAAAGATTTATTGGACATGGCTGGGGCACCAGCCTGGTTCAAATCCATAGTGGTAAGGGAATTCTATGCATATGTTTCGCATAACCCTGGAGCCACATATGCTATGGTTCGCGGTATCAGGGTTGACTTCTCTATCGAGCGGATCAACGCTCATTTTGGGGTTAGACATCCACCGGTGGGCCCGGATGAGTACACATCCTCGAGCAATCCTGAAGATTTTTAGAGGATGGAGATGATAGCTGAGTACTTTGGGGTGCAATGGAAGTGCAATCCTGCTGGAGCCCCCACCAAATAACTCATTCTCTAGGAAGATGGTGAGGGCTCCAGCAGGATGGAGATGATAGCTGAGTACTTTGGGGTGTTTGTGACCGCCTACTACCGACCAAGCACACGGTCTCAGTCACCACAAAGAGGGCATAATTGATGTTTTATTTGGAGCAGGGATCTTCAGTAAACATCGGTCTTCTGATGCATAGCCATTGTTGGTCCCTTGGAAAGGCTAACACAAGTTTAGAGGGGGGGTGAATAAACTTGTCACCAAAAACTAATCCTGAACTGGAAAAGTCTCAGGACTGAAGTTTCTCCAAACTCAAACCGATCTTCGCCTCTATCCCGTTAACTTGTGCGGAGTTAAGTTAGCTCAACTGAATATAAGTTATTACTGACTTATATTTAGTCTTGTTAACTGTCAGAGGATAAAACTAACCTTTAACAGATAGTAACTATAATGTCAATATGAAAACCACTATAAAGAAATAAGTGAATGCATAAAGTAAGTAGACAAGTATTATAGAGGTTCCAGGTGGTGTAATCATGTACGTCCTCTCTTCCCATGTGATGCGGAGGAAAATTCCACTAGAACTTCTTTGAGATGGCCCAGTTACAAAAAGTTCTAAACTGATAGTCCTTGGCTAATCCCTAGCTTCACTATCTAAACACTTGTAGAACAGGTAGGATTGCTGCTCTTCAATTGTTTGAACCACTGGTCCTTGGAGGGTAGAATTGCCTCTTCACCAGCTCATCACAAACACAGTCTTCCTGACTGCACTCAACTGTCCTTCACACCTTCTTGGTGTTTCACAGTCTAAACCTTTGATATAATCAAAGTTGAGTCTTTGAATCAATGACTATGATTCAACTGTGATTTGAGCTTTTCTTCTAGATGATTAATTTAAGCACGGCTCTGTATTTCTTCAAATGTAAGATCTTGAATCTGTCTGAATATGCTTGAATACTTTGAAGAAATTTCTTGATCTTGCAATTAAGTATGTAGCAGGTATTCTTTTGAATTTGGCTTTCCCCCTCAATTTGATCTTTCTTGACTAGATAGATTTTCTTACTTTTTAACATATGCCTGCACTGCCCCTTTTTGATGTTAGAGAGGTAATCTACTTATAGGGGTTTATCCTGCTTTGTAACGGCTATGTTTTTCGACCGCCTCTTTGTGTGTTGACTCATCCAATGAGATTTCTTACTTTACAACGTTCGATTGTACTTTCAAGTTTGTTGGATGGCTGTCTTGTAAAACTGAGTTTTCTTGTCAGTTTTTCACTTATCAGTTTCCTAACTTTCTTGGAGCATTAACTGAGATTTTATTCTTCTTCAAATATCAGTACTCCAGTTTTCATCTGATTACAATTGACTTAATCAGAGTACACCATGATACATTTATCATCTAAGAATTCATTGTCCTTATGATTCTTAGGTCTTCATACAAGATCTATAAAGTCAGTTCAGGTCACCACAATCTTGCCTGAAGTCCAACTTTACAGTCTTGACTTTTAATCTTCATAACTGAGTTTGAACCCTCAGTTCTTCACTCTTCAATAACTGAGTCTGTGTCCCTCAGTTCTTCAGTCTTCTAGATAAGCCAACTGAGTTTGTAACTCTCAATGAACTTACCTTCTTGGTGAAGGTGTATCCGAGTCGATTTGTCGTAAGATCTCGCCTAGTCAAAATGTCGGTTTCTCCATTTCTCGATTTTGGTCAAGAACAATTATGATTGCTTGTCTGATTAAACTTATACAATTATCGACTTTAATAAATCCTATACATTGGTATCTAGACATCTTTTTGCTTTGCACTATAACAAACTAGTTATGACACTTCATCAATGGGGTTAAGAACAATTAATAAACTAAGTGTTGAATCATCATCAAAACATAAATTTTATTTCCAACAATTTCCCCCTTTTTGATGATGTCAATACCCTCCTTAAAAGCAATGCAAAAAGATAAAATACAAAAACATAATAAACAACACCAAGAACTGAGAAACTGAAACTTTATTTGATAGCCGAGTTACAATATAAGTAAAACAACTGAATTTAATGTCCTGGTTGATTGTCATAGTTCTCTGCAACAATTTTCATTTCTCCATTTGTGGCTGAATGTTCAATTCCATGAATGCTTGCCCAAATGTTCCATGACTGAGATAAGTTGTTTTTCTTGAAGAATTTACTTTTGAACAGATTTGCAAATGTGAAAACTGATGACCTTAGCCTTTCATTGGTGGCTGTTCTGAGTAGAGTTTGAATAAATTCGGGTTCAGTCTTTTCAACTTTCTCTGAAACTTTATCTAAGGTACCTTCTGCTTCCCATTTCTTCAGTTTGTTCCAATAATACACAAGTATCTTTTGCATGTGTAGAAAAGTTTCAAGAGATTCTTCTTTTGATACTCCTTCTTTCTCTGGTAAGTCTTTGAACAAATTGTAGAGCGAGAATCGGACCAACTCTTTTGTCGGTTTGGTTCGAGTACTTAACAATCGTTTCATCTCCTCATCAAGAAAGTCTCCTCTTGCTTTCTTCAGTTCACTTAACTTATCATCAACATTTGTGAGAACTTGTGGTATTTCAGCTGTATGGACTTTTAAGATGTCCAAGCTTTCCCCCTTATTGACATCATCTTTATTAATCAAGCTTTTGATGTAAGCATTTAAAGTTTGTTGGGTTGATACCAATATGGTTTGAGCCACAACTGAGTCCTTTAATCCTTTTTCCATTAAAGACATTCTGTCCACTAGATTACCGAGAATGCCTTCCCATCTGTCTTGAGTTTCATTCTTCTTCGTGACATGTTCAGCGGTTGTTTTCTGAATCTCAAGCAGAGTATTTTGACAACTGTCATTCACAGTATCCATCTTCTTTTCAAGTTTGGATCTTTCATCTTGACTGGCTTCTAAAGATTTTAAAAC
Organism: Gentiana macrophylla; assembly: GCA_026214975.1. Classification (NCBI taxonomy): domain Eukaryota; kingdom Viridiplantae; phylum Streptophyta; class Magnoliopsida; order Gentianales; family Gentianaceae; genus Gentiana; species Gentiana macrophylla. The sequence goes on from CM047813.1 coordinate 49,974,926, forward strand.
TTTTCCGAATAAGCTCATGTCATCATTTTGAATTCTAAGTATTTCATTGTGATAATATCTAATGAGATCAACTTGAGTAGGAACATCTTGTGAACTTCTTTCTTGTTGTTCCTTTGACTTGCTTGCTTCAAAGATCTGGTAAATTTGCTTGCTTTAGAGGTGAGAGAACAATTTCCTTCAATTTCTCTCTACATTCAAATTTGATTGTCTTTCTTCTTCCGATTGCTTCTCGTTTCCTCAGTCTTGATGAATCAATAACCTTTATTGGTGACAGATGTACTTCCAGTTCATCATCCGATTCTTCTCCGGTATGTCTCGCCAAAGATCTTGCTATTTCAAGTGTGGATTTATCGGTGGGAGACCTGATATCCTTCTTGTGCTTCCATGTCCGATTGAGCTTCGTGACATGTTCTCGAACTTGAGCTTCCTCGCTTCCATCGTAACTACTTGAGTCTTCATCAAGATTTTGCGTTCGGTTGCGATTTCTTTTCTTGTATAGAGGCAAGAATCCTTTTTGTAGATCGAGGATCTTCCTCAAGATCATCATCATTTTTCTTAGAGCTTCCATGGTTATGTCTTCCTTCCAATAATCTGTTTCTAATCAATGCATATCCTTGATTTAGGAATTCCGGTATCGATTATCTTCATTAAGCTTGTGATGTTGTATAGATCGAATACCCATTTCTCAATGATCTCCATTTCTCAGATGTCGACTTCTCGATCATTTATGGAACTGAACTTCCAAGTTCTGTATCTTTGCAGTCGTTCATAATCAGCTTTCAATTGTTCTGTATGAGCAGATGGAGGTTTGAGTGGTGTGAGGGTATCTTCGGAATCCCTTGTGATTTCATGATCTTCTCTTTGAGTGGGAACTTCAATTTGCATGGAATCATCAGTTTGCATAAGATTTGTTCTCACTTTGGTTTCTCCTCAAAGTGAGAGTTGAAACAACTGATGTTCCTTTTTCAATCTCAGAACATGAGATTAACGGCTCAGTTTGTAAAACTTTTTCACTTGCTTCTTCTTCAACGGCTTGTTTTTCGCTTTGCTCAGGTTCCAATTCATCAATTGGAACTTCTTCCATTGTGTGTCCAGTCGGTTCGGCTTCATGAACTTGTTCATCCAACTGAGTAAACTTGGTTGATTCAGTTGTTGCTTCATCCTCCTTTTCTTCAGTTTGATGAGTTGTGAATTCTTTAACAGTTTCCTCCAGTTCCAAGCTGGGTACAGATTTTTTAAGAGTAGCTCTAGACTTTGAAAGCAACATGAGCATGTTCAATGTTGTTTCATCAATCAGTCTTTCATCGCCTCGATTCTTCATCATCAGATCGAGTTCTCGTGGTTTGTTCCCCGAGTTACAACGACTTCGCCTACAAGTCGCTTTCAACGCTTTGTTCTTTGTTGATAACTTGACTTCTTTCATTATTTCCGCCTTGTACAGACTTCCTCGATTTACCAAGGTTGGAATGGATTGGGTGTGATTAATCTCGTTTGCACTAAAGGTGCTGATTTGTCGACAATCTTAGTTCTAGCTTCTTGAGTTGATGAAATTTCCATTGGCTTCTCGTTACACTTTTTCCGATTTTTTATCTCGCTTTTCTTTTCTTCAGTCTTCAATTTGTTCTAATACTTGTCTCTGGGCCATGTGTTCTTTTGATTTCTCGCTTCTTTTCTTTTGAGTAAAGTCTCGTTTTCTCGCCTTTCCTTTTCTTGGCTTTTCTTCTTTAATATCAATCTTTCCATCAGCAACAGATGTTTCTTTTCTTTTAGCAATTCCAAAGTGATCGAGTATCCTTTGGACCACTAATGCTAGAGTTTTCTTGTGATAAAATCTTCCTTTCTTTACATCAGTCTTCTTTTTGGGTACATCAATTGATTGTGCTATCGAAAATTGATCATATAGATACCTTGCCCAATTGAAATCCTTTTCAAACCAGATTATGTAAAGCAAATCAAGTTTTGCTCCAGATAAGTTGCTGAAGTTTCCAGCATTCCCAATTATGCAATTTGCCAGCATCTTCGAAAGAAAATTGAACTCTGGTTTGAGTAGGCTTGTGCTTCCAGTCAGTAGGACAGTAGATTCACCGTTAATTGCTATATCTTTCCATAACTTCTCTTTCTATTCTTTAGTCAACTTAATGGCTGCTGATCCTCCGGATTTGTCAAACCCAAAGATTTCTGCAATTAATTCTTCAGTGACTTTGATTTCTTTATTACTGACAGTGGTGATGAAAGTTTGTGTATCTTCTCCTTCCACGACTGTTCTTCCAAATTGATAGAAGTCTCCAATGCTTTCTAAATAAACACTTTTTAGATCGATATTGAAGATCGCTTCCAACTTTAATTTTTCGAATTTTTGTCGCAATAGAATTAATTAGAGTTTGATCAACATATTTCGCAATATATTGATCAAGAGAAACGATCATTCCGGGTTCAACACGAGTAAAGGTCATTTTTCTCGATTTGATTGAAGGTTTGAAAATTTGAAATTCAGAGAGTGGATTCAGAATTCAGGCGTAAAGAAATTATATTAAAGAAAGTTCTGGATATTTATAATTGGAGTGGGGGTAGTTAAGAATTGAGTGGGACTTAAAACGTCTTGTCATAAATGTGTTGAGATCGCGAAAAAGTGGATGGGTGGAAATTATGAACGGTTTAGATTTGAGAAGGACCACGTCTTTTCTTGATAACAGTAGCTAGATAAAAGTCGATGAGGAAGGTACGATGAGTTGACAGCTGTAAATTCTTAGTTTTTGTCCTCATGCTGAATTCAAAAACTTGGTTGTGAAAGCAACTCAGTTTTATGAATTACGTTTTTCAGTTCTCAGCTGATTGTGTTTTTCCTGCAAAACAAAGTGAGAAATTTTTGGTACCCATATCCTTTTGGGTCCTAATCGATTAGTTCGTGATGATATCACTTTGTACCTTTCTTGATCTTTTGTGTGTGAAGTCGGCCACAAACTTTTCTTGTTTTGTCATAACATTTTAAATTTGTTTTGATTGTGAAACGATGTGATGGTCTATTCCAATCTTCATCTCGTGGGAAATAATCTTCCTTTCCTTTGATCCTTGAATGATTTTTATCCTTAGATGGATATGATTTGAAGATTTTTCTTCTCGATGTTGGATCGCTTTTATTGCTTTCAAATTTTCCGAGTTTTTTCTGTAAAATTTGCTGGCTTGGTGAATTTTGCTAACTGATTTTTCAGTTTTTGCAGTTTGTGCATTTGCCTGTGCTGAATGTTTATCGGTTCTAATAACTTTATCAGTTTTCTGAGTTTTCGACGGTTGAGTAGTCACAAATTTTATTTGATCTTGGTCTTAACTTAGAATTATACTGATTATCAAACCCTAAACCAGATCTATCTCCAAATGGTTTTCCTGGTTTGAATTGAACTTTGGAGATTGGATCAACTGATGATTCATTGCTGTTTACAACATTTGTTGATTTATCAGTTGGTCCAACCACTTTGGTTCCGTTATTAGTCTTGATTATTTTAATTTTTGCTCAATCTAGAAATTCGATTTTCAACAACTTTTTCTCCTTTTTGACATTCTCATAATTCTTTTGAATTATTTCTAATTGCTTTGTGAGTATGTCCAAGGTTTCATTGAAATCTTCGTTTCTTCGATTGTTCAGGACAGTGTGAGATTTAGATGTAGATGCATTTACCTCCTGATGTTTGATAGATAAGCCTGATGTTGAGAAATCATCGCCGATCGTAACGTGTTTCTTTATCGATAGCAATCGCCTGTAGCTCTAGCAATGTGATTTCTTCATCACTTTCTCCTCCATGGCTTGTAGGTAGGGTCTCATCCATATCTATGACTTTCATCTTGGATGAATCTCTCGGTTAGCTTTTCTTCTATAGAGTCACTACCCGTATTAATTCTCTTTTCGCTTCTTCCGAAAGATCACTTAAAGATGGAGATCTTCCGATTCATCATCAACATTCGCATTAAGCTCAATGTTTTCATCATAATCGAAATGAGGTTCGGATTTGTGTGCGAGCTTGTAGTAATCGAATCTTTCAAATACTTGTTCTTGGAAATCATAGACAACATTCGCAAGTAGTCGGTCAGGGGTTATTTAGCTAATTTGTAATTCTAGATGTATTCATTGTAATGAAGTACAGAAGGGTTTTCAATAGTTGGTTTAAGAGGTATGCTTAGATCTCGCTTTCAAGTGAAAGAACTTGCTCCGATACCAATTGTTGGTCCCTTGGAAAGGCTAACACAAGTTTAGAGGGGGAGTGAATAAACTTGTCACCAAAACTAATCTCGAACTCGAAAAGTCCTATGGATGAGTTTCTCTGAAACTCAAAGCGATCTTCGATTCATATCCCTTTAATTTGTGCGGAGTTCGATTAGCTCAAATGAATATAAGTTATTCTTGACTTATATTTAGTCTTGTTAATCTGGCAATGGATAAAACTAGCCTTTAATGTGAGATAGTAACTATAATGTCAATATGAAAACCACTATAAAGAAATAAGTGAATGCATAAAGTAAGTAGACAAGTATTATAGAGGTTCCGTGTGGTGTAATCTCAGCACGCCCTCTCTTCCCCGTGATGGAGGAAAATTCCACTAGAACTTCTTTGAGATGGCCTGATTACAAAAAGTTCTAAACCGATAGTCCTTGGCTAATCCCTTAGCTTCACTATCTAAACACTTTGTAGAACATGTAGGATTGTTGCTCTTCAATTGTTTGAACCACGTGTCCTTGGAGGGTAGAATTGCCTCTTCACCACTCATCACAAACACAGTCTTTCCCGATCGCACTCACTGTCCTTCACACCTTCTTGGTGTTTCACGATCTAAACCTTTGATATAATCAAAGTTGAGTCTTTGAATCAATGACTATGATTCAACTGTGATTTGAGATTTTCTTCTAGATGATTAATTTAAGCACGGCTCAGTATTTCTTCAAATGTAAGATCTTGAATCACATCGAATATGTTTGAATACTTTGAAGAAATTTCTTGATCTTGCAATTAAATATGTAGTGTATTCTTTTGAATTTGGCTTTCCTCAATTTGATCTTTCTTGACTAGATAGATTTTCTTACTTTTTAACATATGCCTGCTCTGCCCCTTTTTTATGTTAGAGAGGTAATCTACTTATAGGGGTTTATCCTGCTTTGTAACGGCTGTGTTTTCTGACCGTTCCTGCTGTGACAGTGACTCATCCAATGAGATTTCTTACTTTACAACGTTCGATTGTACTTTCAGTTTGTTGGATGGCTGTCTTGTAAAACTGAGTTTTCTTGTCAGTTTTTCACTTATCGCTTCTAACTCGTCTTGGAGCATTAAGCGAGATTTTATTCTTCTTCAAATATCAAGACTCTCGATTTTCATCGATTACAATTGACTTAATCGTAGTACACCATGATACATTTATCATCTAAGAATTCATTGTCCTTATGATTCTTAGGTCTTCATACAAGATCTATAAAGTCAGTTCAGGTCACCACAATCTTGCCTGAAGTCCAACTTTACAGTCTTGACTTTTAATCTTCATAACTGAGTTTGAACCCTCAGTTCTTCACTCTTCAATAACTGAGTCTGTGTCCCTCAGTTCTTCAATAACTGAGTCTGTGTCCCTCAGTTCTTCAGTCTTCTAGATAAGCCAACTGAGTTTGTAACTCTCAGTGAACTTACCTTCTTCAGTAGGTGTATCCGAGTCAGTTTGTCGTAAGATCTCAGCTAGTCAAAATGTCAGTTTCTCCATTTCTCAGTTTTGGTCAAGAACAATTACAGTGCTTGTCTGATTAAACTTATACAATTATCAGACTTTAATAAATCCTATACATTGGTATCTAGACATCTTTTTGCTTTGCACTATAACAGCTAGTTATGACACTTCATCAATGGGGTTAAGAACAATTAATAAACGAAGTGATGAATCATCATCAAAACATAAATTTTATTTCCAACAGCCGTATTAACGAGCTTGCTGCCGTTGAGCGTGAGCTGTTGCCATACGGGCCGATGATTGACATGTTTTCTTTGGAGGACGAGGTGAAGATGCTCGTCAGTGATGATTGGGAAGACCCTGAGCCACAGCTAAGTTCACAGTCAGTTTCGAGAGTCCAAAGATGGGTTAGAGCAGAGAGGGAGCGTACTCCGGTGCATGAAGCACCAAGGACTCAGAGAGCTTTGCTTGAGGAGCACTCGCGAGAGATTGCGAGTCTGCACCACAAGATGGATAGGATTATCGATTACTTTGGCATTCCTTCCTCGACCCTGCCACCTAGGACTACCCCTCATCACAGAGCATCCTCTTCCGTCGCCGCCGCCTCAAGTTCTGTACCACCTCCCGGTTTTGAGCATGGAGCTGACTGGAAGGGTTTTTATGATGATGATTAGTTTTATTCCTTTTTATTGTTGTTTTCCATTTTCTTGTTTTTTATTTTTCCTTTCCTATTTAGTTGATGTAGCAGAATAATTATAATATCATCAATTTTGTTGCAAAAATTATTGTGTTTTGATTATCTCGTCACGCATTTAATAAGATCACTTATAACCCATGATGATGAAATCATAACTAGCTGTTATAGTGCATAATAAAAGAAGAAGCAAGAAACAGTCTAGAGAAAATTTATAAGTTCTATCTAGAGTCTAAACTTTGTATAGGTTGTTTCAGACAAGCATTGTAATAGATAGAAAATGAAAAACAGCTAAGTCAGCAAGAAAACTGAGTATACCTATAAAGAACTGAGGGTTCAGACTCAGTTATGAGAAAACTGAAGAAGATAAGTTCGCTGAGGGTCACAGACTCAGTTGGCCTATCTAAGAAGATCAAGGCGAGGACACAGACTCGCTTGTCGAAAGATCAAGAACTCGAGGTGGCAAACTCGGTTAAAAGCTGATTAAATCGTTACTATAAGTCAGGATTCAGGCAAATCTGTGGTGACCTGAAACTGAACTATAGATCATGTAAAGCTGAACAATCTTAAGGACAAAGATTATCAGTTATCAGGAGAAGAAGGAAGCTGAATGGTGTACTCCGACTTAGTCATTAAGAGGATGTCAAGAACACAAGGTACTCAGTTTTGAAGAAGAGTAGGAAACTGAGTGAAGGCCTTGTTAAATTTGAACTGACCAAACGACAAAAGGTAGTACATATGAACGTTGGCTAAATGACAAATGTTACGGCTACAAGAGCTAGTTGACCATTACATCACCCCTATAAATACACAGAGAAAAAGGATTGAAAAAAGGGGATCGGAGAAGTTTTGAATAGCACATATCTAAAGATCCAGATCCAGAAAATCAGATTTCATATCTAGAAAAGGGGAAGCCAACAGAATTGCCTTGGAGATTTAAAAGAAAGATCCAGTAACCCATTAAAAGGAAGAAGGAATCTTGGAGCTACAATGCCATATCCAGAAGAATCAGACGACTCTTGAATTAATCCTTGATTAATTCTAAACCTAACCTTTGTGAAAAAGGGTTGGCTATGCATAGTTTTAGGAGAGCAATTCCACCTTTCCTCAAACGGTTGCAACTTGGTTGCCACAGCTGTTGGTGCAGTCTGTGGACTGTGTGTATGTCATTGGTGAGCTGGTGAAAGAGTCATTCCACCTCCGAAGGATCAGTGTGCAGAATGAAGGGAGCAATCCTACCTTTCTTCATTATGTGTAGTGTGAAACTAGAGTGTCGCGAAGGACTGTCATAGGCTAGGAATTTGTAACGGTTATCTCAAGATTCTAGTGATACCTCCTACACCACAGGAGAAGGGGAGACGTACGGGATTACACCACCCGGAACTTCCATAAACAAATCTTGTGTTGATTTACTTTATGCATTTATATTTGTGCTTTGAATGATTTAATTATTACTTTATCTTTTCACTCAAAGAAACACTAGACACCTGAGTCAAAGACAAAACCGGTACATAGGAGGTTCGAGACATTTATTGACACATCTATTGCACTAAAGGCTAGTTTTATCCGGCCGCTAAGATTAACTAGACTAAGAATAAGTCACTCTTGACTTATTCTCGTTGAGTTAATGAACTCCACACAAGTTAAGGCACAGAACTAAACCGAACTAAGCATCCGTTTAAAGTTTGAGAGAAACTTAGTTCCTAGGGACTTTGACTTTAGAAAAGTGTTTTTGGTGACAAGTTTATTCACCCCCCTCTAAACTTGTGTTAGCCTTTCCAAGGACCAAACAATTGGTATCGGAGCAAAGCTTTCTGCTTTTGAAGAGATCCAGAATCGAATTTAAGAGCGGCCCATTGTTGAAGACCCGTCATCAGATCGATTGTAAAAGCACTTAATTTGATGACAACATCTAGAATTAAAAGTTGGCTTATTCACCCACGACTTATTGTTTGCAAAATGTGTCGATTTTCAGATCAATCATCCGAGAGGCTCGGTCGACAAATTTGCATACAAATCCGTAACCTCAACTCGGTGATGATGTGGATACAATTTCAATGTTTATATAGACAAATCCAGAGGAATTCCATCACTAAGAGATCTCTCAGTAAAAGAAAAGAAGTTGTTGCAAGTTACTATTGATATAGAAGATTCATTAGAGCAAGAAAAGGATGTACATTCAACTGTGTCAAACCATCAAGAAAAGGTACATTCTTCAACTCTGTCATCATTAAAGTTAAATCAGTCAAAGAAACTCTAAGCTAAATCAAAGTTAGTAGAAAAACTCACTCTTGAGTTGGAACTAAAAGATATGGAACTTGGCAAAGCAAAAAGTTGGAATGAGTTTCTTGAAACTAAGATGTCAAATCTTGCTGAAAGATTAATATCTAGTAAATTTGAAAAAAGCAATGGTGGTCCCCCACCCCTGCCCAGTCTCAAGATTTCAAAGAGTATAAACTCTAGACACCAAGATACTGGAAGTCCTAGTAGATTACACAAAGAAATCAAAGATGAAATATCTAAAAGAATCCTTGTGAAATCAACTAAGGTTGAGCGTAATGGTTTATCTAGAAAAGAGTTGAGAAGGCTTAATTCTCTCAAACAAGAAACTGAAAATTATACTTCAGTAACTAATCCAGACGGACCCAAGAAGATATGGGTACCGAAGAAAACTTAAAATTGTTTTGCAGGAAAAGTCAGTTTTATTGCAAAATCCTCAGAAAAACTGACTTCTACACAGAGCTGAAAATGCAAAAGCTGATGAAGGACAAATTGGTCAAAAGTAGAAAACTTTCCAGCTACCATCTGACGCTTGAGCTGACATGACAAATCACTTAGAGCCACGTGTCAATCAAGAAGGAAAAAAAAAGTAGATGTACATCCCTACAAATCTTATTGATTGCGACATGACTCTTAATTGAAAACGATTGAAAGACTAAGAAACGCAATCTTGACAAAATCTTGCTCAATCAATTTCAAAACATTCAAAAGTTCCTTCAAGATTTCCCAATTCAGAAAACCATGGATCGATACAATATTGATGAAGGAATCACCACAAGCCTGGACGAATTCTGTCAAAGATTTTCAAACTCCAATCTATCAACTCAGATTGTAAGCAAAATCAAGAAAATTCGAGGATTGGAGAACTTGATTGATACAAAGGTCACTACTTTGTGTCCAGACAGCATCAAAGACTTCTACAAAAATGCCCTAATCACCAATAATGGAAAAAGCTTCAGGACAACGGTTCAAGACAAAAGCATTAATGTTGATGAACATTTGCTCTCACTAGTCTTTGGCTTGGACATAATCGGAGGATCTTCATCTCTAACTTTTGGAAATGAAGAAAAAGGCAAGCTTTGGAATGTTACAGCACTGAACAAGGAAAAGAAAATTTTCATTGGATCCGTCATCAACAGAGACCCGAATTCGTATTCCTGACGATCCTTCTGACCGGAAATGTCATTGGTCATGCTCAGAATTTCTACACTCTCTCGACGAGATAAACTAAAGTTGATCTATGCCATTTGATTTGAAGAAAGATTGGATTGGAACATGTTTGTCCTCAATCATTTGATCAAACAAGCTTCAGACGAAATTGAGAAAGCCAAAGGAAGGAAGGCTTCTGGAGAAAAGTTTTTATTGAAAAAGGGATACACTTATCTAGTTCAAAAGATACTAGATCATTTCTCCATTTCAAAATCCACACAAACAGAAGTAAAATAGAAATCAGTTTCCACTGGAGCTAAGAAAAGGAAGATCATTGAAGTAGAAAGTAGTGAAATTTCAGACTCTAGTTCAAGTGAAACTGTAAGGTTGGATGACAGAACCTTATGGAGGCAAAGGAGAATGTGGAACAAGTTTCAGGCAAAGAAAACTGAAACTGAAGACACTATTCAGATTGATGATGAATCTGAAGGAAGTAAACGTGATGAAACTAAAGAAAGTGAACCTCCAACCGAGATGCATGAGAGTACATGAAGAACAAAGAGAAGCCTTGGAAGATCTTTGAATTTTGAGGTGATAATGAAAAGGAAATCACAAGCCTTGATGTTCATTTTCATTATCAAGAACTGTGCTCCTCATCTCAAGTTCATGAGGCATCTACAAGCAAGTCTCATGGTGAAGAGTCTCAAAGACCAAGAAAGCTCGAAACTAAAGAAAATTGGAAGGATTGAAAGAGATCATTGAAAGCCTGATGCAAACTTTACAGCAGAAACTCTTCAATCTATATGATTTTATTGGAAAAGCACATTATTCAGGTCTACACAAATACTCCAACATCATCACCTTGCGTAAATTATTTGAAGAAAGCTTTCGCCTATCCTCAAATAAGGGCAGAGAAAGCTGAAAGTCAAGGTGTTTCATTGTTGAGGGGAAGAGAAAGTGAAGATGATGATCTTGAAGCCGATAAAGCGGGAGAGAAAAGCGAAGTCGGTAAAGCTAAAGAAATCCTTGACAAGCAGTTGGTAGAAGAACAAGACAAACAATTAGATCTTCGATCTCACTCGACCATTCAACAAGATGGAGATGAAATTGATAATCTGATCGAGAAGCTAACTTCGGAAGAAGATTTAAAGAAACAAGAACTGAGGAAGATGAACAAGCATCAGTTAAAGCTATGTTGAATATCAGAATGAAGCTTGTAATGTGTGTCAGATTCCTTGAAAAGTTGAAGGCGATAAAAACTAAGGGGGAAGCTGAAATAAAAGCAGAAAGAAAGGTTGAAAAAGGAAAACATAACTTGATTTCTGAAGAAGAAGAGAAGTTAATGAATGAGGAGATCAAGGAGATTCTGATAAAATTTAAGAATCAGGACAATGAAAAGGCGAATCAGATGATCAATGAATACTTGGAGATCAAGCCTAGAGAGGGAGAATAAAAAGAAGAAGGAAAGGCAAGAAGACTCGTGGAGACAAAAATGAGCATCTTTATTGGAGAAAAACTGCTGAGTTTGGAAAAAGGAAACTTGTAATAATTTTAGTAACTCAGTTTATTGTAACATTTTCATATAATGAACTCAGCTGTTTAGTTTGTTATCTTAATTGTTTTGTTATGATTTCTTGCACTATTCTTTTATTATTGCTTTTAGGGAGGTCTATGATACATCATCAAAAAGGGGGAAATTGTTGGAAATAATATTTGTGTTTTGATGATGATTCATCACGTATTTAATAAGATCACTTATAACCCATGATGATGAAATCATAACTAGCTGTTATAGTGCATAATAAAAGAAGGAGCAAGAAACAGTCTAGAGAAAATGTATAAGTTCTATCTAGAGTCTGAACTTTGTATAGGTTGTTCCAGACAAGCATTGTAATAGATAGGAGGCCGGATAAGCAAGCTAAGTCGCAAGAAAACTGAGAATACCTATGAAGAACTGAGGGTTCAGACTCAGTTATGAGAAAACTGAAGAAGATAAGTACGCTGAGGGCCACAGACTCAGTTGGCCTATCTAAGAAGACTGAAGAACTGAGGGACACAGACTCAGTTGTTGAAGACTGAAGAACTGAGGTGGCAAACTCAATTAAAAGCCGATTAAGTCGTGACTATAAGTCAGGATTCAGGCAAATCTGTCGTGTCCTGAAACTGAACTATAGATCATGTAAAGTTGAATAATTTTAAGGACAAAGATTATCAGTTATCAGGAGAAGAAAGAAGCTGAATGGTGTACTCCGACTTAGTCAATAAGAGTCGGATGTCAAGAACACAAGGTACTCAGTTTTGATGAAGAGTAGAAAAATGAGTTAAGGCCTTGTTAAATTTGAACTGACCAAACGACAAAAGGTCGTACATATTAACGTTGGCTAAACGAAAAATGTAACGGCTACAAGAGCTAGTTGACCGTTACTTCACCCCTATAAATACACAGAGAAAAAGGATTGAAAAAATAGGATCGGAGAAGTTTTGAATAGCACATATCTAAAGATCCAGATCCAGAAAATCAGATTTCATATCTAGAAAAGGTGAAGCCAACAGAATTTCCTTGGAGATTTAAAAGAAAGATCCAGTAACCCATTAAAGGGAAGAAGGTATCTTGGAGCTACAACTCCATATCGAGAAGAATCAGACAGCTCACTGAATTAATCCTTGATTAATTCTAAACCTAACCTTTGTGAAAAAAGGGTTGGCTGTGCATAGTTTCAGGAGAGCAATTCCACATTTCCTCAAACGGTTGCAACTTGGTTGCCACTGCTGTTGGTGCAGTCTGTGGACTGTGTGTATGTCAGTGGTGAGCTGGTGAAGGAGTCATTCCACCTCCGAAGGATCAGTGCGCAGAATGAAGGGAGCAATCCTACCTTTCTTCATTATGTGTAGACAGTGAAACTAGGGTGTCGTAAGGACTGTCATAGGCTAGGATTTTGTAACGGTTATCTCAAGATTCTAGTGATACCTCCTACACCACAGGAGAAGGGGAGAGGTACGGGATTACACCACCCGGAACTTCCATAAACAAATCTTGTGTTGATTTACTTTATGCATTTATATTTGTGCTTTGAATGATTTAATTATTACTTTATCTTTTCACTCAGTAAACACTAGACACTGAGTCAGCACAAAACTGATACATAGGAGGTTCAGACATTTATTGACACATCTATTGCACTAAAGGCTAGTTTTATCCGCTGCCAGTTAACTAGACTAAGAATAAGTCAGTCTTGACTTATACTCAGTTGAGTTAGCTGAACTCCACACAAGTTATGGGACAGAAACAAAACTGAACTAAGCATCAGTTTAACATTTCAGAGAAACTCAGTTCCAAGGGTTCTTTCAGCTTTAGAAAAGTGTTTTTGGTGACAAGTTTATTCACCCCCCCTAAACTTGTGTTAGCCTTTCCAAGGGACCAACAATTTTGCCGGCTTAAATTGTTTTAGAGTTAATTATTTTTCTCATTTACTGCCGCACTTTTAATACACGGTTTATTGTCACCACTATTCTTCTTGGTTTATTTGAGATATTTAGTGTGGATTCTTCATGGAATTCTTACCTGAGACCGTTGATTTGTCAGACAATCGATTCTTCTTTGATTCCATATTTAAGCGAAGCTAAGTTCCTTTTCATTTTTAATTTTCCATCTTATACATTGGGGACAATGTTTCGATTAAGTGGGGGGGTAGAGGAACGTCACTTAGCTTCTAAGCATTTTATTCCATGAATTGTGTGATTATCCTGATTCATTTTGATGCACGATTCACCACTTAGACTTTGATTCCTTTCGACAGTATTTCGAAAAAAAATTAGGATATCTTTGATCTTTTCGAGTTAATTGACTTCATCTTTGTTTTACTTTGTACGAGTAAGAGTAAATGCCCACTTCTGAAGTAATGACATATTTAGCGCATATTCTGTTATGAGCCCCCATTTTAAGAACGTATAACTCACTTCCCTTAGTGTGTAGTTGATAGCATATTGCTTTGACTAGAGTTGACCCTGGTTTTATCACGAATAATGTTCCACCAACGCTTAGAAAGGAAAAGGAATTTCGGATTCGGTAGTTTATCATGAGTGTGGCCGTGAGGATAGTTAAATCAATGAGAGTTCACCCGCCAAAGAAAAGAAGTGCATTAAAATATATACATCTACATTCTCTTTGGCAATAACTTAGTCGATGGAGGCGTAAGGCTTACGACTTTTGCATAGACCATAAACGTGAGCCTAAGAGTAATACATGCTTAGTTCTCGATCCACATTGCACTGCTCAATTAAGTAATAAATAACAAGTTTGAGGCGATAGTTTGACTACGGGTTGATCTAATATGAGATTGTCTCGCATTACTAAGAGGTCGTGAAAGTTATTGCACACACATTGGCTAATAGCGTGAATAGTGTTTAATGCGTTACTGATGGATATAAGTGGAATGATCTTGATCTTGACTTAGTGAGGCATAGTTGCTTTTAATTAACTTGTATATTGATCTGAGTGTTATTTTCTTTTCGTCTTTTTGCTCGGGACGATCAAAAGCTAAGTGGGGGGTAGTTGATAACGATATAAATGGTACCAATAATTATGCCAATATTCACCCCAAATTCTGCTCAATAGAGGATAGATAGGCTAGTTATCATGTGGGATAATTGTCAAATGCTTTGTGAGTGTTTCGGGATCGTAATTCTGCATCTATCTTTGTTTTCCCGAAGATTTGGTACTGTTTTGTCTCGTTTTGCATGTTTTATAGGATGTACTGGATCTGGAGCATCGGAGAATGGATCTGGACCAAAAGGAATGCATTGGGCTGAGTAATTGAAGTCCAAGAAGAAGCCTGCTGAAGAAAAATAAGAATATAATGCCCGGTAACCTGAGGGTTAGGCCCGGTAAACCGGTGACTTAATCAACACGAAATTAATTCTACCGCATTGTCTATGTTGGTTAGGGTTTTAGAGAGTATTAAGTCGGCTATTGTATCTATATAAAGCCACATATATTGAGAATTCTCATATGTTCAATACAAACATAAGTTTTACATATTACATTACAATTATTATTATGCAATAAAGTTTTCTTGAGCTTTGGAGAGTTGTTCTTGGTTTCCTCCCTTCTTCCATCATCTCTAGCTTGAGTAGATCGAGCTAGATCTCCATTGTTGAAGGTATGATGCTTTGAACGTTCATTATTGTCTTCAATATGGTAGATTTGTTCGTATGTATGTGTTTTAGTTAATCTACATGTTTAAAGACCCCATGATTTACTTATTTTAATCGTACTGAGCAATGTAGATCCGGAAATTAGGAAAAGTCGCCCTCGGTAACCCGGCTGTCTATACCGGTTTACCGAGGCAAGTTTTAGAAAACCTAAACTCAGATTCACTACAGCTACGTTGATCGGTAAGAATAAATAAAATGAGTAATAGGCCTGGTCAATCTAGTATTCATAATTCATAAATTAACATGAAGGACTGTTAGTGACCTGTTAATTAGGACATAGTCTTGATTGGACCCTAGGAACGGGCTGGTCAATGTTGACAGGTTTCTAGGTGGGTTAGCGGTGTGAATTAGCGCTCAATATCGGCAATTCTAGTTCTTTATGTGTATGGACTATTACGGACCAATTTAGGAGGGTAGCTTGAATATAGATTGTCTTATGCCATTGTCGGAGTAGATAGGGTTAGGAATTACACCCATAGCTGGTAATGATAATTAGAACGAAAGCTCGCGATTAATTTAAGGAAATTATATGGGGAAATAAACATAACGATTAACTAATCCAAGTTAGTGGATCGGTGAGGAGAGGGAGAGGAATACCATATTTGTTTTCTTTTATGTTATTGTTGGTCAATGACCACCTCTATGTTGCTTCTTGATTAGGTTAGAACCGTTTGTATTTATAGTTGCATTGTCTCTGTGGGATCGACCTTGACTCGCATTTACTATACTGCAATGTACCTAGTATTCTTGCTAGAAATATCGGCGATAGTGACTTACACGTGATCAATTATCAGTGGGAAATAGTCTGCCATTCCCCCTGACTCTGTGAATCTTTGAATGATTAACATTCTTGGATTTACTCTGACTGAAGTTTTTCTGATTCTTGACGTGATTAGCTTTTGTAGATCTGGTTGTTGATACCATTCTTGTTTCATTGATGTGCAGCTGATTTACCTTTAGATTTTCTTTTGTTATGGAAAGCAGCTGACTTCTTGGAAAACTGATGCTGAGACTGAGTTGATTCACGTGGAACTAGTTTTACTAGTTCAGCATGCTTATCAGTTTGAGGAATTTTCCCAGGTACAAACTTAACGCCAGTTTTGACATTAGGTTCAGTAGCTTTGCTCGTTCCTTACTTCGAAGTTGGCTGTGTATCAAATCCTAGGCCAGTTCTGTCTCTATATGGCTTTCCAGATTTAAATCCTGTAGTTGAACTTGATTGAGCAAAAGATTCATTTTTGATCGATCTTGTCTGATGAGTCGACATCGATTTTTCTATTATCGATTCTTGTCAGTTTCAACATTTTCAATTCAGCTTTTAATCTTTCAACTTCTAGAATTAGAGCTTCTTTTTCTGCTTTAATTGATTCATAACCATCTTTTATAGTCACCAGCTGATTCATCAATTCATCAAGAGTTTCTTCTAAATCTGGATTTCTTGGATTGGAATCAGCAGTTGAAGAACAAGCATTTTGCATGGAAATCTGTGATGAGTTATATTTATAGTTTGATTCACATACTTCATTTGAATCCTCTATCTGAGCCATCAGAGCTGTATCATCTGAGAGTCTTTCAGTGCCAGCTTCATAGTCTGACTCATCTTTAGCTAAGAGACCCCTTCAACCGGTTCTTCATTGCTGAGTCTTCATCCCGATCGACTCACGATATTGACTTTGTAATGTCCGGGCTTTTGCGATTAAAGCAAAGTTATTCAACGTATTTTCTTTTCTCGGGAGTTCTTTTGATGTACTTCTGAGTGACTAGATGTCCACTTTTCATTCTTCTAATTCTGTACATCATAAGAGCCATTTGCACTTCCATTTCATCTAACTGTTGAAGATTTCAAGAGGAAGTTTCTTGGTTTTCATTGGATCTTTCTTGCAAGAGTCGTTGTTTTTGGGTTCCTCAGGAGCTTTGATCCTTCTTCTTTGTCATTGTGAAATCTTTCTTTGAATTCATAAGCTTTCAGATCTGAGAAGATTTTGAAGGAATCTTCTTTGTCAAGTCTTCTTGACTCTACCATTGTTGTAACTTTTATTTTCCAGCATATAGGTAAAGCTTTCAAGATTCTAGTGTTGATTTCATTCTTGGTATATTCAATCTTGGGTGGTGCTAGTTCATCCATTATTGCGCTGAATCTTGTTTCCAACTGTTCGATGTTTTCTCCGGATTTTATTTTGAAATTCTCAAACTTATGTTTGGCAACTGAGATCTTGTTTTCTTTGATGGAATCAGTTCCTTCACACACCGGCTGAAGTTTCTCCCACAATTCTTTTGTAGTTGTGCAATCTTTGACTTTAAGATACATGTTGATGTCAAGAGTTCTGAGGATGATATTCACGGCAACATTGTTGAGATTCTTTCTTTTTCGAACATCATTGTTCCATTCGCTTTTGGGCTTGGCGACTCTAACTTGATCACCATTAACTGTATGTGAGTGATTTGGATAGGTCCACTAGTAAGTACGTCCATCATCTCAACATGAGTGGCAGCTAAAAAAGCCTACAAATAACGTCTGTATTCATCAAAGCAGTCCATGTTACACAGAAGCATATGCCTGGCATACTGATTGTTATACATAGTGTAAGTGAGTTTATGCAAGGACTGAAAACTGACAACTAAGCTTTTTAAGGAGAACAACTAGAGAGTGTAATCCGAACAGGTCGTGTTAAAGAACACTGCTCCGATACAAATTGTTGGTCCCTTGGAACAGCTGACACAAGTGTAGAGGGGGGTGAATAAACTTGTCACCAAAAGCTAGATTTTAAGTATGATTAGTTTAGTTTTAACCTTGTGTGGATTTGAGCTAAATTAGCTGAGTATAAATCAAAACTGACTTATGTTGAAACTGAGTAAACCGGAAGTGGATAAGTTTTAGCCTTTATGCGGATCTTGTTGTTTCTAAGAAAAGCTGATGAGTGTGCAAAACTGAATTCTGGTGAATGTCAGTTTGTGAGCTGTGAGTGAATATCAATCAGTTTGTTCAGTTATGTTGTATGAAAACTTATATGAAAAACAATCACAAATACTGATAAACTAAATAACAAAAAGTAAATGCGTAAAGTAAGTAAGGCAAGAATTATAGTGGTTTCAGGTGGCGTAATCCTGTCAGTCCACTCTTCTCCTATGATCTAGGAGGAAAATTCCACTAGAACTTCTGATGTAGCCGGTTACAAAAAGTCCTAATTGATAGTCCTTGACTAATCCCTAGCTTCACTATCTAAACAACTGTAGAACATGTGAGATAGCTGCTATGCAACTGCTTGAAACACTGGTCTCTAGAGGGATGTATTGCCTCTTCTCCAGCTCCATCACAAACACAGTCTACCCGACTGCTAAACAACAACAACCGTCCTTGGCAGATCCTAAACCGGATTAGTCTGAACCTTTGATAAAGATCAAAGTTGGGCTAAGAATCAATAAGTTCATTCTTGCTAGTGGTTATTCTAAGTGTCGAATTCTGGATAGAGTCTCTATAGCTAGAACACTTGAAGGATTCTGGATATGATCTTGTTGAGCACAAAGATTGATAGCAATTCAGATGAACAAAGACTTAGGCACAATAATACTTGTATTCTCGCATTGTTGTATTTGTGTTTGATCCTTTGATGCCAAGTCCTCTATTTATAGTATGAGGTCCAACGTTCATCTTGCTTGAATTTTAAGTCTATCAATGGCTATATTTTCATATGTCAGATATCAGTGACCGTTCTGACATATCAGTTCTTCATCCAATAATATTTCTTGATTTGTAACGTTCAAATGTAAGTTCAGTTCTTTGAATGACTGACTTTAAAACTGTGTATCTTGATCATTTTTAATCTAAGTTTGTCAGTTATCAATTTGTCAACTGACTTAGAGCATTAACTGAGTTTTAATTCTTCTTCAAAACTTAGTACTCTATTCTTCTGATTTCATATGACTTAATCAGAGTACACCATATCCTTAATAAATCATCTAAGATATCATTATCCTTCTGATTCTTAGGTATCATTGTCCTCTTGTATAAAGACCTAAACAAGATCCATAAAGTCAGTTCAGGCCATCACAGACTTACCTGAATTCTAACTTTACAGTCTCGGCTTTAATCTTCATAACTGAGTTTGAATCCTCAAATCTTCATTCTTCAATAAATGAGTCTGTGTCCCTCAGTTCTTCATCCAATGAGTTTTTTCCCTCAGTTCTTCATCTTCTAGATAAGTCAACCGAGTCTGTGTCCCTCAGCGAACTTACCTTCTTCAGTTCTGAGTGACATCTTCAGTTTTAGTCAATATCCAATTTTCTAGATGATTTCCAGTTCTCAGTTTTACGACACACTAACTATTAAAGTGCTTGTCTCATATAACCTTTACAATTATCAGACTCTAATAAATCCTATACATTCAATTCTAGACATCTTTCAGCTTTTCACTATAACAACTAGCTTCAGCACTTCATCAATGGGGTGTAAACAAACAAATTGATAAATAAGATGAATCATCATCAAAACATAAATTTTATTTCCAACAGTATGATATGTGCATTTGTTACTAGAATCATGTATAGTTAATTCGAATCCAGTTTATGTAGTATAATTGATGTGTGATTGGTAGGAAACCATGATTCAGTCAGGAGCCGTCGATACATCGGCAAGTCATGACATCGACATACCCGACTGCTATGGTCGTTCTTGTCCATTCACGGTGACAGAATTGTTAGGACAAGGGTGTTTAGATCACTATAGGTTCACTGACTCAGTTCACAATATGTGCCTTAGTGAGGTTTTCTTATCCACGAGATTGGATGTTGGATCAATCTCCTTTGTCGATATGTCACTTCCATAGATTCCATTGATGCATGTTTTCTATTTATGTTGAGTCCATTCATTATAATTCTTTTTGCATAACATAGTTTGTTCTTCATCCCGTTCATGGAGTGGTTCAAAATATTAGACGAGTGTAACCAATAATTGAACTTGAATTAGGCGCATACAAAAACATGTATGTTATATCTACTAGACCGGGGGAGTTTAACTAATTCATGGTTTGATTAGCTCAAATCTAGTAATTTTTTACTTGAATTACTTTCATCATTGCGACTCAAAGCCTGGATAGTTTTAGGGTTAGGACTTTTATTGTGACAAATCGGTCCAAAAACACATTTGAGTGTGCTAGACCTTAGTTATTTAGGTTTTTATTCACAGTATTGACTGTGTGCGATACGACCCTTGCTCGCGTGTGATATACCATGATTGACCTTGTTCTCTTGCTAATACTAGTGCCTTTTGAGGGGCGATCAATTAGTTTATCTATGCTTAATCATAAAGGAGAGTCTAAAACATAAAACAATTTGGTTTTTGGCGAGTCACATTTCTATTTTGCAACAAAGGACTATTACCCCTCCATAAAGGTAGCCGCTGCGTGGAATGGGTAGTCACCCGCATGGGTAGCAGCCGTCCTAAATGAGGAGTTGAGGATATGTCGTGGTGCATTCTCACCATGCAAAGTATCCTCATACCTTGTGTGTAGTAGATCCCTTGTTCGGTTGAGTTTTACTAGTTGGACTAGTAAATGGGAGTGTGCTGTTATACAGAAATATTGTTGATAATGTTGATTTGTATAAATGTTGTTGTGGCAGCTTGTGTTTCTTTTCGATCGTTGTAAATTACTTTTCTTGACTCCCGAGTCATTGATTCATCTTCCTCTTTGTACTCTAATATTATTTGTGGTCAGGCTGACGTGAATAATTAGATGAAATTTTGACTATATTTTTGCCAGGTATAAATTCCTTTCCGGATAACGACTCGGTATCCGAGACATTGGTGTAACAATGGCATTGTATACTTGAGATAAGCCGTCATTCGTAAGAGAGGATGTGATGGTAATCAATATAAAGCTATCTTGATTCAACCAGTCATTGTGTACATGATTTGGCGTTGTGATGCCGTCTTCAGTGATCGTAAAAGGTGAGGCTGGCAGAGAGCCATGGCCACACAAATAGGGAAGAATTTGGCATGCCAAAGTGGGTAATTGTGGCGTGTGAGCTTGGTGATGTGGATTGTGTTAGAAGTACTGAATATGGGAGAGTAAGAGATGGAGGAAGATGAGGGAGCTGTGTTGGAGGAGGAATTGGGGTTGAGTTCGCCGGAAGACATGGTTTCCGATGGAATGAAAAGAAGAAGCTAGGTTTTCTTTTTCCGCAGCGTTTTATTGTTATGGGTGGAGAGGAGAGATGATATAGGAGCATGAGAGACAAGTTTTATGGCTCTGATTCCATATTGAATTATCAAAGCTTAAGCTGATGGAGAGGTATATAATTAACATTCTTATATATTTCAACACGCACCCTCAAGTGTGGCCTATTATATTATAGACAGGCGCAACACTTTATTCTTTTTGGAAGACTATGCTTACAGCTGTGTTTGAACTCAAGATTTCATGCTCTAATATCATGTTAAATGTAATATAAACTGTAACTTTCATTGGTTGAATCACGAGTACAATGGTTGTATATATTTATGATACAAGAGGGATATAATAGTAAAGCAAACGAGAAATAATAAACCCTATGCTATACTACTTGTCGGCCTAGTTAGGGTTCTGGTAGAGCTTGTCAATACAGAATGGTGAAACATAGCTTTCTTTGCTTTGTTGATCCCGCCATTGGCTTTAAAATCGGCATCATTGTTACGCCAAATTATATTTAAGGATATTCATATAGGATCTTGAAATAAAGTTCAAGAAAAGTGAAAACATTTCGTTTAGTTAAAAATTTTGATCTTTGGAGATCTAGACAAAAATTATAGGTGTTAAAGCAATTTTAATGGTGTGGGAGAAAAGTATTGAGGAGATTTATTTAGCGAAGAACATGATATCAATTGCAATTTAGTCTAGTCGAATTGTTGTCACTGTATTGCAATTCGTCAGAGCCGTATGATACTATTTAATTTCGAACCACAATAAAATAGACAAACAAAAACAAAGGAAAATCACATATATTCTTCAATAGCATACTTGACACAGCCAAACATCCACCCCACACAACACTTTTAGAGGTTACATATACATTGTGCATAACTTTACT
The DNA here is from genome assembly GCA_026214975.1 of Gentiana macrophylla. Taxonomy (NCBI): domain Eukaryota; kingdom Viridiplantae; phylum Streptophyta; class Magnoliopsida; order Gentianales; family Gentianaceae; genus Gentiana; species Gentiana macrophylla. The sequence goes on from CM047813.1 coordinate 49,997,021, forward strand.
TATACATGTTCGCCAGACGTACTGATAACGACGATAGTAAAAGCTCAATTAGGCCAAGAAGCATGCATTTGTGGCTGCATTACACATCCTTCTCCCATTAATTTCTCCAACTCTTGTGTTTCATACACATTACTTCCCTGTTACATAAGAAACTTTACAGATTGAATGAAGAAATCTCGATGTTATTTACATTACAACATGGTATCCCTCTTGAACCTCTAGGATATGTAAAATACACATTTGGATACTATAGAAATACACATATAGATCGGTGAATAATCATAGCAGGGAATGATTAAATAAGGTGCCACTCGTGAACCTTTAGGATATTTAATGAGGAGGCCCAGGAGGGGAAAGGGAAATGATAGACATTACATTATGGCACAACATTTTCATACTACACATTTATGGATCAATGATTTATAGGTATGAATTGAGAAATTTGCAAATCAGGCCGCCGCAGGGCTTGAATTTTTTTTCACGTTTTATTTTATCTGATGTATTTTTTTCAACCCCCTACGTTCTGGGATTAAATCGTAGAAAATTCTACGGACTCAATACATGGGTCGTAGAAATTCAAAACCCACATATTCATTTAAGCACGAAGAAATTTCTACGGGATAAAAATGTACGCATGGTCCTCCAGTTTTTTTTTTTTTGTTTTTTATTTTTTTTTTATTCTTTCCACCTTTATTTTCAAGCATTCATACTCATATCTTTGATTTAGATTTTCAAACGTGATAAAAATTTCACGGTTATTTTTTTTGTTTTTTCATGCTATTCGTTTTGAGACTTGGTTCGATATCATTCATCGTTTTTCACGGGATTGATTGTCAAAATTCACTTAGTGAATCTTGTCGGTGAATCAAACCAATAAATTTCGATTTATAGTGAATTTCGATAGTGGATTTTGAACATTACGTAGAAATATGGTGGATGTGGTCTCAAAATAAAAAATATGAAAAATTAAAAAAAAAATTGTGAAAGAATTTTGATCTTTAGAGTTGTAGATTGAGACATATAAATATTTCAAAACGTTGATGAAATAGAAAGTGGTTGTGTTTGTTTTTTAGGAAAGACGGTTTTTTTTATTAATAATTTTAATTTTTATGCAATTTTTTTTAAAAGTTGTCCTATTCGTTTATTTATTTATATTTTTTTCATTTTTCCCAATTTTCCCTGTCAGGACGTATGATGTCCAAATTTCAATGAATTATATCAATCAATCGGCCTCAGTATGATCTGCGTTCTAGTAATTTTTTTTGATTGTTGTAAATAATATTATATGGTACAATATCATGTATGGGTAGCTAGGGAATTGACCCAGATAGTACGAATTTATGTGTCATATATATATATATATATGTCTTAAATTAAAACTCGTGTATCATGCATGCGAGTATGAAAAAATTATAAAGTGGTGTAAAATTAAAACAATGTATCACAAAAATAAAAAAAACGATTACTACAAATCCTACAATTTTCATTGATTTTGCGTCCCTGTCAAATCTTAATTTTGTTTTCTCATCTAATATAAGCTTCAAGAAAATTTAACACATAGTATAAAAAATGGGGGAAAGAAAGCACATTTGTGCACATGCCTATCTAAAAAATTAATGTGTAAGGCCACACTATCATACACCCCTATCACAGATGTACTTTACATCTCATTCACTATGCAGCTTACTCATGAAATTGCCAACATTTATGTAAATGACTTCCTTTAACAACAATGTTTTAAATAAAGAAATGCAAGCGCAAAAACAAGTTTTCAAGCTAACAAAAAGCTGGAGCAACAATTTAGTCAGATGATGATTTTCATAAAAATGTTAAATCTTATGTAAAAAAAAGTTTAAAATATTAATATACAATAAAATTTGAATACAAATATTATCGTCATATGTACTTAATAATTAAAATGATTGTAAACAGTCTCGAATAATCGGTCAAACGCCTATACACTACAATTTAAAATCTAATACAGAAAAATACATCAATACAGCATGAGTGCAACATGGCTATAATGAGTCATTATTATTTTTCAAATTGAGGTATTAATGTAATTATTTATTTTCTTTTTCAAAATTAGATATTAATGTAATTTATTCTATTTTGGAAAGCATTAAATTCGGGTATTAACTCATTTTTCTTTTGAATGAAACTTATTCTTTGAATTAAAAGAAAAACACATTTTCATTTGGTTGCATGTCAAACTGTACGGCAGCAAAATGAGGTATTCTGCTTGATAATTTTTTTCTTTTTCACTTGAGGTATTAATGTGTTATCTATTTTATTTTCAAATTGAGGTATTAATCCAATTTACATTAGTTAGGAAAGCATTAAATTCATCCACTAAGACATTTTATTGAATTCTAAAAAACAATTGGTTTCAAATTGAGGTATTAATGTATTTATTTATTTTATTTTCAAATCCAGGCATTCATGCAATATACTTAACTTTGGAAAGTATTAAATTCGGCCATTAACACATTTTCTTTGAATTCAAAAAAAAATATATGGAGAGGATTTGGGACAGGTTAATTATGGGTTTGGGATGGGTTTGCAAGGAATTTTATTTAAAACACCTTCTAAAACATATTATTATATGTATATATATATATATATATATATATATATATATATATATATATATATATTCAATTCAACTTCTAGCCTGTATGGATCAACAAACACAATTGATCTTACATTAAAATTCGATCCTTAAACTAATCAATATTCATCGAACCGAATTTTTGAGTCAGGATTTTTTTATTAAATACAAATTGAAGTCGGGATGTTGGTTTTTTTTCTACACCAAGTATCAGTCATAAAGCATAGTTAACACTTCGTGAATGAAATTCAGTCCGTAAATTAATTAATCAACATTATGTGTAAAACTGACTCTGAGTCAATTATTGGAAAAATATAAATGTTAAACCTAAAAATAAAATATAGGTGTGTTAAGTTGTTTTTAGGTGTAAAAATAATTTAGCGTTAGTAAATTATCAATTTGAAAATGTAAGTGTCTTGATATACGGGAAAAAAAAACAAAAATTTGTAAACCAGATGATCGAGGACGTACCTGAAATATTGTTCCCAAGGTATCCGGATCTGAGTTGAAGTCGTAGTATAAACTTGCTGATGATAGTTTCATGGAAAGAAACTAAAGGAAACAACCATTTAAATATTACACAGACAGAACAATAAATAAATAATTAAATAATTAAATACAACAATTTATTTGAAAGAGTATTATGCATTTACAATATGTATGACTAATTAATAAACACTCACAGTTTCAATTAAAACTTACATCGATCTGATTTTGTAGTGAACGTACATAGTTGATTATTACATCCAACATCACAGCCATTCCCATTGTCTGTACGTAACCCAATTTCCTCAGGTTAATCATTAGTATAATTGCATGCATGAGGTTACGGAAAAGAAAAAAAAACACACACACACACACACACACATATATATATATATATATATATATATATATATATATATATATATATATATATAATCATTAGTATAATTGCATGCATGAGGGTAATGGAAAAAACACAAAAACACACACATATATATAAATATATATTATCATTAGAAATAAATATCTCTGTCATTAGAAATAAGTAAGAGTGGGAGAAAATAAATAAAATGGATATAGGACTTCAATAAATAATACCTTGTAACATCCCGGAACGAGATCTTGCAAGCATCTCAGCTTTTCATTTATTTTCTCCCTCCTCGACTAGCGGAGAAAGAAAATCATTAGCAATATCACACCTCAAGATTGAATGTTTTGTAATCCATCAAACATGAATGAGAAATCAAAGGAGGCAGAAAGAACAAAACTAACTACGCTATCAGAGTCTCAAAAAAATAATAAAAATAATAAAAAAAAACAATCTTGTCGAATCTACTGCAGGTGATTATTATATATGGTATATTGATTGATTTAGGTTTTTCTTATGGTGTAAAAGTAGGTTGTGTCGATTTAGTTAAGATAGTAACATTGCACTTATATTTATTCTTTGAGTGATTCTACATGCACAACGAGTGACCTTGTGACTTTTACAACATTGATTTATAGTACGTAGGCCTGCATCAAAATCACCAGGTACTACATTGATCTAGGGGTGGTGCCACCCACAGCGGAGTCTTGGGGCAGATGACCCCCTATAAAAAATGGATAAATAGCGATATACAAAGATAATTTATTTAATAAACATATATTTATTCGTGAAATTGACCCATTAATATTTATGTAATGACTACTACTTTCATGTTTTGAGGGATAATTGATCGTATAAAATTGATTACCCAAAACTGTTTATAAGAAGAAAAAAACATGAAAAAATGTCTCACCCCTATTGAGATATGTTAACAACAATCCCTAACTAGCTACATTGTAATCAATAATGAAAATGTGTGTTTTGTCAGCCGTTGTACCCGTAACAATCTTCTTATTCTTTTTCGTTTTTTGAGAAATTTTGGTACAACAATAAAATGTGAATAACAAATTACGACAACAACATTTTCTACCATTAACAATTATCATGTCACAACATTTATCTACAATATTATTCCGTAACATTTGTATTTTGGCAATGGGTCCCACCTAAAAATTTGATTTAAAATATATTTTTAAATATTAAAAATAAAAATACACATGCTATGGAACAATATTGTGGATAAATGTTGTGACATTATCATTGTTTTTTCTACCATTGATTTTTAGAATAATGATAATGCCACAACAATTTTTACCCAACATTGTCCACAAAATGAGTATTTTGGCAATGGTTCCCATTTAATAATCTGATTTAAAATATTTTATTAAATATGAAAAAATTAAAATACTCATGTTGTGGACAATGTTGTATAAAAATTATTGTGATATTATCATTGTTCTGATTTTTATTGCACACATTTGAATCAACAGATCCCACATTATAATCAATGATTCAAAAGTGTGGTGCGTATTATGTTCTGTCCATTTTGTTTTGGCACTATCAGTACTGCTCGGTTTTTTCCTGATTGACTTAGGAGAATGTATAGAATTAGGAATAATTAGCTACTTTAAAATATATATATATATATATATATATATATATATATATATATATATATATATATATATATAATTTAAAGTTTGGAACAGTATGTGTAAGGAATGCTTACCCTCTCCGCCAGACTGTGACTATCAGTTGCTTGTCCTCTTTTGCTCTAACATGTACAACTTCTCTTGGCTTCTCCCCTTGTTTGTCCTTGTTTCTCTTTCGCTTCTTACAGCCATGACTCTGCCAGAATGTATAGTTTTCAGCATACATTCAAATTATGACCCAACTTGGGACGGAGACATGAATCGGATCTCGGGTGAATTTTAGTGGAGTATATTCGGACATTCGGTATGCCTTAAAATAAGATTTTTGATGACATAAGTTGGGTTATATAAGATTTGTGTTATAGAAATATTTTTTCGCGCGTGGGCTTAGCCCCTTTATCCCTTGCTTTGGCTACGTCGTCCTGACCTTATCATCAATTTATTGATTCAAGTGATTATGATGTAAAGAAATTATCTACACACATATAAACATACTTATGATACCGTTCGTATCCTTGTACGTAAAATGATATTTCTGCGATATATACTAACCATGTTATCTGTGAGTAGCCCATAAGTTCCAGACTGTGAAGAAGAGTTCATCACCACACGATTCGATTCCGGCAACCCATTAGCAGTGCCGAGGAGCTCTCCGGCAGCTGGTGGAAAGAATTGAGCCATGGATTCAAAATTCATGGAAGAGAGGATGATTATTATGGTCAGGGATCTGGTCGTTACAGAAAGTAAATTGGAGTAGAGATTGTTGTTGATGATGATGATCTGCAAAGCCCTGATCAGAGAAGAGTTGTTGTTGAAAATTCGAGTTCATCAAGTAATTATCTACTTGATTCAGGTTGCCCATAACGTGATGGTTGTTGGAGTTCATGGCTGATAAAGATTGATGGATCTAGGGTTCTGAAGATCTGTATGTTGCTATATATGAGTGATTAGCATTAATATTGATAAAGTGGGGATAGACTAAATAGGGGTTTGAAAATAGTGAGTTACGTGCAAGAAGTATTTGTTAAACTCTTGGATGAGGTGTAAAGAATTTGGTTATGTTCAAGGATTGCTGGTAAAGGGTAACGTACTCCAGTACTTTCTTTATGGGTTTCGCCATTGTTTGCATTTACTTGCCAAATTTTTGTAGGGGGAAACACGTCGGACCATCGTTTGCCACATAAAAAGGTAAATGAAAAACCCAACTCACTGCATATCTAAAACTAATAATTACGTTCGATATCATTTTGTGGTTGTGACTGTTTCTACGTTTTTATTTTTTTTACATGTAAAAATGGAGTCTTATAAGATGATAAATGTGGACTTGGACTCGGATTTTGGGGACAACTCTATTATTGTCCTTCAAACTGTCCCAGGCCAAGAATCTGTTGGAGATATAAGCTAAATCCCATTATATGGGGGCTTGATACATGTATTGAAACAATAAAATTTAGCGTCAATTTCGAGTATGCTCCAATTTCTTTCACCATGAGCTTTTTTGTTAAAATCAAGTCACTACCATTTATCTTATGTAGAAAATCCAGCCCAAACCTATATAAGATGAGGGGCCTCATCCCCAAAATCATTTCGAGTATGCTCGAATTTGTTTCACCTGGAGCTTGTTTGCTAAGATCAAGCGCTTACCGTTATACTATGTAGAAAATCTAGCCCAAGCCCTTATAAGATGAGAGGCATCATCCCCAAAACCTAGGTTGTGAGGTGAGGGAAATTCATCTCTTAATATGATGGGTGACACAATCACATGTTCCGAATGTGGGACACTTTTAATACGCCCCCTCAAATGTGGGTCAATGGCACTCTCAAGGCCAACAAAGAGCCCAACACTTGCACAATAAATGGGCGGCTCTGATACCATGTAAGAAATCTAGTCCAACCCCATATAAAAGGAAGGACATCATCCCCAAAACCTAGGTTGTGAGGTGAGGGAAGTTCATCTCTTAATATGGTTGGTGACACAATCACAAGTTCCTAATGTGGGACACTTTATATTTTAACAAATCAGTTGTTGGTAGTAAATGTGCAACTTTATTTCCTTATCATTTAAGAGTTTGGGCAATCTGTCCCAACACCCCCCCCCCCCCCTCAAGTGTTGGCAATCTGTCCTACACTTGCACAATTTTTTTTCAAAATTGTGAGCTCTCTCAACATTGTTACAACCAAGAATACTACTCATGGAGTAGATGATGTTTGGCCTTGGAATTAGTCGATCGGGTATCGGGTGAATAAGTAATTAATTGATCGGTTGTAAAGTTGTAAGAGAAATGAGTAGAATGGAAGACCTCACTCCCATTCACCCATATAGGTAACTTGGGTGATGGGAACTCAAGTAATAAGAGATTGAGTTGCTTTTATGGATGTGCCCCAAGGGTAAAGCACTTTTTTGTGCGGGAGGAGGACATGGATGAAGTTCGCGCTCGGATCGGGTGTATCTATCAATTTTTCGGACAATTTTTTCCCTGAAATTAACCAAAAATATTTACTTAAGTATGACTCTATTAGTTATATAGATACATATGATACGACTTAGTGTTTTTTTTTCTAGTGGCATTAATAATAAATTTCATGACTTAGTTTTTCAATAGTGTATTATTTAAATACTCAAAGCAAATAATTAGATGAAAAATATATTTGACATTTATTAATAGTTAAAAATTAAATAAATTGTTATTCGGGCTCTATACTTAACAAGAAGTTGTTGTTGCTACATATTCATTCTTCTCAACTAGTTTGGAAGCCAAAATTTAAATGAAAAAGCTGTTAGAAAATATAGTAGTGTACTGGTTCGTTTATTCTGAAAATTTCATAAGGCAAATTACAGAAACGAATTGACAAAGATGGATGAACAAAAAACAAGAATGAAGTTTATTCACATATTCAAATACTGCAACACATTAAAATGAAAATTCAGTAAATACGAAAACTTATAGTGACTGAGGCGAGTTTAGAACTCTGTCCTTAAGACATTAATGCCCCTACTATGTGCACGCGGATATGACAATACGTCTCCCATGATACAACAATCTACCTTTCCGGATTGTGCACTTGAATAAGGAAAGCAACAAACTGATATATTCCTTTGTTTATCTCTGTATGAATGCAAGTGTTCTGTGTTTATTTTTTGCAGAATTATTGTGTATGAAAATATTGTCTGATTTTCATTCAGGATGTTGTTTATTTATAGGAGAGTAAAGGAGGCAATGAAAAGATTTTCCTATTCAAAATTCGCAGCACATAAGGGATGCTTCTGTACAGAATTTCAATGGAGGCAGTTTGCAGTTTTCAGTTTTCTGTTCATGAACAGACCAATAGTTCTATTTTGCTCCCGGAAATTCATTCCTTAATTAGTCATTCAAAATTGAGCCTAAAGTGGACTGTTCGCCATTTACACTTAGACCCGGTTTAAGTTAAAACCCAATTAACATTCCAACAATCTCCCACATGAATGAAAATTAATGTATATGCTATGCAGACTCTGTAGAGATAAAAAATGGAGTTCTATTGCATCGGGCAAGGTGGTTTGTGGCCTTGAACCTTCCTTAATAGAGTACCATCGGACATACACGGCTAAGCAATGAACTAGGTCTTGAACTGCGCATGCTTTGGTGCATGCATAGACAATGATACCTACATAATAGACCCCCTGGTCTTCTCGAAGTTCTAATGATTAGGTCCATTTTGGCCATGGAACACTATGGTTTCAGAATGTATTTTAGAGAAATCAGCCAACAAATTTTCCCAAAAACGGCTCCACTTCCACTTACATAGGCGACCTCCTATAAAGAGTACTCTGCAATACCTCACTTGGCTTAACCAAGATGTGGGAATAATTAAAAATGTTATGCTTAACCTGTACCCTTCAGCAGACAGCATTGTTGTCCCAAAGAAGGTGAAAATAGAGTCAGGGGGTGAATGACTCTGTTTGGAGTTTAAAAACTATCCAGGACGAAGCAGAGAGCAGTCAGAACCAGAATAGAGCAGAATGAAGAGCAAAATGGGAGCGCGACATGCAAAGCACAAAGACGCAATTGCAAGAATCTGCAGAACGTGTACAAGATTAGAGAGCACAGCAACAGGTAAGCCTTCACGAACTGTAACTATTAATCCTGCATCTTTTCCCTATACCCCTTGTAAGTCTAAACCGAATCTTGATGATGCTCGCTACAAGAAGTTCATTGAGATGTTTATGAAACTGCAAGTAAACATCCCTTTGGTAGAAGCTCTGGCAGGAATGCCAGAGTACGCTAAGTTTCTATAGAAGGCGGATTCTACTAAAAGGAAGTTGTTGGATCTCAAGACTGTTTGTTTAAAGAGGAATGCTAGGCAGTTTTGCAACGCAAACTGCCCCCAAAATGTAAGGATCCTTGGAGCTTCCTTCTAGCATGTACCATTGAAGGAGTATGTCTGAATAAACCTTTGTGCGACCTTGGAGCCAGTGTCAACATGATGCCATTGTCTATTTTCCATAAGCTAGGCATGAAAGTGCTAAATGATACATCTATTACCCTTCACTTGGTGGATAGATCCATAAAACAACCGTGTGGAGTTGTTGAGGATGTTCTAGTGAAAGTGGACAAGTTCGTGTTCCTTGTAGACTGTGGTGTTGGACATGGAAGCCAATAGTGATGTTCCACTTTGATCTTAGAAAGGCCTTTCTTAGCGACTAGTTGAACCTTGATAGATGTCCAAAAGGAGAGCAAGTCCTAAGAGTAAACGCGATAAGGTAGTGTTCAATGTGTTAAAGACCATGGGATATGCCCAAGATGAAGAAGAAGTATGCTATAAGTTAGATGCCATTGATGAGCTAGTGATGAAGCTACATCAGCAAGTGGCACTCAACCCTGAAGTAGCAGAGACTCTCTTCTTTAAGAAAGAAAAAGAGGAAAGTGATGAGGAAACATGGCCCGGATGCAGCGAAGGTCAAGTACTAGAAATAGTACATGTGTCCTCTGTGGATATAGGTAGACCCATTCACAGACTTTCGTGGCATAAGTTCTTTGACCTATAATTGACTGGAAAGTTATTGAAGTCATCGTTGGATGAGCCACCGAGAAATTTAACATTGATACCTTTGCCATCTCACTTGAAGTATGTGTACCTTTAGGATGATACTATTCCATTCATAGTTTCATCGTCATTATCACCTTTGGAGAAGGAGAAGCTTTGAGAGAACTAAGAGATCATAGGGGAGCATTCAAGTGGACTATTGCAGACATTCAATGAATAAGCCTCCTAGTCTGCATGCACAACATATCCGTAAACCCTGCAAAGAAAGCCGTGGCTCAGCCTCAGAGGAGGTTGATGCCTCAACTTAAGGATGTTGTGAAGGAAGAGATTATAAAAATGTTGGAGATGGTAATCATTTACCCAATTGCTGATAGTGAGTGGGTAAGCCCGATTCATGTGGTGACCAAGAAAGGAGGATTTACGGTTTAACCTAACGAATTCGATGAGTTGATCCCTGTGAGATTGATTACTGGACATCGAGTTTTCATAGACTTCAGGAAACTGAATGATAAAACTCGAAAAGATCATTTTCCTTACAATTAATTGACTAGATGTTGGAGAGATTAAGCGCCATGCATTTTACTATTTCTTAGAAGAGTATTCGGTAATTACGGATACACATTGCCCCGAGGACCACGAGAAGACAACATTCACATGTCCTTATGGAACTTTCACGTATAACCGCATGCCTTTTGGACTATGTAATGCACCCGCAACATTCCAAAGGTGCATGATGTCATTATTTGTAGACATGGTGGAAGACTTTCTAGAGATATTTATGGATGACTTTTCTGTATTCGGAGATAACTTTGATGAATGCTTGGACAATCTGAGTAAGGTGCTCAAAAGATTTGAAGAGACCAACCTTGGGGTTATCTAGGAGAAGTGTCATTTCATGGTCTCAGAATGAATTGTATTAGGTAATAAGATTTCAAAGAAAGGGATGGAAGTGGACAAAGCAAAAATAGAGGTCATAGAGAAGTTACCACCTCCAACGAACCTGAAGGCGTTGTGATCCTTACATGGCCACGTGGGATGTTACATGAGGTTCATAATGGACTTTCCTAAAGTTTCTAGACCTTTGAAGGAATTGCTTGCAAAGGATGTGCCTTTTGTGTTTGAAGATGAATGCAAGCAATAATTCAACATATTAAAGCAGATGCTCGTAACCACCCCAATTCTAGTAGCACCTGATTGGAACTGACCATTTGAGCTAATATGTGATGCGAGTGATACGGCAGTTGGAGCAGCCTTAGGACAAAGGGAGGATAAAATCTTCAAACCAATTTACTACTCAAGCGTACCCTTAATAGTACCCAGAGGAACTATGTGACCACAGAAAAGGAACTCTTAGCTGTTATCTATGCATTTGACAAGTTTAGACCTTACCTGATAGGATCCAAAGTCACAGTATTCACTGACCATGCAGCTTTGAAATATTTACTTACCAAAAAAGACTCCAAGCCAAGATTGTTGCGATGGATCTACTCCTACAGGTGTTTGATGTGGAAATCAAGGATTAGAAGGGATCTGAGAATCAGGTGCCTGATCACCAGTCGAGATTGGCATTGTTGGAAGAGGAGCAACCGACTGAGATCGGGGAGAGCTTTCCTGACGAACAACTCTTTGCCATATCAGTCACCACTCTAGTTGAATCTCAGCCCAGACATAAACCATCAAGAGTGCGAAAGGTATATCCTTGGTTCGCAAACACCATGAATTATCTAGCAGGAAAATACCTATGGCCAGAATTCATGACCAATGGTATGAAGAAGTTCTTCGCAGAGCTAAAGCATTACTACTAGGATGATCCCTACCTGTATAAGATGTGCCCTGAAAACATTCTTAGGAGATGCATTTCGGGCACTAATCATTTTTTAATGTGTGTAAATACACCAAAAGTGACACATAAATAAAAACGCAGGGAGTATCTAATATTGTAACCCTGAATTGTAAAGTGTATACATCAATTATTTCCAACCTATCCTTAATGAACCACGTTTTCATATTGGGTTATAAAATTAAAAACATAGAGTTTAACATATAAACATAAGCATAAAATAGATTTCTAAAAACATAACATAAACATAAGCGGAAAATGCAGACCTACAAGAGGTATATAATCACAAGCATAAAATAGATTCATTAAAATAATAACAAACATAAGCACCTAAACAACGATCATCCGTAACAAGAACAAAAAAACAAAGATTACTTAATAAAATAATAATGAAATAGTAAAATAATATTGGGGTTGTTGTGTAGGGGCATCACAGATAACCTGAAGGGATGAGATCACCTGTCTAAGTTGTGTGTCTAATTTCGGTGTCTAAGTAAAAACTACGACGTTTCATGTGTATTTGATTTTTATGTTTTGTTTTTTCTTATTTCTTTGAAAAATCAAATACACATGAAACGTCGTAGTTTTTACTTAGATACCGAAATTAGACACACAACTTAGACAGGTGATCTCGTCCCTAATCTGAAATATCATAAATCTTGTCTTTCAGGGGTAGTGTTTCACCTTCTCTTGGAATGTTTGAATCTTCTTTGTCTTTGGGGATCAAGGACACACTTCTCACGCCTCCCTTTGGCACCAAGTTATGATACACCAATGCATGATTACATCGCACTGCAATGGTGTAGGAATCATTGCACAAGTTGACAAGCTGATTCATTTTATTCTTACATGTCTGCTTGATATCCGTCATTGCAGCAATCTCATAGTCATTTGCTTCTACTTGTGTGTCCAACTTCCTGTTCATTGAGTCAATCTTATTAAGAAACTCCCATCTCAGCTCTAGCATTTATCATTTCAAAACCTCAATAACAGTCCTATTTTCTCTTTTCAATGCGTCAATCTTATCATATTTCCTACCATGATTTTTTTAGGGTTTCACAATCACGGTTTGCTGGCTTTAATTTTTTTTGTGTAACTCCTTCAATCAATGGGTTATGATGGAGAGAGATATAATTTATAGCCATTAATTATCTCCTCATTTCCCTAAATACTATATATAAAAGTCTGTAAAGAAAATACGATTGAGAAAATGTAATATTGTAACAAGCTTAAACTTGGTATGACAATTGAAACAATCTTAAACTTGTCATGAGGATTGTAAAAATCTTAAAATCTCATGCAAGCAGTGTAACATCCCGACTTTTCGTAAAAGGGTAAAATAGTCATTGGTTGTATTTACTACGACCTAATTATTATTTATTCTATTAAAAAGGAATTAATTAAGAATTTTGGAAAAGATTGTTATTATGGAATAATATATTGATTATTAAAAGGATTTTAATAATTAGTATTTAAGGAAATAATTTCCTTAATTCATTCATAACATCAAGTCATATTTGCTTTAGAAAAAAAAAAGTGGAAGCAGGCGCACGTAAGAAGAAGCAACGCAAAGAAAGCGAAATAAAAGGAAGAACCGTGTGATCAATCCGTTCATCTGTTCAAGACGCCGCAGGAGAGAAAAGTGATCAGCGCGAGGAGACGCAACTTTGGAAAATAACATATCTCAATTTCGTAAGTTTTCGGTTTAGCCCTAGTTTTCGGTATTCGTAGAGTTCGATTCTTGGAAAATTCGTATCTTTTAATCCGTAGCTCTGTTTCGCAGCCGTGAGTAGTCAAAACGATCGTCTTGAAGCGTAGAATAATCTAAAAATAGTTTCACAGCAGTAAACCCAGGTAATCTTCTGTTTTTCAGGCTCTTTCAGTTTCGGTTTTCAGCAAGAAATAGGATTTTAGGGTTTCTTGTTGATCACATAGGTTTTGGGGTTGAGGATCAACAATTGTTGCGATTCTTTGGGTGTTTTTCTTTGTCGGTGTTGCAGGCAATTAAGGTAAGAGGCTCTTCCTATGATTCCAATTATCGTTTATAAGGTTTAGATCAAGTTTTAAGGTGTTTAAGATGTTTTAATGCTAGGAAAATGTGTTTTTCGTTGATCAAGGATCATAGGTGTTCTTGGAATGGTTAGATATGTTTATTTACGTTTTACTATGTTTAAATTGCTGTTATTTTGGGTTAGAAACTGATTTGGATCGAACTTGAGGATTTTAGGGTTCTAGCCGAAACCCAGGTCGGACGGGCGTCTGCCGTGTGGACGGGCGCCTGCGCTTTGGCTACATTTCGACGGGCAGGCATCTGGTTTCTCTGGACGGGCGTCTGAGGTGTTATTTTACATTCAGGTTGTAGCTGTCTTAGGGTGGACGAGCGTCTGGGGAAAGTGGACGGGCGTCCAGTTTTGGACGGGCGTCTAGTAGGATCCAGACGGGCGTCCATGTCTTTAAACGGGCGTTTGGTGGTTGTTCAGCCTTATAAGTACGTTTTATCATTTCTAAACCTTCAAATGTGATGTGTTAACACTGTATAAACTTGAACAAGCCTGAATTGAGCTTATGATACGTTCAGTTAAAACACCGAATGTACTCTTAAAGGGAGTTGAAGTTCGGATCCGTCGGAAGAGCATGATAGGCTTGTGCTTTGATGAATTAGCATTCATCAATGTCTGTGTAATTGCTAGGCCTTGTCCGTGTCTAGTGGTCTAGGAAGAGAGTAGTCAAGGTGAGGGAGATTATTTGAAAACACTTAGGTGGCTAGTTAATCATCCTAATAATCAACGTACTTGACTAGTAAAAGATTAAACAACATGTCTCTCTTGGCTAGGCACCAAGCTAAATCGCGATGCATGTGCTACCTCTGAAGGTGGAGGAACTCTGTAGGTCAAAGACCCTAAGTACAAAGGGACTCTGCTGAGACGCGCGTGCTATCGAAGTCTACCTTTTCTACCTTTTCTAGTCTCCGTGGATGTTGGTGTGATCCACTAATATGTTGCAAAAGAGTGTTCCCGAGTGGAAGAACTCCGTAGGTCATAATGACCCTAAGTACGGAGGGACTCTGCTAAGGTGGATGCGCGTAGTGCCCTTGAGTGCGGTTGTAACACAGATAAGCTAAGTAGTAACGTTTAGTCAATTCATGTTGATGGATATGAAATGAACCCCAGATTGAGTCGGTCACACAAAGATAACTAACTAAACGATTAAATATATTTTCTTTATAAATCTTAATTGTTGTCGTAGCTTCTCACTTTTACTAAGTACTTTGTACTTACCTCCTTTGCATTTTCTTTTGTATGCATTGTGGGGTGAGAAGACGAACAGGTTGATCAAGTGTAGACGACGGCTTTTGAAGACTTAAAGTCTTGACGAAGCTTCTAGATTATTTTCTTTGTAAAGGTTGTACTAGACTAGTTGTATTTATTTTCTTAGACTTATTGTATTTCTACTTTTAAGACCTCGTATTGTATAAGTCTTGGGTTTTTCATTGTTGTAATCTTAACTATCCATATTTAGTATGATAAATTTCTATTCATAGTAGCTTTTACGTTTTTACCCGAGTCTTTTTAGCTTCCGTTTGCTTTTATTTGATACGACGACGTAGAGTCTTGCGTATAATATTAGACTTATTTAATGCTATACGCGCCGAACGTTTCTCTTCCGGATAAGGGCTCGGTATCCGGGAGCGGGGCGTTACAAGCAGTAAATAACGATTACAGATAAACTTGGAGTAAATAAATTGTAATAGGGAATCATAGAAAATAATATTTATTTATTGTAATCACTGATATTGGGTTTTTTTTAAATCTAATTTTGTAACTGCATGTTTCATACTCCCTCCGTTTTTTTTTATCTGTCACATTTCAGTTTTTTCCATTTTTTTATTTATCTGTCATTTTACATTTCCAATGCAGCATTTATTATTTTTTCTTCCTTTACCAATAAAATATTTACATCTCCAATAAAAAAAACACAATTCCAATACTAAAAACTCCTTTACCAACAAAACATTTACATCTCCAATAAAAAAATACATTTCCAATACGCATATTAATTACTTTCTTAATCTGTGTGATTCTTCTCTCTGCGACATATATATAAAAACGGAGGGAGTATAAAATTATACATATATTAAGCCAGTATTACGATATTATAAGATATTTTATTCAATGGTTATCTATGAAATTTTGTATTTATTAGAAGGTAGACTATATTTAAGTAAATAAATAATATATTAAAACAATATTGAACGCAACGTTTGCAATATAATAAATGAGTGGTTAGTTACAAAGGGTCTGGATTTGAAAATATGGATATATGCGAAAAGTTTGAAAGGGTTTCAAATTCCAAGGTCGCATTAATTAAAGGAAGGGTTATAAAAAAATTAAAGGAAGGGTTTCGATATGTTAAAAGGTTAGTGTCAAAGCGTCTAGAGTTGAAACTATGAATACCAAGAGTTTGAAAGGTTTCATATTCCAAGGATCGTATTAATTAGGAAGGGTTTCGAAATCTTAAAAGGCCACACCCAATTAATTGGAACGCCACATTCAGCCCTTTATTTAGCCTATATATATGCTGATATACATAATATGATTATAACTAATCAGAAACTAAACCAGAAAGCAATTCAAAGAAAAAGACAGACATGAAGAGGAACGAATTCATGTAACTAATGGAGGAAGAGAGGCAAAGGATGAGGAACGAATTCAAGAAACGACTAAAGGAAGAGAGGCAACGTTTTAGGAGTGAATTCATGCATCAATTGGAGGAACAAAGACAAGACATGATGGCCAGAGATGGGAACTTCTACATGAGACGGATTGATCAACATCAACCAGGTCGAGTTAATAGAATCAAGGGATCGTGAGGTGGCTTATATCAAAGACACAATGCACACATACAAGAGGATGATAAATGAAGTTGTCCAGGTTTTCAATGAGGCATCGGTGCCAAAGATTGCACACATACCGAATTATATGTGATTGAAACTTTGTTGTTGTTCCTTATGTAACGCCCCGTTCCCGGACACCGAATCCTTATCCGGAAATCGAAACGTTCGGCATGCATAACATTAAATAAATAACATTACACGTAAGTCTCTACTATGTCGTATCAAATAAAAGCAAACGGAAGCAAAAGACTCGGGTAATTTTTCTCCGAACATTAAAGAATAGGAATCACTAAAGGTAGAAAGAAAATGTAATGCTTATTACATTCAAAAGAAATCAACGAAATCCAATGCTACTAAGATAACTATTACATCTAACTAATCCAAGTCTATGAAATAGCATAAATGAAGGGAACAAAAATAAATAAGAGTCTTCAACTCCGGCGTCTTCAAACGTCGTCATCAAAGTCCTCCTCGAAACCATCACCAACCTGTTCGTCTTCTCTCCCCCAAACACATAAATAAACATGCATTTGAGGTAAGTACAATGTACATAGTAAGAAGTAGAAGCTACAATTTAATTAATGTTTGTTATTAATAGATTATCTTGATGAAAACGACTCAACCTAGGGTTCACTTCATGTCCATCAACATGTCATGACTATACGTTTCTACTTAGCTTATCTTTGTTGCGTCATTACTCAAGGACACTGCGCATGGCGTTCATCAGCCTGAAGATATACTTGCTAACTAACGGTGATTAGCACCGATTAGATCCGGGGTCTCCCCGGTATGCGTATACGTCCGATGGATTTCCTCCACTACCCTTCAGCCGTTTAAGGCCAGCAGTGTTGTCCACCTTTTATGAACGTATCACATCGCCGATATGGAATAGTGTCTAACCGGGAATATATGATGCTTTATCTTTTACTACACATATGTAAGTATTGATGTGAATTAACTAGCCATCCCTAGTGTTTTCAAGTAAGCTCCCTCACATCTCATACTCTCGTACCTAGACCACTAGACACTGACAAGTCCTAGCAAATACACAGACATTGATGAACTCTAGTTCACCAAAGCACAAGCCCTTTCATGCCCTTCCGACGGATCCGAACTTGAACTCCCTTTAAGAGTACATTCGGTGTTTTAACTGAATGCATCAGAAGTACAATCGAAGCTAGTTCATTTTTAATTAATCTTGATACATCATAATTAAAAGCTCAGACCAATAAATAACATAACATTGAAGCCTGAACTAAACTGAATCGATTAAGATCAATAAAACAAGGTAAACCGATCAAACACCCGTCTGAAACCCTAAACGCTCGTTTAAACCTTATTGGATGCCCGTCCAACCCTATGGACGTCCGTCTGGGACTGGACGTCCGTCCACTATAACTGGACGCCCGTCCACCTAAAAACGCTACAACCTGTATGTAAAATCACTCCTCAAACGCCCGTCCGCTTAAGGCAAACGCCCGTTTGAGTTTCTAAGCTTTCAGACGCCCGTCCGCTTATGCAGACGCCCGTCCACCTGCGTTTTTCCCAAAACCCCAAATCTTCAAGCTCGATTTCTATTCCGTTTCTAACACAAACAGCAGCAACTTTAACACAGACAAAACGCCTAAATGCATATCTAACCGTATCATAGCATCTAGGATCATTAACCAATCAAAAAGATACATCTTTCTTGCACCAAAACATCTTAAATCTTGATCTAACTACTCTCCACCATAATTAGATTGTAGGAAGAGCTTCTTACTTGTTTAACAGCAAAACCAACAAAGAAAAGCTCAATAAAACAAAGAGAAAAGCAGTCTTCCTTCAAGAAGAAACATGTGTGATAAATCCAAACCTTGATTAGATTCGATCACACGCTTCTTAAACGATAAACTACGAAAAAGATATGAGTTTGAACCCATCAAACTTGACAAAAGAGCAGATTTTTGGGCATAAACATACCTTACAAAAACTTCAACTTTTTGGTGTTGAATCAACGCTCTCCTCACGACGATTCTAGCTCACCACTCTGATCTGAAAACGGTTGAGAATTGACTCAGAACCGAGGAGAAATCCTTCAGCCCAAAGTTATGCTCACACACGCATAAAAAGAATATGCGGCTGCCCCCCTTTTTGTGAATAAAGATCTAGGTTATGAGATTAATGTGTATAATAGATCCCTTATATAGTTAATCCCAATTAAATCCCTTTTCTATTATAAAATCAGAAAATCTCTTTTATTATATACATAATTATCTTAAAAATTATATATATAATAATATCCAATTATTTAAACTCCAAATAAAAGGAACCGAACCCAATATTTCGTTTTCGCAAAAAGACACGTCACGCTTCTTTCCGAAAATCGGAATATTACATTCTTCCCCCCTTAAAGGAGTTTCGTCCTCGAAACTTAGAACATACCTGGTAAGTCCATAAAATCTGGGAACTCACTGATCATATCATCCTAGACTTCCCACGTAGCTTCTTCCGGTGAATGATTGCTCCATTGCACCAAAATCAAGGGAATCATTCTTCTCTTAACCATCTTTTCCTTCCGGTCCAAAATCCTGATCGGTTTCTCATCATACGGAAGGTTATCTTGTAGGATCTCCGGATCAACCGTTGTCTCAACATCCGTCTTGGTCAAACACTTTTTCAACATCGATACGTGAAACACGTTGTGGACTCTTGACATGGATTCTGGTAGCTCAAGCTTATAAGCCAACGGTCCAATTCTTTCCAGAATTTCAAAAGGTCCAACATACCTCGGACTCAGCTTTCCCTTTTGTCCAAAGCATTTCACCCCCTTCATTGGTGAAGCTCGTAGATACACTCTTTCACCAACTTCAAACTCTAAGGGCCTTCTTCTAACATCTGCCCAACTCTTCTGTCTATCTTGAGCTGCCTTCAGATTCTTCTTAACCAACTGAACTCTTTCCTTAGCTTGCTCAACCAATTCCAGCCCGGTGATCTGTCTTTCTCCGACTTCATCCCAAAACAGCGGCGTTCTACATCTTCTTCCATACAACGCTTCAAATGGCGGCATGCCTATACTTGCATGATAACTGTTGTTGTAGGCAAACTCCGCTACCGGTAGGTAATCATCCCATGATCCGCCTACTTCCAAAACGCAAGCTCTCAACATATCTTCAAGTGTTTGGATGGTTCTCTCAGATTGTCCGTCTGTCTGAGGATGAAAGGCAGTACTCAAATCCAACTTGGTTCCAAAAGCTACTTGTAAACTTTTCCAAAACCGACTGACGAACCTTGGATCATGATCCGAAACTATCGAGATAGGTACTCCGTGTAACTTCACTATATTATCCAAGTATAGTATCGTCATCTTCTTCAAGGACATATCAACCTTATATGGTAAGAAATGAGCGGATTTGGTCAATCTATCCACAATCACCCAAATCGCATCATGTCCGCCTCTAGTCTTAGGTAAACCGGTGATGAAATCCATCGTGATCTTATCCCATTTCCATTCGGGGATATCCAATGGCTTAAGCATTCCTCCTGGTCTTCTATGCTCTGCCTTCACCTTCTGACAAGTGTCACATTCTGCAACGAACTTGGCTATCTCGGTTTCATCGAAGGCCACCAAAACTTTTCCTTCAAGTCTCTCAGACATTTTAGTGGATCCTGGATGAACCGCAAATGCAATCCTATGTGCCTCTTCCATAACTCTTTGCCTCAAATCACCAATATTAGGCACACACAGGCGATCCTGATACCAAAGATTTCCATTCTTATCTAACACATATCCCACTGTAGGCTTTTCTCTTGCAACTCGCTTCAAATCAACTAAAACCGGATCTTCATCTTGCTTTTCCCGAATATCATCCATCAACTTTCAGACCTTGCTAACAACGGTGCCACAAAGCGCCGATCTTCAATCTGATCAAAACTTCGGATTTGCAGCCCGTCTAGCCTTTTCGCCACAACTTCAACACTTGAAACCGCAAATCTGGGTTTTCGCTCAAAGCATCCGCTACCACATTCGCTTTACCGGATGGTATCTGTATCTCCAAATCATAATCCTTTACGAACTCTAGCCATCTCTTCTGTCTCATATTCAGATTCTCTTGGGTAAAGAAATACTTCAAACTCTTGTGATCGGTGAAGATCCTGGCCTTAACTCCGTACAGGTAGTGCCTCCAAATATTCAAGGCAAACACAACCGCTGCAAACTCCAAGTCGTGGGTTGGGTAATTCTTCTCATGCACCTTCAACTGTCGGGATGCATAAGCAATTACCTTCCAAACCTGCATCAACACACAACCTAAACCTTGTCCCGAAGCATCCGTGATAAACGTCATAATTATCAAAGATCTCCGGAACTGCCAAAACTGGGGCTGTAGTCAACCTCTTCTTCAACGTCTGAAAAGCCTCTTCACACTCACTGGTCCACTCAAACTTCACATTCTTCTTAGTGAGCCGGGTAAGTGGTGTAGCTATCCTTGAGAAGTCTTGAACAAACTTCCTATAATAGCCAGCCAAACCAAGGAAACTTCTAACCTCTGAAACTGTAGTCGGTCTGGACCACTTCTCAACTGCTTCAACCTTTGCCGGATCAACCTTAATGCCATCTCCAGAAATGACATGACCCAAGAAACTCACTTGATTCAACCAAAAGTCACACTTGGAAAACTTAGCATACAACTGATTCTTCTTCAAAGTCTCCAACACTATCCTTAAGTGTTCTTCATGTTCTTTCTCATCCTTGGAGTATACTAGGATGTCATCTATGAACACTATCACAAACTTGTCCAAGTATGGCATGAAAACACGCTGCATTAAATCCATAAATGCAGATGGAGCATTAGTGAGTCCAAAAGGCATGACTAAGAACTCATAATGTCCATACCTCGTACTGAAAGCCGTCTTCGGTATATCTGCTACTTTGATCTTCAACTGATGATATCCCGACCTAAGATCAATCTTAGAGAACACGCTCCTTCCTTGCAACTGATTAAACAAATCATCAATTCTTGGCAGAGGATATTTGTTCTTGAAGGTGAGATTATTCAACGCTCTGTAGTCGATGCACATCCTCATGCTACCGTCTTTTGTTAAGGCCATATTTATATGATTATTAAGGGTTTATTTCATTATTATTTTCCCCACATTTGCGTAATTTACATGAGAATTAAGGGTTTAAGTGTAATTATTTAATAAAGATGATTTTAAGAGGGTTGTATGCAAAATTGATGATTTTAAGTGTTGATTTAATGGAATTATTATTATTTGGATTTTATTACGTTTTTGCATTGTTTATTTATCATGTATGTGTTAATTTTCGTGCATATAATGAGGATAAATGAAGCTCAAGTCGAATTATAAGAGATAGAGTTGGAATTGGCTTGAAGAAATTGGATAAAGATGATGAGATCCGACCTCAAAGCAGTCCAGCCGAGCGTCTGCATCCCGTCCACCGGACGGGCGTTTGATTTCATGGACGAGCGTCCAGGAGAGGAAATCACATACAGAGAGTTTGGACGCAGCATGGACGGACGTCTAGAGCAAAGTCAAGATCCACCAGACGGGCGTCCACGAGACCAGACGAGCGTCCGTTGCCGACTTAGTCATAACCGACTTAAAATCCTATAAATATAGCAGCAGCCTCTTAACCCTAATTGATACCACATAATTGAGATCGCAATTTTACACCAAAAAGCTGCGGCCACAAGCCTTTTTCCATAGAGATGAACTTCTCCAACCCAACAATCATCTTCAACATGATTGTTGGCTAAAAGCCTTGCAGTGAGTCGACGGAGGAAGCCTATCAACAACACAAACCAACTAGAGAGTTCGATGCTTATGTTTAGTGAGTTTATTTCATAGTTTTTCATTACTTTGGATCTGTTTTGTATTGTTTAAGTTTTATTGAATTAAGATTTGATGAAACGATCTATGTTTAATTTATGCTTGAATAAGTTTATGAAAGTATGTTTATTTAAGTTCTCTTTTATTCAAAGTAATGCATCTAATCATGTTATAAGAGATTAGGCATGTTTAGTTGAGTAAGAGTTTGGAAACAATCTCGTGATTTCGTGTTGATTGCATGTTTAGTTTGTTTGAAAAGATAAACGAAACCCTAGAATTTGATTGAAGATATTTAATTGAATTCGTGAATAAATCACTACTAAAAACTATGTCTTTTTAATCACCATCTAGTTGGGATTGTTGGTTGATAGGTGGAATCTAGTCGCCTTGCTGTGTTTTCCTTTAATTGTTTTAATCAAAATCGTTTAGATTAAGTTTAGCTTAAGTTTTAGTTTTTAAACCTTTAGATTTCCTGCAACTTTTCTGCAATTTTCTGCTTCAGTTCGTAGTTAGACGCTCGTCCGCAATAGCAGACGCCCGTCCATTAGGTTTAGTTTTCAGACGCTCGTTCACTTTAGTGAACGCTCGTCCGTATTTCTGTTTTATTATTTTTCAGCTTGTTTTTATTTCTTGTTTTAGTTTCAATTCTTAGGTTTAGGTTTTAGTTAGTTTCAGCCTTAGTTTAGTAGTTTAGTTCATAATTGTGACATAATTGATATAGATTTATATTTGAATCCGATAAACATTCCACTCCTTAGGGCGACCGTTAACACCCTATACTACGATCCTTATACTTGGGGTGTTTCGGTTTATAAATTGTAAAACTTCGTTTTACCGAACAAGTTTTGGCGCCGTTGCGGGAGTCGGTAACGGTTGTCGGATTCTATTTAGGACAATTTACGAGTCAAAAGGATCGCTTTAGCACGCAGTAGTATTTTGTCGTAACTTTCGCTCGAGTGTCCGTTTGGAACGCAGGACCCCACCCGAAAGCTCGTTCCGACGCCGACGACGTGGTGAATTGCCGTGAGGCCGTTCAGTGCGTTTTGAGGTCAAAATCCACTGTTTTCCCCTCCTTTTGGCCCTAGAAGGTTTCAACGCTTTTTTTTTACCGTCTTAGTGTTTTTCTTGTTTTTAAACTTTTCGTAGGTAGGTTTCTTTTCCAATTTCGTTTAATTTTAGGATTACATTTATTACTGTTTTATTTGATTTTCTTTCAATTATTTTCCTTTTTTTTTTATAGCTTAGATCTGTTTCCGTAATTATAGATTTGTTTGATTTTATTTCCATAAGTCTTTTCTGCTTTTATTTTTTATCTCGTTTTCAATTTCTGGTAACCTTAGTTTTTAGGTTTTCGTTTCGAACGAAAGGCGTTCAACAACTTGAACGCCCGCCCACCTCAATTCGTCCTCGAAGCGAGCGTTCATTCAACTGAACGAGCGTTCAGTTCGAACGAACGTCCACTAACACTCGACGCCAGTTCAGTCTGTTCAATCATCACTTCTTTTCTCTCTTCTCTTTTCTTCTCTTTTCTTCCTCTAAACCATCTAATCTTTTCTAAACCTATTCTAATCAACCCCAAAGGGTTGATTTCTTCCTTTTCCTTTCTTCTGGTTTATGCAAACGAGAAGTAAGAAGGGACTTCTGATCTTTGATCCTGAGCACGAACGATCTATCCTTAGAAGAAGGCTTTCTCACGATTTGGACAAAATGGCGGATCAAGATCCACCAATTCCAAATCGACCCCAAGCTCGATTAAATTTACTCCTTCAACAGATGCAAGCTCTGCAGAAGAATAAAGAATCAAACAAGTGGCATAAATCAACAACTTCAACAATTCCGCCAAAACCGGCTTAATCGGTTGAACCGGGACCCCTACACTCCATATCTTAATCAAGATTTTCTCGAGGACATAGACCTATTCGGCCCACCCGATATGGGGGAGTAAATTTCGACCTTAAAAATGGAGTAGTTGCACTAGTCCAAAATAGCTCTTTCCATGGTACTGCTCAAGAAGATCCACACGACTTCTTGTCCACATTCGTACAAATCTGTGAAGCAGGCCATTATCCTGGTGTTGATTCTGAGATCGTAAAGTTGAAGCTATTTCCTTTTGCTTTGAAAGGTGAAGCAAGCAGATGGTTTAAATCGTTAGCACATCATTCTCTCCATACATGGAATGATGTCAAAAGAGCCTTCGCTCTTAAGTGGGTTTCACCAGGCAAGATTATGGAGATGAAACGGGAAATAGCTACGTTTGAGCAGTTGGAGGATGAGACTGTTGGCAAGGCTTGGGAGAGATTAAATCTGTTGATGAGGAAGTGCCCCAATCACGGATATGATAGACATGAGTTGTTGGAACTATTTTACAGAGGTGTCTCTCAACCTAATAGAGACTATCTTGACTCCACAGCTCATGGATCCTTCTTAGGGGGAGGTGATGAGATCGGGCTACTCTGAGTGGTGAGACCATCGCCAAGAACAATATGTGGTCGACTCCTAAGAAGACCAATGTTGTTAAGAAAGAAGATGCACTGCAAGCAATCACGATACACAACTGTTGGTTGCTCGGATGGAATTGATAAGCAAGCGGTGGCCAATCTTCGATCTGAGCCTTCTAATGCAAATTATCTTGAAACACAAAGCGTGGACCGAGATGACAGAGGAGGTAAACTTAATGGATAATCAAAACCAACCCTTCCGAAACTTCAACCAGAACCAGAACTATTCAGGATTTCAACGACAAAACTTCAATCAAGCCAAGTTACCACCTGGCCCTTCAAATTCGAATTCTTTCAACTCGAACTATCAAAGGCCAGTTCAGAACTCCCAAAGGCCTCAAGGTGGCTGGAATCAAACTCAGAACAATAATCATACCACCTCATGTGTCCCTCAACACAAATTCGATGAGCTGGTAGACATGGTGAAGACTCTGTCTACTAGTGTTAAAGCAATTGAGAGACAAGTTGGTCAAATGGCAGACCAGCAAGCAAGCAGACCTCACGGTAAACTCCCGAGTTATACCGAGAGAAACCCAAAAGCTGATGTGAATGTTTGCACTGCCATTACACCACAATGGGAGTATGGGCAAGAAGAGGAGTTGAATGAAGTAACGTTGAGAAGTGGTAAACAGGCTGGACCCGGCAAGATGTCGGGAAACGAGTAGCCCCTCCTGACGCCATGAGTTCAGGAGGGGGAAATCAGAAACCACATGCCGAAGAAAGCAACGATGAGGAGCTTAGTGACAATTCTTTGGAGGATGAAAATAATTCTGATGATGAGGAAAGAAAGGAAAGTCAGGGGCGGTACACGACTAAGAAAAAGAAAGAAAAGTTCGTAAGATGGAAGGATAGGGAGGATGAGGCGATAAAGAATCAAGCTACAAGGAATGATAAAGCCCTTCCTTATCCACCAAAAGGAAAGAGAAAGCCCTCACTAATGACAAGCAAGATTTGGAGTGAGAGGATGCTTAGAGACACTCAAGTTAGTATGCCCTTAGCCGAGGTATTAACCCGAAATGCCTAAATGCTCTAAGTATCTTAAAGAATGCGTGGGAGCAAGAGAAAGCTTCAGGATGGTGAAGAAGTGCTTCGCGAGGATTGCGCGATGGTTTCACGTAAAATTCTTTGTTAAGCGAGGTGACTGGCGGACCTTCAATCTCTGTGAGATCGAAGGCCATTTGTTCGAAAATGTATTATGCGACTCGGGGCCTCTATTAATGTGATGCCATTAAACGTGTGCAAAAAGCTCGGGTTAGATAAAAGGATGCGGGAACGCCCGATTTCTCTTCAGATGGTAGACAAATCTAGTCGTACTGCAGCCGGTTGTGTAGCTAATGTTCTCCTTCAAATTGAACATTTGGTCTTCCCTACCGACTGGGTTATCCTAGATTATCCACCTGATAAGGAGATGCCTCTAATTCTAGGCCGAACCTTTTTAGACACTTCTAACGCCTCATCGACTTCGCAAAGCGATTACTCTTAGAGTCGGTGACACATCCGTCACCTTCACACGAGGACACATCCTGAAAGAGCCGTAATTGATGAAATATCGTTTGTCGGGCCATATATGAGGACGGAAGAGATGCCTATTATGAAGATGCAATGGAGCTTACAGAGATAGGTGTTTTTGAAGTCATGGACATTGAGGATCCGGCTGACTGCGGACCATCTTCTAATTCATTTCAAGCCGTAGGCATTGACGAGCCATCTACACTCGCTCATACTGGGCCTGTTATTGAGTTAGAAGCATGGAGATACCCAGCAACAAACGATGATTTCAAAGAACTGAGTCAGGAAGACTTCATCCCTGGTGAAGAAGAAGCTCTGATGGGTAGTTGGGACGAGGTAGAGTTTTGGAGAGAAGCTACTCATTGGGAAGTAGATGATTGGGAGGAGCTGGCAGAAGAGCTTAAAGATGAAGAGTTAAGAAAAATGATCGATCACAAGAAAAAGGAAGCAAGTGTTGACCGGAGGATTCCGATGGATGATTTGATCCAGTACCTTTCTGGGGTTGAGCCTCGGAAAGATGAGGTGTTCTACTGTCAACCACTTCAAGCTCATAAGGAGAAAGGTGGCCCGTTAAAGTCTAGTATTGAGCAACCACCTACTGATTTAGAGCTCAAACCGCTTCCAAAACACCTTAAGTATATCTTTCTTAAGGATGGAGATAAATTGCCTTTGATCATTTCTTCGAAACTCGACCAAGAGCAAGAAGCACAGCTGATAGAAGTGCTTAAGAAAAACATCCTCGCGTTCGGTTGGCAAGTGGGTGATATCCGAGGGATCAGCCCAGACATATGCATGCATAAAATCCGAACGGAGGAAGGAGCTAAAAAGGTAAGACAACCTCCTCGAAGGTGAATCCGCATATGCAAGAGGTTGTCAAGAAAGAAGTGATAAAGTGGCTCGACATGGGAATCATCTATGCAATCGCCGACAATGAATGGGTCGACCTACTCAAGTTGTGCCAAGAAGGCGGAATCACTGTCAGAGAAAAGAATGAAAAAGGGGAGGAAGTTGCCCTACGTCTCGTGGATCAAGCTCTGAGTCTGTATCGACTATCGTAGACTGAATGAAGTCACTGCAAAAGATCACTTCCCCTTACCCTTCATTGACCAACTAATTGAAAGACTGAGTGGTCACAAGTATTATTGTTTCCTTGATGGCTATTCTGGCTACTTCCAGATAGCCATTGACCCTAATGACCAAGAGAAGACAACTTTTACGTGTCCATCTGGTACTTTTGCGTTTCGTAGAATGCCATTCGGTCTATGCAATGCGCCCGCGACTTTTCAACGGTGTATGTTGGCCATTTTTGATGGACTTGTTGAGAAATGCATGGAAGTCTTCATGGACGACTTCTCAGTCTAAGGCGATAGTTTTGATGAAATTTTAGAAAACCTAGATATGGTACTCCAACGTTGCGTTGAGAAGAATGTGCTTAAGCGGGAAAAATGCCATTTTCTAGTAGACGAAGGAATAGTTTTGGGACACAAGGTGTCCAATCTTCGGTATTCAAGTTGATAAGGCTAAGGTTGAAGCCATTGAAAGATGACGTACCAACAACAAAGGTGAAAGAGGTACGAGGTTTTCTAGGACATGTTGGCTTCTACCGGCGTTTCATTAGAGACTTTTCTACGATTGCCAAGCCTTTATCAAATCTCTTGAAAGAAGATGTAGATTTCTTGTTCGATGCGAAGTGCAAGGAAGCTTTCAATTGTTTGAAAGATAAGCTTATCAGTGCCCCTATTTTAGTTGCACCTGACTGGACCAAGCCTTTCGAGTTGATGTGCGATGCCTCTAATTACGCCGTAGGCGCAGTTTTGGGTCAAAGAGTTGATAAAAGGTTCAGGCCCATTTATTATGCGAGCCGCACCTTGAACCCGGCTCAATGCAATTACACCACAACTGAGAAGGAATTCTTAGCTGTTGTTTTTGCCATTGACAAGTTTAGAAGTTATCTTCTAGGTTCTCAAGTTGTTGTTTGGACCGATCATGCAGCCCTACGCTACCTTATGGATAAAGCAGATGCCAAACCAAGGTTACTTCGATGGATTTTAATTCTACAAGAGTTTGACCTTGTGATTAAAGATAAGAAAGGTAGTGAGAATATTGTGGCTGATCATTTATCTCGCTTAGTAAATGAGAGTGCAGAGAATCACAATGATATAGGCATTGATTTCCCGACTGAGCAATTGATGAAGCTTGAAACGGTTAGGCCGTGGTATGCTGACTACGTCAACTATTTAGCGAGTGGTCATTTAGAGGATATGACGATCGGAGAAGAAAAAGTTCTTTTTCGATCTTAAATATCTCGTATGGGAAGATCCTTATTTGTTGAGTCTCAGAAGACGGGTTGCTTCGACGGTGTGTTCTCGAGCATGATCGGTGGGATATCTTAGAACAATGCCATAGCGGTCCTACCGGAGGTCACTATGGAACACCAAGACGGTTGCAAAGATTCTTCAATTTGGATTCTACCGGCCGACTCTGTTTAAAGATGCGAAGCCTTTTGTAAAGGTTGTGATAGGTGCGAGAATCGACGACTGCAGAGTAGTAGGATGGAAATGCCACTTAAGCCCATTCTTGAATGCGAAGTTTTCGATGTATGGGGCATAGATTTTATGGGACCCTTTCCATCTTCATGTGGTAATAAGTATATCCTCAAATCTGTGTGGATTATGTTTCAAAGTGGGTCGAGGCCATAGCTACTCAAACTAATGATCACAAGGTTGTGAAGAAATTCTTGCAAAAGAATATCTTTACTAGATTTGGTCGTCGAGAGCACTCATTAGTGATGAAGGTACTCACTTTTGCAATGCGCCGCTTGACAAGATCCTTGAAAAGTATGGTGTCAAACATAAGATTGGTACACCATATCATCCTCAAACTAGTGGCCAAGTCGAGGTAAGCAAACTGAGCTTGAAAAGAATTTTTGAGAAGACCGTGAACAATAATCGATCTAATTGGAGTCTTAAGTTGGATGACGCGCTTTGGGCTTATCAGATCGCATTTAAAACCCCGATGGGCACGTCACCCTTCCAAATGGTCTATGGCAAAGCTTGTCATTTACCTGTCGAACTTGAACACAGAGCTTTCTGGGCAATTAAATTCTTAAATTTCGATAGCCAACTCTGTGGGGAGAAACGATTGTTACAATTGAACGAGCTCGACGAATTCAGACTCCGTGCATACGAGAATGCTAAGCTTAGCAAGGAAAGAACGAAGATGCTCCATGACGCTAAGATCAAGGACCGAGAATTCAAAGTTGGTGAAATGGCTTTACTCTATAATACCAGACTTCACCTGTTTCCGGGTAAACTAAAGTCTAGATGGTCTGGTCCCTTTGAGATTCTCGAGGTTAATCCAAGTGGAGTAATTACTTTGAACGGGTATGGTAATCAAGCTTTTAAAGTGAATGGCCATCGACTTAAGAAATATTTTGGGCAACCAAAGAAAAAGCTGAGCTTCTTTATTTCCAAAGAAGAGATGAAATACTGAGATGTCTGATTTGTGAAGAGATTCCATCATATTTCTTTGAGTCGGATGATGATGACGTCCTATATCCACCCGTAAGGTACCTTACATTGAGACTTCGATCATACCACTATGTCTATGCCTATCATCCGCAAGAACAAGAAGAAGAGAGTCAGTGTAGTTTGGAGAGAGAAGTTTAATGAACTTATTGCGCACTTGACTTGTTGTTGTGGTGAAAATCATTTCCGCCTTGATGCTCACGATTACGACATCGAGGTGGCGGTAGTCAAACCAAAGTGGCCCGATCCGGGTTGATCTTTTGGAATCTGTGTCAAGCTATTGACATTAAAAGAGCGCTCCTAGGAGGCAACCTAGTTTTCTTTGTTCGTTTCCTTTTCTTAGGTTGTTTTGTTTTATTGTTTTAGAAATAATACTTTAGTTGATTTTGTGTTGATGATTATTCCTCTTACGTTCATTGTGAGTGTTTTGTGTTATGTGTCGCTCATATACCCGTGTACCCGAGATTATATGGTATGTCGAGTGTTGCAGATACTTTTGAGCGAGTTCACGGCTTTTATGTCCAAAGTGTTGTCTATTCGAGTTGTTGCGGTATGTTCATGCTCCGGCCCGACCTCCGCCAACTTTCATCCGACAACCACTTCATAACCAAACTAAGTTTTCTTTTTCTTTATTCGCACATTACGAGGACATAATGTGATTTAAGTGTGGGGGTAAATTGGGTATGTTTTTATGCTATATCCTTTGAAATATGAGTGAATGTTAAATTTTCCACTAAATTTAAAATTTTTGTGAGTCTCGAGCATATAATTGGAACTAGATGCTTGCTAGTTGTAGTTTTCTAACGATGATAGTATGTGACTTAGTGAGATAATTATAGCATGTTTTACTTTTATGGAGATAGTTTCGCTTTTTTTTTCACTCACGAAAGCCTTTGATTTTGAAGCATGACTTTTGAATTATATCCTTTCATTATTTTTAATGATTTATCTTAGGAAGGTCGGTATAGTTACACCTAAGTTAGACCGTAATCGTGAATATCATAAAGTTTGAATGTGATAGGTGAGATGTAACTTATGACTTTGAAACGTGAATGAATAAAGTGAGTGAGCAATTATTAATAAATACGTTTGTCGGAAGCTGGTCGATGATTGGAGTGAGGTAGGGCGTTATCTCGAAATGTCCTATACCACTATGATGACCAATAGCTCACGACAGTTGGAAGAAGCTACCTTATGATTTGAGTAGGTAGGGTGTTATCACGAAACATCCTATTCTACTATGATGGGTAAGAGCTCATTCTGATATGCGTCAAATTTGAAAATTTTGAAAAATGATGAGTAAAAATAAAGTTAAGTCTTTGTTATCATGGATCTTATACCCAGTAGAACCGCATGATATGCTGTAGGGATTATCCTACTGAGTGCGTGGGAAGGCTTTGAGTGGAGTTATTACTGTCTGTACCTAGGATAGTCATTGGAATTTTTGAGAGGATATTTCTTTGAAAGGCTTGTTAAGATTGAGAACGGCTTGTCACACATACACCGAATCTATCTCTGTGTTGGTATCATTTGCTATAGTTGTTGTATCTTTTGTTACGTGAGTTAGAGATCTATTTGGATTATTTATAAAGTTGAGCTATAGTTTTGATTGTTTTGCCCGAGGACGTACAAAAAGTTAAGTGTGGGGGAGTTGTTAAGGCCATATTTATATGATTATTAAGGGTTTATTTCATTATTATTTTCCCCACATTTGCGTAATTTACATGAGAATTAAGGGTTTAAGTGTAATTATTTAATAAAGATGATTTTAAGAGGGTTGTATGCAAAATTGATGATTTTAAGTGTTGATTTAATGGAATTATTATTATTTGGATTTTATTACGTTTTTGCATTGTTTATTTATCATGTAGGTGTTAATTTTCGTGCATATAATGAGGATAAATGAAGCTCAAGTCGAATTATAAGAGATAGAGTTGGAATTGGCTTGAAGAAATTGGATAAAGATGATGAGATCCGACCTCAAAGCGATCAAATGAAGGGCGTGCATCCCGGCCCACCGGACGGGCGTTGATTTCATGGACGAAAGCGCCCGAGAGAGGAAATCACATACGAGAGTTTGGACGCAGCATGGGACGGACGTCTCAGAGCAAAGTCAAGATCACCAGACGGGCGCCCACGAGACAGCACAGCGTCCGTTGCCGACTTAGTCATAACCGACTTAAAATCCTATAAATATAGCAAAGCAAACCTCTTAACCCTAATTGATACCACATAATTGAGATCGCAATTTTACACCAAAAGCTGCGGCCACAAGCCTTTTCCATAGAGATGAACTTTCCAACCCAACAATCATCTTCAACATGATTGTTGGCTAAAAGCCTTGCTGCAGTGAGTCGACGGAGGAAGCCTATCAACAACACAAACCAACTAGAGAGTTCGATGCTTATGTTTAGTGAGTTTATTTCATAGTTTTTCATTACTTTGGATCTGCTTTTGTATTGTTTAAGTTTTATTGAATTAAGATTTGATGAAACGATCTATGTTTAATTTATGCTTGAATAAATTTATGAAAGTATGTTTATTTAAGTTCTCTTTTATTCAAAGTAATGCATCTAATCATGTTATAAGAGATTAGGCATGTTTAGTTGAGTAAGAGTTTGGAAACGATCTCGTGATTTCGTGTTGATTGCATGTTTAGTTTGTTTGAAAATATAAACGAAACCCTAGAATTTGATTGAAGATATTTAATTGAATTCGTGAATAAATCACTACTAAAAACTATGTCTTTTAATCACCATCTAGTTGGGATTGTTGGTTGATAGGTGGAATCTAGTCGCCTTCTTTGTGTTTTCCTTTAATTGTTTTAATCAAAATCATTTAGATTAAGTTTAGCTTAAGTTTTAGTTTTTAAACCTTTAGATTTCTGCAACTTTTCGCGCAATTTTCGCTTGGTTCAGTAGTTAGACGCTCGTCCGCAATAGCGTACGCCCGTCCATTAGGTTTAGTTTTGAGGCGCTGCTCACTTTAGTGAACGCCGTCCGTATTTCTATTTTATTATTTTTCAAACTTGTTTTTATTTCTTGTTTTAGTTTCAATTCTTAGGTTTAGGTTTTAGTTAGTTTCAGCCTTAGTTTAGTAGTTTAGTTCATAATTGTGACATAATTGATATAGATTTATATTTGAATCCGATAAACATTCCACTCCCTTAGGACGACCCGTTAACACCCTATACTACGATCCTTATACTTGGGGTGTTTCGGTTTATAAATTGTAAAACTCGTTTTTACCGAACATCTTTTTTCTTAACAAACAACACTGGGGCTCCCCAAGGTGAAGTACTAGGCTGAATTATATTCCTCTCGAGCATGTCCTTAAGCTGAGCTTTCAAATCTTTCAACTCAGCCGGCGCCGTTCTATAAGGTGCCTTGGCAACTGGTGTCACTCCTGGTATCAACTTGATCTCGAATTCAATCTCTCTATCCGGCATGTTCCCCGGTAACTCTTCCGGAAACACTTCAGGATATTCTTTGACTACAGGGGTCTCCCTTAACTCGGGCTTCACTTGTTCCACATCCACTGCATACAACAAGTAGCCTTCACAGCCTTTCTGACAAGCTCTTATAGCCTTAACCGCTGAAATTATCGGATGTCGCTTCTTGCTAGGCTTGTACACATTGCCTTGATAAGTCTTGTCAGATTTCCCAGGTACCTTAAAGATCACTTTCTTTCCTCGGCAATCTAGATGGACGAAGTTCTCGGATAGCCAATCCATTCCAAGGATCACATCAAAATCCAAAAATTCTAAAACCGTGAAGTCGCTTTTGCATCGATAAGATCCAACTTGGACTTCCACTTGTGGTATCATCCTAGTTACTTTCGTTACCTTTCCTAATGGTGTGGTTATCTCCAACGTATTCCTTAAAGGTTCCAAAGGTAGACTCAACTTCTTAGCTACTCTAGTCGACACGAAAGTATTAGACGCTCATGTATCGAACAAAACTCTGACCATAAGATTATTTAACATTATCATACCTACGATGCATATTTATTCAATTAACTACAGTCACAACATGAATAAACATGCTATAAACATAACTTAAAAGAACAAATTGACAACAAGTACCTGATATAACGTCATCCTCGTGTTCGCGCCTCTAGCATCATTTGCAAAAACACGAATCGGGCGACTTGGGCCGCTTTACCACTTCCTTGCTTCGTTACTCGTAGGGACCTTGGTCGGACAGCTCTTAGCAAAGTGTCCCATTTCTCCGCAAAGATAGCATCCGTTTGAATGAACTCGGCATTCACCTGAGTGATTCTGTTGCACTTAGGGCAAAGGGTGCTCCGGTAGGTGGTTTACTTGCTGCAGGGCCGTGGTCTTCTTGAAACTCGATGTGGTTCTCTCGGTTATTCCCTGGCCTCGCTCCAAAGCTCCTCTTATTCCCAACAATCACGGTGGCCTTCTTCCTGAAGGTCTCAACTTCCAAAGCTTTATTCAACAACTCCGCCATGTTCTTAGCCGTGAAACCTAGCATGCCAGACTGTATATGATATGCTAACCCTTCTTTGTATAGGGCCATCTTCCTCTCTTCTACCTTCATTAGCTCAGGGTAGAATCTTCCCAACTCGTTAAACTTGTTGGTGTCTTTGTAAAACTGTCATAGTTAAACCACGCTTATGCTTTTAAGCGGCTTGCCATGTCTGCGCTGCTTTGTAGCAGGAAGTACTCATTGTAAAACATGGTCTTGAAACCTTCCCAATCTGTCACATTACCATTACTACTCTGTATCGCATCAATCCAAGCTTCAGCTGCACCCAAAAGAAAACTGACCGCCAACTGTGCCATCTCAGTCTCAGGGACATGTATATTCCTACATGCCTTCTCAAAACTTCTTATCCAATCCTCGGCCTTCGAGTGCTCAACATTTCCAAAGAAATCCTGGACCTTGTTCCTTCTCAACCTGGTATACCAGTCAACTGGTGGTGCTTGCTCGAAAACCGGTCTAACTGGTGGTTGTTGCGGATAAACTGGAGGGTACGCATACGGCACTTGTTGGTGATATTGGGTTGCTTTGGAAACCATAGAGTGGGTAGCCAAAACCTTCTTTGAAAGTCGGGCGGGTGTGTGGTGGTCTTTGTAGGTCGTGGAGTAGGACCTACTGGAGGTGGATAGGGGATCTGTTGTTGCTGGTGGAACACAAAGGGTGAGGTGTGGCTCACTGGTGGAGGGTAAAAGATTTGCGGCTGCGGAGGGTAGCTCACTGGCGGTGGTATCGAACTCACGGAACCTCACCGACTGCAGAGAAAATGGAACCGAAATTCCCACATACCACTGTGGGGGTTGTTGAGGTCGTGGTGGCGAATTCCGCTGAGAATCCGGTGAGGGGGTTGCTGTATGTGGAGGTGGTGACAAACTCCGCTGAGGTGGATGACTTGGCCTCACAATACCTCATCCTACGATCGTGTTGGACTCTCCCGTCGAACTCCTCGACGATTCTCGCGGCTGCCCAGCTCGTGAACACCATCCTGATGATCAAAGAAAACTAGAACGTTACTAAAAGAGCTAGAGGAAACTTATCTTAAAAGAATAGAAGCCTAAAAGACGCTTTTCTCTGATACCAACTGTAACGCCCCGTTCCCGGACACCGAGTCCTTATCCGGAAATCGAAACGTTCGGCACGCATAACATTAAATAAATAACATTACACGTAAGCCTCTACTACGTCGTATCAAATAAAAGCAAACGGAAGCAAAAGACTCGGGTAATTTTTCTCCAAACATTAAAGAATAGGAATCACTAAAGGTAGAAAGAAAATGTAATGCTTATTACATTCAAAAGAAATCAACGAAATCCAATGTTACTAGATAACTATTACATCCAACTAATCCAAGTCTATGAAATAGCATAAATGAAGGGAACAAAAATAAATAAGAGTCTTCAACTTCGGCGTCTTCAAACGTCGTCATCAAAGTCCTCCTCGAAACCATCACCAACCTGTTCGTCTTCTCTCCCCCAAACACATAAATAAACATGCATTTGAGGTAAGTACAATGTACATAGTAAGAAGTAGAAGCTATAATTAAATTAAGGTTTGTTATTAATATATTATCTTGATGAAAATGACTCAACCTAGGGTTCACTTCATGCCCATCAACATGTCATGACTATACGTTTCTACTTAGCTTATCTTTGTTGCGTCATTACTCAAGGACACTGCGCATGGCGTTCATCAGCCTGAAGATATACTTTCTAATTAACGGTGATTAGCACCGATTAGCTCCGGGGTCTCCCCGGTATGCGTATACGTCCGATGGATTTCCTCCACTACCCTTCAGCCGTTTAAGGCCAGCAGTGTTGTCCACCTTTTATGAACGTATCACATCGCCGATATGGAATAGTGTCTAACCGGGAATATATGATGCTTTACCTTTTACTACACATATGTAAGTATTGATGTCAATTAACTAGCCATCCCTAGTGTTTTCAAGTAAGCTCCCTCACATCTCCTACTGCATTACTAGACCACTGTAGACACCGACAAGTCCTAGCAAATACACAGACATTGATGAACTCTAGTTCACCAAAGCACAAGCCCTTTCATGCCCTTCCGACGGATCCGAACTTCAACTCCCTTTAAGAGTACATTCGGTGTTTTAACTGAACGCATCAGAAGTACAATCGAAGCTAGTTCATTTTTAATTAATCTTGATACATCATAATTAAAAGCTCAAACCAATAAATAACATAACATTGAAGCCTGAACTAAACTGAATCGATTAAGATCAACAAAACAAGGTAAACCGATCAAACACCCGTCTGAAACCCTAAACGCTCGTTTAAACCTTATTGGACGCCCGTCCAACCTATGGACGTCCTGCTCGGGATCGGACGTCCGTCCACTATAATCGACGCCCGTCCACTATAATCGACGCCCGTCCACCTAAAAACGCTACAACTTTGTATGTAAATCACTCCTCAAACGCCATCCGCTAAGGCAAACGCCCGTTTGAGTTTTAAGCTGACGCTCGTCCGCTTATGCGCAGACGCCCGCCCGCTTATGCAGACGCCCGCCCACTGCGTTTTCCCAAAACCCCAAATCTTCAAACTCGATTTCTAATCCGTTTCTAACACAAACAGCAGCAACTTTAACACAGACAAAACGCCTAAACGCATATCTAACCGTATCATAGCATCTAGGATCATTAACCAATCAAAAAGATACATGTTTCTTGCACCAAAACATCTTAAATCTTGATCTAACTACTCTCCACCATAATTAGATTGTAGGAAGAGCTTCTTACTTGTTTAACAGCAAAACCAACAGCAAAGCTCAATAAAACAAATGCAAAAGCAGTCTCATTTACTCAAGAAGAAACATGTGTGATAAATCCAAACCTTGATTAGATTCGATCACACGCTTCTTAAACGATAAACTACGAAAAAGATATGAGTTTGAACCCATCAAACTTGACAAAAGAGCAGATTTTTGGGCATAAACATACCTTACAAAAACTTCAACTTTTTGTGTTGAATCAACGCTCTCCTCACGACGATTCCGGCACACCACTCTGATCTAAAAACGGTTGAGAATTGACTCAGAACCGATGAGAAATCCTTCAGCCCAAAGTTATGCTCACACACGCATAAAAAGAATATGTGGCTGCCCCCCTTTTTGTGAATAAAGATCTAGGTTATGAAATTAATGTGTATAATAGATCCCTTATATAGTTAATCCCAATTAAATCCTTTTTCTATTATAAAATAAGAAAATCTCTTTTATTATATACATAATTATCTTAAAAATTATATATATAATAATATCCAATTATTTAAACTCCAAATAAAAGGAACCGAACCCAATATTTCGTTTTCGCAAAAAGACACGTATGCCCTTTCCCAAAAATCGGAATATTACACCTGAAACTTTTTTTTATTTTTATTTTTATATTAAATTTTTATGTTCATGTTTGTTTTTATGCAAGTTTTATATGTTTATTTTCATCAAACTTTTATATGTACTGTTTTCTCTATCTATCTATCTATCTATCTTGTTTTTTTTGTTTAAATAAAATGTCAAATGTGTTTTTGTTTTTTGTTTGAATAAAATGTCATTTGCGTTTTTGTTTTTACGCCATAAACCAATATCAAAATCGTAGCTTAATTCATATTATAGATTAAGGATAGTTTGGAAATAATTGAGTGTATACCTTACACTTGAAGTAATATTTTGATTCAATTTTTTCTATAATATTATACTATGATTTTATTTTAATGCGATTATTCTATTTAATTATCGAATCTTTACTGATCTTACTATATTTATCAAAATCAAATATTCTATCACAATTTTAACACTGTGGCAACAAGTTTAAACTTGATTATAGTGTTTAAACTTGAGTCTTATAACAATTTTTTTAATATTCGGGTTTAAACTTGTATAAATAGGATTATTTTGCAGGTCCATCTGTGTAAAGTAAACATTTAAATAATCATCTCCAGAATGAACCTAAGAAAGAGATGAACATACAATTACATGAACAACACTAATACCACATCTAGAATTCTAACTGTTGAAGATACTAACTCTTGGCTATTATCTCATCATCCATGCCTTTTATTTGAATAACACACCTTAGAAGTCATGCCAGAATACTGTAAGGCAAGGATATCATCAACAAGCACTCTGCCATCTTCATTCCTAAATCCACTGGTAATAG
This sequence comes from Gentiana macrophylla, assembly GCA_026214975.1. Classification (NCBI taxonomy): domain Eukaryota; kingdom Viridiplantae; phylum Streptophyta; class Magnoliopsida; order Gentianales; family Gentianaceae; genus Gentiana; species Gentiana macrophylla. The sequence goes on from CM047813.1 coordinate 50,035,941, forward strand.
CCCTAACTGTAGAGAAAGAATCAGATTCCACAACAACCTGGGAGACACCATAGTCCTTAGCCATCCACAAAGCTTCATTGATAGCCATCAATTCCCCTTGAAAGATGGAGTTTCTTCCCATAGAGCTCATGACTCCTATAATCCATCTTCCATTACTATCTCTGAAGACCTCACCAACAGCCATAATGCCTCCACCATTCTCATCAAACACCATGCAGCTGGCATCAGTGTTAACCTTAATCCAACCCTCAGTACAATGTTCCCAAACAATACATTGGGGCTCATTCACAACAAGATTACACTTATTAGAACAGCCAATATTAATAAATTCTTGAGAACTACCAAAAGAAAATTGATTTTAAAGAAGCCAGTATATAAATCAACAACTTTAAGCTAATTAGTTTATGTTCAAATTTAAAGGAGGGGCTGTTTTTTAAATAAAAACAGAAGGATTAGTATTAAGAATCGAATGATGATGATCAGAATGGACTTTAGTGAGATGAGACACCTCATACTAATAATACAAGAGTCTCCATTATACATTAGCCATAAATTTGTCAATCCTTCAAGTAAAGACAGATCTAGAGTAGCCCAAATCTATCAAGCTACAATTGCTAACATTGGAGTTGAAGTTAGCAATCCTAGAAAGATTATTCCAAGATCAGCTTGTTGGTCTTTCTCTGAGATGACAGCATGAATAGCGTTAGGATTGGCCTCAAAACAGTTGATATCAGCAAATCCGAATTCCAAAGGATCCAAATATCTCCAAAACTTCCATTAGGAGGAGATTGTATGGAACATGTAAACCCAATCTTAGTAATGACTTTAAGGGCTTTATTGGATTTGAATTTGGTTTTAAAAAGGACTACGACTTCAGGTTTGTCATTAAAAAGTAGTTCTTTGATGTGTCTCCTGAATTCTTTAGAGCCGGCACCTCTACAATACCAAGTGAACTGAAGGGTAATTATATAGTCAGAGGGGGTGAATGACTATATATGGACTTTTACAACTTTTCTTGATTAAAACCTTTGGTACAATGGATAAAACCCTTCCAAATAATTGTTTCAAAGTAATTTAGCAATCACTCGCAAATATGTAAAGTGCATAATATATAAACTGAAAGTAAAGTGCAGAATATAAATTCTGAAAGTAAAGTGTAGAATATAAATAAACACAAAAATTTATAGTGGTTCAGGGTGGTGTAATCCTTTAATCCACTTATCTCCTATGATGATTAGAGGAATTCACTATTTTTTTCACCACTACAATAGTTATGATTGTCCTTGGCTACACAAGCTTTACATTCTATAGATTATCACTCATTGGCTACAAAATCTTCAGTGATTGAATCTTCCACACTGCTCCTTGGGAACAAATCCTTCAGCACCTATCACACAATTTTGCGATTCCTTCTCAGACTGACTGATTCAATTTCTTGATCCAATGGATCCTTAAAGTTGATATGAATTCAAGATTCACAAGTTTGATCAATACTCAGACTGGGCTGTCTCTTTTCTGCTATGTATTTTGAGTTTGATTCTCTAGATATAGCTTTTAAGAACAAAAAGAAGGCTTGTGATTTTGACATAGTTTTGGCACTTGTAAAGTTCATAGATGTTTTTGTTATCAATGTATCTATTTCTTCTTTCTGTCAATTTCTTCTATTTATAGCCGTAAATCCTTTGAATTTGAATTTCTGTCCGTTAGTTATTTAATGCTCAAAATCATCATTGATTCTCTCTTGATTTAATCCTCCATGATTTTAGTGATCCAGATTTTGATCAAACGTTCATCATAAAATACGTCCTTGATTGATTATGCATTAATTACTTGATCTTCCATATTTTCCATGTTTTGGAATAAGTGTTAGCAGCTTACTAGAATCAGATGCTTCTTTTTTACTTCACCAGCTTAGTGACTACTTCACTTGACTACTTTCTTAATTACTTCACTAGTCAAGTGACTGCTTTTACTTGCGTGCTGCTTCCGTGTTGTTTATCAGCCGATAGACATTTCCTTCACTAATCCTTAGTTTTGTGTGAGATCAGTGTACACCATATTATAGAAAATTAAATTTCTTCACTTGTATTATATCTTAGACTTACCCAAGGTCATCACAGACTTTCTTGGTTGTAAGTCAGTCCATAGGTCTTCACTTCACTGTGCTGGTTCCTTGGTTGTCTTCATTGAGCTGGTCCTGTCTTCACTGAGCTGGCCTACCAGTCTAGTACAGTGCTTGTCTGACTGAAATTATACAATATGTCAGACTTCTAAGTAAATCCAATATAATAAATTCTAAATTATTTCAGGCTTGTTTTAACAGCTAGCATGGCCATCATCAAAACTATAAAATGTTCCTAACAATTTCCCCCTTTTTGATGATGCCAAAACCCTCATAAGCCTGAACATAAGTGCAATGTAAAATCATATTTGAAAAACTAAAATCCATCTTTTATTCATCCATAAAGGGCAAAGATTCAAAATAATAATTGAGAAATAAGTTATTACAACTACAAGTTCTTCAAATTCTCTTTGTACCTCTTGAACTTTGTAGTATGAATGCCTATCATGTCCTTGAAATCAACTCCGGGAAATTTCCACATCCAATAGGCTAAGGAAGTTTCCCTCGGCTGATTGCCAAAAGATATTCTGTTAAACAACATGTTGAAGTCTGGCAAGGTTTCATATGCATGTGGCTTGCCAAAGTACTCTTCCAGTCTTTTCGTGGCTTTAGTAATATCACTATCAACAAGTTTCAATTGTTTGAACATTTCCTATTGTTCTTGTCCTGATTTTCCAAACATAGGTCTGAACACCTTCTTCATATCTTCAAAGTCTGCTTTTCATTCCTCAGTAAGCTCTTGTAAATTTTTAGTTCTTTTGGGACGTCAAATCGATATTCTTTGTTCTCGAATAGGTTCCTCTCTCTTTGGTGCTCTCCTCCGAGATACATAAAAGTCTTTTAACTCTGCATACAACTAGGCCATATCTGGCTGGACTCTTTCTTTATGTCTTGACAACCAGTCTAACCATGCTTAGTCCCGAGTCATGTCAGGGCATGGGGATTCAATGTTTAGTAGAAATTTCCTTGTATCCCTGCCAACTTCTTCATCATGGGACTCGTGATATCTATGAGCTTTGGGGTTTCTCCTATAGCTCTCAGAATGTCATCTGTGACCTGAGCTACTTGTTCTTCCTCTTGACTGACTCTGACCTCTCTCAGAGGTGCTCCTTTGTTGGTGACTACTTTTCTATTGTTGATTAGATCCAGACATTTGCTAATTTCCTGATCTGTCTTTGTCATCTCTTCTTTGAATTGGATAGGGAAATCCAAGGCAGGGTTCATTCTTTGTCCTTTATCTTTCAACCATAATTCTTCTTTGCTGCTCCTCAGGTTTAGCTCTAACTCTTATCTCTCTATCTCTTTCTTTGAGCTGTTCTGCTATAAAATATGGTGGTCTAGTGCTAGACCCAGACATATCACTTTTTTTTTCTTGTGCTGGATTCAGGCTTATCACTTTCCCCCCTTTTTGGAAGCATCAGTAGAGAGTTGTAGTAAAATGTTATTGGTATTCTCTGCAGCAGATAGTAGACTATCCAACTTCCCTTCTACTAAAGTGAACTTGTCATAATGTTCTGTCATCTTTTCTGACATGGCTTGTCAGATCAACCAACTCATTTGTGACATGCTGTTTGAGATTGTAGCTTCTGTTGGTGAGATTTGTGTTCATCTGAGTAATGAGAGAAGTATGATGCCGGATTATATTGTTCTGCATATTAATGTATTAAGAGACAGCCTCAAATCTGTTTTGCATAGAACTGCTCTCATTCGTCAGTGTTTCTTGGAGATTCCTTAAGCATAAGGCTTGTTTCTCCAACTCATCTACCATAGCATCAACAGCGGACTAGAAAGATTGATCAGATACACCACTTGGAATTTGTGAGATTTATTCCCTTATGTCAACAGGTGGAATCTGTGCTAGTGCAGTTTCAGTGTGCTAGACTGGTTCCCGTTGTAGTGGAGTGGATACCAGTTCAGGCGTTGTGTCAGCGGGTAGAGTCTACCCTATTTGAGTGACATCTTCTCCTGCTACTTCTTCAAAAACTTGAGTAGCAGAGAATCCTTGCGTAAGGCTGGCCAACATTCCCCATTGCTCTGTGCTGGGTATGGTCTTTGTTAGTGTGACAGCAGCTAATTCGGTATCTTGAATAATTATGGGATCAGCTGAGGTTTGTTGAGTGTCCTCAGCTGCTAGTGGAACTACCTCTGCCACTTATGTTTCCACTGGTGGAGTATCATCACCATCTTGTTAAAGTCTTCATTTGCGATTTTGTCGCATAGACTCAGGAAAGTCAGATTATCAACATATATTGCATCAGCTACCGCCATCACTGCCACCATCCTGATTATCATCATCATCACTATTGTCATTATCATTATCATAATTGTTGGAAATAAAATTTAGTTTTGATGATGATTCATCTTATTTTAGAATATGTTTGTTTACACCCCATTGATGAGGTGCTGAAGCTAGTTGTTATAGTGAAAGGCTAAAGATGTCTAGAAATGAATGTATAAGTTTTACTAGAGTCTGATAATTGTATAGGTTATATCGCACAAGCAATCGTAATAGATATAGGTGTCATAAAGCTGGCTCGGAAATCATCTAGATAACTGGAACTTGACATAAGACTGAAGATGTACACCTAGAACTGAAGTTCACTCAGGACTGAAGAAGGTAAGTTCGTTGAGGGTCACAAACTCGGTTGACTTATCTAAAACTGAAGGCTGAGGGAACAAACTCAGTATTTGAAGAACTGAGGGACATAGACTCAATTGTAGAAGATTGAAGAACTTAGGGTTCAAACTCAGTTATGAAGGTTCTCAAGCCAAGATTGTAAAGTTAGAATTCATGTAAGTCTGTGATGGCCTGAACTGACTTTAAGGATCTTGAAGAAGACCTAAGTATCATAAGGACAATGATATCTTAGATGATCTGTATAAGGAATGGTGTAATCTGATTCAGTCCATAAAATCAAATAAATAGAGTACTGAACTTTTGCAGAAGAACAAAAACTCAGTTAATGCTCTATGTCAGTTAACAAACTGAAAACTGACATACTCAGTATAAAACTGATCAAGACACTCAGTTTTATATTCGTCCATCCAAGAAACTGAAAGTACATTTGAATGTTATAAAATAAGGATTCTTATTGGATGAGAAACTAACATGTCAGAACGGTCACTGACACTTGACATTTGAAAATATAGATTTTGAAGCAATTCAAATTCATCAAGATTAATGTTGGACCTCACACTATAAATAGAGGACTTGACATCGAGGATAAAACACAAAATTAACAAGATTACAAGCATTATTGTGCTCAAGTCTAGTTCATTCGAATTGATATAATTATTTGTGCTCAACAAGATCATATCTAGATTTCTTCAAGTGTTCAAGCTACATCGATCATATTCAGATTTTGACACTTTGAAGAACCACAAGCAAGAATCAATTTATTGATTCTCAGCACAACTTTGATTCTTAATCAAAGGTTTATACTGTGAAGCAATCCGGTCAAAGAATTGCCAAGGACAGTTGTGTCATTTGCAGTCGGGTAGACTGTGTTTCTGGTGGTAGCTGGTGAAGAGACAATACAACCTTCTAAGGATTAGTGGTTTAAGAAGTTGAAGAGCAGCAATCCAACATGTTCTTTAGTTGTTTAGATAGTGACACTAGGGAGTAGTCAAGGACTATCATTTAGGACTTTTTGTAATAGCGTACCTCAAGGAGTTCTAGTGGAATTTTCCTCCTACATCACAGGGGAAGAGTGGACTGACAGGATTACACCACCTGGAACCACTATAATTCTTGCTCTACTTACTTTACGTATTTACATTATGTTATTTACTTATACAACATTTATATTGTTTATTCAGCATACTGAAACTGATTGTTACAAGCATACACAGCTTACAAACTGACATTCACCAGAATTCAGTTTTGCATACTCAGATTTTTCTTAAATTATCAACAAGATCCAGATAAAAGCTAAAATTTAAATCCCCTGTCGGTTGACTCAGTTTTGTATAAGTCAGTTTGACTTAGACTCAGCTTTATCAGCTCAACTCCACACAAGTTAAAACTGAACCTTAATTGTTAATTAATCTAGTTTTTGGTGACAAGTTGATTCACCCCCTCTCTAAACTTGTGTTAGACTTTCCAAGGGACCAACAATTGGTATCGGAGCAGTGTTCTTTAACAAGCTATTGTTGAATACTCACCTGCTCTAATTATCTCCTCTAGTTGATCTCCTAAAAAAGCTTAGTCATTCAGTTTCCAGTCTTTGAATAATCCAGTTTTCATTTACTCACACAATGGATAACAATCAATATGCCAGACAGATGCTAATGTGCAACATGGACAGATTTGATGAATACAAACGTCATTTGCAGGCCTTTCTAGTAGCTTCTCATAACGAGATGATAGATGTACTCACTGATGGACCTATTCAGATCACTCACATGCAAACTGTCAATGGTGAACAAGTTAGAGTTCAAAAGCCCAAAAGCAATTGGACCAGTGATGACAGAAAGAGAAACAACTTGAACAATGTTGCCATGGATATCATACTCAGAACTCTTGACAGTAATATGTATCTGAAAGTCAAAGATTGCACTACTGCAAAAAAAATGTGGGAGAAACTTCAATTGTTTGTGAAGGAACTGACTACATCAAAGAAAATAAGATCTCAGTGGCAAAACAAATGTTTGAGAAATTCAAGATGAAGTCAGGCGAGAACGTTGATCAGATGGAAACAAGATTCAGAGCCATAATGGATGAACTAGTTTTACTCAAGATCGATTATACCAAGAAAGAGATCAACACAAGAATCTTGAAGGCTTTACCCATGTGCTGGAAGATGAAGGTCGCAGCAATGGAAGAATCAAGAAGACTTGATATAGAAGATTCCTTCAAAATCTTCTCAGACCTGAAGGCTTATGAATTCAGCGAGGACTTCAAAAGCACAGCTACCATAATCAAGGCTCTAGAGAAGTCCCAAACAACAGCCCTCGTAGCAGTCTCAAATGAAAATCAAGAAACCTCGTCTAACAATCTTCAGCAATTGGATGAGATGGAAAAGCATATGGCTCTAATGATGAATAGTGTTGGTCCCTTAGAAAGGCTAACACAAGTTTGGAGGGGGGTGAATAAACTTGTCACCAAAAACTAGATTAATTAACAATTAAGGTTCAGTTTTAACTTGTGTGGAGTTAAGCTGACAAAGCTGAGTATAAGTCAAACTGACTTATGCAAAACTGAGACAACCGGCAGCGGATTTATGTTATAGCCTTTAACTGGATCTTGTTGATACTATTAGAAAAAGCTAAGTATGCAAAACTGAATTTTGGTGAATGTCAGTTTGTGAACTGTGTATGCTAGTAACAATCAGTTTCAGTATGCTGAATAGACAATAATAAACGCTGTAAAGTAAATAACATAAAGTAAGTGCGTAAAGTAAATAGAGCAAGAATTATAGTGGTTCCAGGTGGTGTAATCCTGTCAGTCCACTCTTCCCTTGTGATGTAGGAGGAAAATTCCACTAGAACTCCTTGAGGTACGCAGTTACAAAAAGTCCTAAACAATAGTCCCTGACTAATCCCTAGTGTCACTATCTAAACAACTAAAGAACAAGTTGGATTGTTGCACTTCAATTGCTTGAGCCACTGGTCCTTGGAGGTTTGGATTGCCTTTTCACCAGCTACCACCACAAACACAGTCTACCCGACTGCAAACAACAGTCCTTAGCAACTCCTTGATTGGATTGCTTCACAGTCTAAACCTTTGATTAAGAATCAAAGTTGGGCTGAGAATCAATAAATTGATTCTTGCTTGTGGTTCTTCAAAGTGTCGAAATCTGGATATAATCGATGTAGCTTGAACACTTGAAGAAATCTAGATATGATCTTGTTGAGCGCATATATAGACAACAATTCGAATGAACTAGACTTTTGCACAAAAATGCTTGTAATCTCATTAATTCGGTGTCTGATCCTTGGTGCAAAGTCCTCTTTTTATAGTGTGAAGTTTAACGTTCATATCGCTTGAATTTGAATTGCTTCAACGTCTATATTTTCAGATGTCAGATGTCAGTGACCGTTCTTACATGTCAGTTCTTCATCCAATAAGAATCCTTGATTTACAACGTTCGAATGTACTTTCAGTTGTTTGTATGGCTGATTATAAAACTGAGTATCCTGATCCATTTTATACTGAGTAATTAACTGAGTTTTTATTGTTGGACCATTGAAAAGGCTAACACAAGTTTAGAGGGGGGGTGAATAAACTTGTCACCAAAAACCTAACTTAAAACTGAATCTTAAACCAATTTTAGTTCAACTTAAACTTGTATGGAATTAAGCTAACTTAGCTGAGTATAAGTCAAAACTGACTTATCCTTAACTGAGTTAACCGGTAACGGATTAAATTAAGCCTTTGTAAAATATGAGTTATCAGTTAATATGCTGACTCAGTTTCTAGTGTTTGTTGAGTCTGTGAACTAGATGAATATAACTAAAATGCAGTAAATAAATACGTAATGTAAATAACAAGAATTATAGAGGTTTCAGGTGGTGTAATCCTGTCAGTCATCTCTTCCCCTGTGATGCAGAGGAAAAATTCCACTAGAACTTTTGAGATGGCCCGGTTACAAGTCCTAATTTGATAGTCCTTGAATAATCCCTAGCTTCACTATCTAAACACTTGTAGAATAGGTGGGATGGCTACTCTCCAATTGTTTGAAACACTGGTCCTTGGAGGGTTGTCTTGCCTCTTCACCAGTTCATCACAAACACAGTCTTCCTGACTGCAGCTCAACTGTCCTTCACACCTTCTTGGTGTTTCATAGTCTAAAACCTTTGATAAAATCAAAGTTGAGACTTGAATCAATAACTACGATTCAATTTGTGATTTGAGCTTTCTCTTATAGATAAAACAGTTATGCACAGCTCTGTTTTCTTCAAATGAATGATCTTGATGTTTCTTGAATGCTTGTGATCACTTGAAGATATTTCTTGATCTTGCAATTAAGTGCTTAGCAGGAATTCTCTTGATTTACTTTCCCTCTTGATATGAGCTTTCTTGACTTGATTGATTATTAGAATTCTGCACTGCTCCTTGTGGTAGAAGCAGTCTATTTATAGGGGTTTCTCTAACGGTTAGATCATTTGAATTTGAATCCTTATATCCATTAGTGGTCCTGCTTTTCTGTATGTGTGTCAGTGTCCTTTCTAACATTCATAACGGTCTGATCCATCTTTTGTTTTTCTTAACTTCAGTTAGAAACTGATTCAAACATGATCTTAGTCAGTTTCCAGTTTCTAAGAGCATTAACTGAGTTTTTACTCTTCTTCAAAATCTCGGTACTCTGTCCATCACCTGATTCTAATTGACTAAATCGGAGTACACTATTTACAATCGAACATCTAAGATATCATTGTCCTTACGATTCTTAGTCATGTATACAAGATCTATAAAGTCAGTTCACGTTATCACAATCTTGCCTGAAGTCTAACTCTACAGTCTCGACTTAGTCTTCATAAACTGAGTTTGAACTCTCAGTTCTTCAGTCTTTAATAACTGAGTCTGAACCCTCAGTTCTTCTATCTTTTAGATAAGACAACTGAGTTTGTGTCCCTCAGTGAACTTACCTTCTTCAGCTTCAGTTTGTGTGCTCTTATGTCAGTTTTCCAGTATCTCTTTTGGAACTCAGTTTCATCAAGTTACTTACTCAATTTCTCAGTTCTGAACATAGAACTATTACAGTGCTTTTCTGATTAACTTATACAAATATCAGACTCTATTAAATCCTATACATTAGTTTCTAGATATCTTTTTGCTTTGCACTATAACAGCTAGTTATGACACTTCATCAATGGGGTCTAAAAACAATAATTAAATAAGTGATGAATCATCGTCAAAACATAAATTTTATTTCCAACAATTTCCCCTTTTTTGATGATATCAACTCCCTCCTTAAAAGCAATGACAAAACAAACTGAGAAACTGAGATTTTATTGAACAAACTGAGTTACAATACATGAGTATTAAAATACAACACATAAAAAGAAACTAAATGTCAGCTTCTTCTCCTTTCACTTGCTAGCTACACTGAGTTTGTTGTCATATCTTTCAGCATACTCCCTCGTGGCTTCATTCATTGTTGTGCTTTCAATTCCATGAATATTCGCATAAATATTCCATGAATTGGACATATTGTGTTTACTGAAAATTTTGCTCTTGAACAGTACAACAAACACAAACACTATCTGTCTCAGTTTTTTGCTCGTGCCAGTTTTGAGTAGATCATGAAAACATAGGTTCAGCTTTCTCAACCTGTTCTGAGACTTTCTCTAAAGTGCCATTTCTCTCACATTTGCTCAATTTGTGCTAGAAATGCATAATGACCTTTTGCATGTTCAGAAAGGTTGATAAGGCTTGTTCTCTTGATTCTCCTTCTCTCAATTGTAAGTCATAGAAAATGTTGTAGAGACGAGAATCTAGACCAAGTCTTTTCTTAGTGGAAAGAAAGAAGAGCGACAAAGTTTAGTTCAGATTCGACTGTTTGCAGCATGGGAGCAGATTACCCAAAAAATCCCAGGTTCTGCAATTTTGCGATTAACTCCATTTCTTCATCAGTAAAATCTCCTCTAGCTTTCTTCAACTCGACCAATTTATAATCAATGATGTCCAGAACTTTTGGCATATCTAGCTCATTGACTTTTATCATATCCAAACTTTCCCCCATATTGACATCATCTTTAACGATCAAACTCTTGATGTAGGAGTTTATATGTTGCTGGGTTGATGCCAATATGGTCTGAGCAACAACTGAATCTTTCATTCAATTCTCCAGTAAGGTCATTTTGTCAAACAGATTATTAAGAATGCCTTCCCATCTCTCAGTTGTCTCATTTTTCCTTGAATCATTCTCAGTGGTAGTCTGGCAAATCTCAATCAAGCTGTTCTGGCAGTCACTTCTGACATTAATCAAACTTTTCTCCATCTTAGTCCTCTCAGTCTTGCTATCTTCTATGGACTTTAACACTTTTCCAAACAGGCTTATATCATTTTTTTAATGCGTATCAGTTCATTGTGATAGAACTTGATGATATCAACCTGTGAAGGTATGTCAGTTTCAGCTTTTTTGGTCTTCAACTTTATCTACTCTAGTTTCAGTCACTTTTGTTTCTTTGATAGGAGTAGGAACAATCTTTTTGAGTTCCTCTTTATATTCTACAGACTTTATTCTTTCCTCAGACTGTGTTCTTATTTCTTCCAGGCGTGACTGATCAGTTTCTCTGACTGGTGATATTTCCACATTGAAATCATCATCAGAATCTTCATCAGCTTTATCAGCCTCAGCCAATGCTATCTCTCGAACAATTTGATCAGTTGGGGACTGATAGCTAGTTGGGGATTGGTAAGCTTCTTTTTCTTCATTTCGATTCAGATCGAGTTTCGATTAATCGAATCTCTACGGCTTTCTTCAGAACTGTCTTCATCATCATCAACAACGTTCTTATCATCTCCAGTTTTCTTTTCTTGAGATGAAGAACCAGTTCCTTTTTGCAAATTATGATCGCCTTGCGAATCATCATCATCATCATCATTGTCGTCTTTCTTAGAATTTCCATCTCTTTGTAATTTTCTTCCAATGATGTCTCTCGATCAACGATATCCAGTATTCAAAAATTCATCGGTGTTGATCGATTCGCAGACAGGATGAGTGATGTTGTAAAGATTGAACACCCATTTCTATGTGATCTCCATCTCTGCTAACTGACTTCTCTGATCTGATATGGAGCTGAGTTTCCAGTTTTGATAAGCATGCAGTCTCTTGCAATCGGCTACAATCAATTCTCTAGATTAAAAGATGATTCAGGTGGAGATGTGATTGTTTCACTTTCTCTTGGAATCTCCAAATTAGATTCCACAGGAGCAACTATCTTTTCAGCTTCTCATGTTGTCTCCAGATCAGTTTTGCTTGTTTCACCTTCAACAACAACGGGATCCATGCTGATTTCAGTTTCAATCTCAGGAACGGAGATGGTAGGCTAAGTTTCCAAATTTTCTTCAACAGCAACTGGTTCCACCTCAGGTGTTTGTTCAATAACCTGATCTTTTGTTGGCTGAATGTCAGCAACAGTTATTTCTGGTGTAGTTCCTTCTTCATGGACAAGCTCATCCAGAGTGATGACTTGGGTAGGTCTTGATTCAATCTCAGCAGGTTCTTTTTCTTTGGGTTGAGAGGCCTCAATTTCCTTGAATGATTCGTCATACTCAATTCTAGATGCCGATTTTTGTGGCATGGATCTAAACTTGGAGAGTAGCTTGAGCATGGTCATTGTTTCTAAGTCAATCAACCACTCATCACTGTCAGTATCTTCCTCATCATCTTCAATTCTCAGGGTCTGTTCCCCATGAGTGTCGGCTTCCTTCTGAATGTCAGCTTCTGGTAGTGAAGGAACAACTTCTTCTCTAACTGAAGTTTCCTTTTCAGCAGTGACAACCTCAGTTTGAATTGGTTCGGTGGGTGTTCAGTTCTCAGTTTCTTTGCTTAGCTTTCAGAAACTGAAGTAGCCGATTTTGCTGGTGAAGGCTCCAAGACCTTCTTTGCAGTTTCAGTAACCTTTGTTTGAATTGAAGCATCCAGCTTCCTCTTCCTTTTTAACAGTTTATCAACTTCTTCAAAAAATTCAGCACTAGTTCGAGGTTTCTTTGATCTCTTGCTTTTCTTCTTAGGTTTGATTTCAGAACCCTCCGCTTTCCCCTTTCCGGATTTTTCCTTGATTGCAATTTTCCCGTCAACAATTTCAGTTTCGTTCTTCTTTACGATTTTAAAGTAGTCAAGAATTCTTTGAACTAATATGGCCAGAGTCTTTTTGTGATAGAATCTGCCTTTCTTCACATCAGTTTTCTTCTTGGGTACATCAAAAGATTGTGCCATCAATTGATCTAAAATGTACCTTTGCCAGTTGAAATTTTCTTTGAACCAAATGACGTACAGCAGATCCAATTTGGTTCCATAAGTATTGCTAAAATTTCCTGCGTTTCCAATCACGCAATTTGCCAACATCTTCGTCAAAAGTTGAATTTAGGCTGGAGTAGACTTGTGCTCCCAGATTGCAATACTGGTGATTCTGAATTTATTGCAATAACTTTCTATAACATCTGTTTCTGCTCCTTGCTCAATTTGATAGATGCCGATCCTCCAGATTTTTCAAAACCAAAAATATCTGCTATTAGATCTTCGGTAACTATAATTTCTTTTCCATTGACGGTGGTTGTTGGAGTATGAACATCTTCTCCTTCAATAGACGTCTTTCCAAATTCATAAAAATCTCCAATGCTATCCAGACAGACACTTGGCAGATTTATATTGAACACCTTTTCCAGACCCTTGATTCCTTGAATTTTTGCTACAATTTCTTTGGCGAGGGTCAGATCAGTGTACTTGGTGATGAATTGATCAAGTGAAATGATCATTCCAGGTTCAATTCTAGTAAAGGCCATTATTTCTGAAGATTGGGTTGAATTTGAGAAAATTGAGAGAGAGAGAGAACTTCAAAGGATTATTTTATAGAAACTGATTGTAAAGAATTAATGGTAAAATAGAATGGTATTTATAGGTGGTGGAAGTAGTGGCTTAAAAAATTAGGATTCAAAACGTTTCGTTGAGATTGCAAAAAGGGAGATGAGTGGAAAAGATGGACGAGTGAGATTAAAATAGGTCACATCTATTCTGTCATATGTAGCTTGTAACAGTAAATGCGGCAGGTGCATTGTATCTCCAGCTGTAAATATCCAATTTTGTCCTTATCCAGAACTTGCAGTAAATGTCCTTTGTTAATTCAAAAACTCAGTTGTGAGTACAACTCAGTTTTAAGAATTACAACTTCTCAGTTTTCAGTTTATGATTTTCTCCTGCAAAACAAGATGAGAGATCTTATATCTGTTTGGGTCCTTTTTGGTTAGTTTTTCTGTAAGTCTTAAATGACTTATCAGTTTTATATTTATACCTATCTTGATGTTTTGGTAGTGCATGGTCAGTTTTCATGAAATTCTTATTTTTGGATTCGAACATCCTTTTCTTGGGAATTTCGTGAAACTAAGTGATCATTGGTCCATTCCAGTCTTTATCACTTGGAAAAAGTCTTCCTTTCCCTCTGAATCTAGTATTCCATGAATGATTTTCATTCCGTGATGAATAAGACTTGAACGTCCTTTTAACTGATCTCTGATCAGTTCTGCCCTTGTCAGCCTTCTGATATTTTGTATAAAAATTTTCAGTTTGATGTTTGCTACTGACTGATTTTACAGTTTTGTCAGTTTTAGATTGAGGCTATGCTGAGTAATTGTCAGAATTAACAATATTGTCAGCTTTCCGAGTTCCTGACTTTTGTGCAGCTACAAACCTAGGTGCAACTGTACTAGGTCTGAACTTAGAATTTTACTGACTGTCAAACCCTAAACCAGTTTTGTCTCCAAATGGTTTACCTGGTTTGAACTGTATACTTGGAATTGTATCAACTGATGATTCTACTATGTTTATTACTTCAGTTAGTTCATCAGTTGTGCTGTTTTCCTTGATTCTATTGTTAGCCTTGATAAGATTGATCTCAGCATTCAATCATAGAACTTCAGTTTTCTATAAATCTTTTTCCTTTTTCACATTCTCATAATTCTTTTAAATTGCCTCTAATTCCTTTATGAGTGTGTCCAAGGTTTCATTGAAATATTCATTTCTATGATTGTTCATTGCTGTGTGAGTGTCGAAAGTGGAAGTACTTGCCTCAAGATATTTGATAGATGAGTCTTCAGTTCTGGCTTCTTCATCTTCTATTATATGCTTTCTCTAATCCAGTATTGTTTTTTACTAAGTCAGTTCCAAGAAGTATGATTTCTTCATCACTTTCACCATGATCATTTCCACCAAGCTTATGGGTAAGGTTTCAGCATTATCCTCAATGTTTGTGGGGGATGGTTCATCAGTGAATGTTTCAACCAGCTTTTCTTGAGTTTCAGCCACCAGAGCCTGCAATTAGTTTTTGTATTCATCAAATCTTAAAAATGAACAGTTTATCAATTTTCTAAAGTGGTGCAGTGTATCCATGATGCAGTTTTGAAAAACTTTTAAAGACTTAAGCAACCAAACTGATATTGAGATTGAACTATGGATCTCTTCGGAACAGAAGCACCGCTCCGAAACCAATTGTTGGTATCGGAAACAACTAATGCCCGAAGCAGTAATTGATTTGGATCACCTCCAAAAGGAAGAACTACTCCGATACCAATTGTTGGTCCCTTGAAAGGCTAACACAAGTTTAGAGGGGGGTGAATAAACTTGTCACCAAAAAGCTAACTTAAAACTGAATCATAAACCAGTTTTAGTTCAACTTAAACTTGTGCGGAGTTAAGCTAACTTAGCTGAGTATAAGTCAAAACTGACTTATCCTTAACTGAGTTAACCGGCAGCGGATTAAATTAAGCCTTTGTAAAATATGAGTTATCAGTAAATATGCTGACTCAGTTTCTAGTGTTTGCTGAGTATGTGAACTAGATGAATATAACTATAATGCATTAAATATATGTGTAATGTAAATAACAAGAATTATAGAGGTGGCCCAGTTACAAAAAGTCCTAAAATGATAGTCCTTGACTAATCCCTAGCTTCACTATCTAAACACTTGTAGAACATGTGGGATGGCTGCTCTCCAATTGTTTGAAACACTGGTCCTTGGAGGGTTGTCTTGCCTCTTCACCAGCTCATCACAAACACAGTCTTCCTGATTGTAGCTCAACTATCCTTCACACCTTCTTGGTGTTTCACTGTCTAAAACCTTTCATAAAATCAAAGTTGAGACTTGAATCAATAACTATGATTCAATTTGTGATTTGAGCTTTCTCTTGTAGATAAAACAGTTATGCACAGCTCTGTTTTCTTCAAATGAATGATCTTGATGTTTCTTGAATGCTTGTGATCACTTGAAGATATTTCTTGATCTTGCAATTAAGTGCTTAGCAGGAATTCTCTCGATTTACTTTCTCTCTTGATATGAGCTTTCTTGACTTGATTAATTATTAGAATTCC
The DNA here is from genome assembly GCA_026214975.1 of Gentiana macrophylla. Classification (NCBI taxonomy): domain Eukaryota; kingdom Viridiplantae; phylum Streptophyta; class Magnoliopsida; order Gentianales; family Gentianaceae; genus Gentiana; species Gentiana macrophylla. Next base: position 50,052,096 of record CM047813.1, read on the forward strand.
GCACTGCTCCTTATGGTAGAATCAGTCTATTTATAGAGGTTTCTCTAATGGTTAGATCATTTGAATTTGAATCCTTATAGCCGTTAGTGGTCCTGCTTTTTTGTATGTGTGTCCTTTCTGACATTCATAACGGTTTGATCCATCTTCAGTTTTTATTAACTTCAGTTAGAAATTGATTCAAACATGACTTAGTCAGTTTCCAGTTTCTAAGAGCATTAACTGAGGTTTTACTCTTCTTCAAAATCTCAGTACTCTATCCTTCATCTGATTCTAATTGATTAAATCAGAGTACACCATTTACAATCGAAGATCTAAGATATCATTGTCCTTATGATTCTTAGTCCTTTATACAAGATCTATAAAGTTAGTTCAGGTCATCACAATCTTGCCTGAAGTCTAACTCTACAGTCTCGACTTAGTCTTCATAAACTGAGTTTGAACCCTCAGTTCTTCAGTCTTCAATAACTGAGTCTGAACCCTCAGTTCTTCTATCTTCTAGATAAGTCAACTGAGTTTGTGTCCCACAGCGAACTTACCTTCTTCAGATTCAGTTGGTGTGCTCTTATGTCAGTTTTCCGGTATCTCTTTTGGATCTCAGTTTCATCAAGTTACTTACTCAATTTCTCAATTCTGAACCTAGAACTATTACAGTGCTTGTCTGATTAACTTATACAAATATCAAAATCTATTAAATCCTATACATTAGTTTCTAGACATCTTTTTGCTTTGAACTATAATAGCTAGTTATGACATTTCATCAATGGGGTATAAAAACAATAATTAAATAAGTGATGAATCACTATCAAAACATAAATTTTATTTCCAATATTTACTCTTCTTCAAAATTTCAGTACTCTATTTATCTGATTTTATATGACAGAATCAGATTACACCATTTACTTTAGAGATCATCTAAGATATCATTGTCCTTATGATACTTAGGTCTTCATCAAGATCCATAAAGTCAGTTCAGGCCATCACAGACTTACCTGAATTCCAACATTATAGACTTGGCTTAAAGTCTTCACAACTGAGATTGAACCCTCAGTTCTTCAATCTTCTACAACTGAATCTGTGTCCCTCAGTTCTTCAAATACTGAGTATGTTCCCTCAGCCTTCAGTTATAGATAATTCAACTGAGTTATAACCCTCAGTGAACTTACCTTCTTCAGTTCTGAGTGAGCTTCAGTTCTAGGTGTACATATTCAGTCTTGAGTTAAGTTCTAGTTATCTAAATGATTTCTAGTTTTTTGTTTTACGACACTTCAATTTATTACAATGCTTGTCTGATATAACCTATACAATTATCCGAATCTAGTAAAACTTATACATTCAGTTCTGGACATCTTTTCGCCTTTCACTATAACAGCTAGTTTCAGCACTTCATCAATGGGGTGTAAACAAACATGTTCTTGAATAAGATGAATCATCATGAAAACTAAATTTTATTCCCAACAATTTCCCCATATTTGATGATGCCAAAACCCTCCTTAAAAGAAAAGCTTAAAGATAATAACAATACCAAACAAAGTAAAACTGGAAAATGGATTTCATTAAGAGTTTGCAAAAACTGGATCAAGTTACACGTTTTATGTAAACTGAAATAAAACTTAAGCAGCTTTCTGTGTAACTAAGACAAACCTTCTTATTTTGTCATAAAAGCGATATTCTTCTTCAATCTTTGTATCTTCTTTGCTGAAAGTCTTGAGATAATCCACTTGGCTTGTTAGCTTCCATTTTCTCCACATAGCTAACTTAGGAAAATGACTTTCACCCTTGTAATAACTTTCAAATTCTAAAACATCTGCTTTCATCTGTTCAACCTTGTCTTTGATCTGATGTTTTTCTTCAATCCTTTTGATCTTTTTGTAATTTTCCATTTTCTGTTTATGATGGAGATCACACAAAAAGTAGTTGAGTGATTCTTCATAATTCTTGTGTCTGTACTTGGCTTTAACATGAATGTAATCTTCAACAAACTTCATCCAAAGATCTTCAGTGAGGGTTACTCTTCTTTCATCAGGTTGACTGTACTTGAGTATCAGTTGTTCATCAGTTAGTTCTTCAACGTGTCTGATGTTGGATTATGTTGCTTTGATTTTGCTTTCTTGATTCATCAACTCTCGCTTCAAGCTTGATTTTTCCTCACATAACTTCAGCTTTTCTTCCTCTACTTCCCTTTTTGGCATCATAAAACTCATTGATTAGCTGATGTGTTGCAATCTGGTTGGTTGACATATCTTTCTGGGAGGTGAGGACTTCTTTGAGCTGAATTTCTAACACGTAGATCCGTTGATTGAGGTGTTATTCAGCTTGAGCATGAGTTTCTCGATCTTCCATAGTTAGACGTTCAAGTTTTTCTTTCAGACTGAGAATCTTTGAAACTGAATGTGAAGTGGATTTCTTGATAATATCCAACTTAGAGTGAGTTGACACATCAGTTTTCTTCATGTAATCCAAGTAACCGGAAACATGTGATAGAAGACCACTTAAATCATCCTTTTGGTTGAGCATAATCTTCAAGCCTTCTTGTACTTTCCTCAATTCTTTTGTTGTAAGATTTTCAGATGGGTCTTCTTCCTCTGTTTCTTGGATGTTAGACTGATTGGCATCTTCAATTATCATCAGTTGCTGATTGTCATCAGCTTTAGCTTCTTCTTCTTTGTTGTCAGTTGTCTGATTTCCAACTGGCAATTCTTCTTCCATAGTATCAGTTTGTGCTGGTCGTTCAAGCTGAGTGTTTGGCTGCAAAACTGTACTTTGCTGAGCTTCTTTCCTTGAATCATCATCCTTATCATCATCTTTCTTCTTTAAAACTTCCTTCGATATATATGATGTGGTTGATTCAGTTCTCTTAGCTAGCGCTTTGAATCTGTTGAAGAAGTTGTTGAGAAACTCTTCCATTGGAAATAAAGCATAGAGATTTTGTATTTCCAGTTTCTCCAATAGTAGATTTTCCTCATTAGGTAGAGTTGCTTCACGAGAATCTTCAGTCTTGAGCTACATCTTCATCAGTTTGATGATCCTTTTAGCTTCAAAGAGATACTCCTTTGGTTCCAGAGCTATCTGTTCCTCCTGCTCAACTTGCATAACGGAAACTTGTTTCTCTGAAATTTTCTGCTTAAGATTAGAAACAATTCCAGGAACCAATGCCTTCATCTTACTGTCATCAGTTGTCAGTTGTTGTTCCCCCTTGATTGGTGCTAACTGACTTGAAGTACCTGGGAACAAGCATCTGCCAACTGACTTTTCTCCCTGTGTCTCAGCTTTCCTTTTAATTCCTTTTTGCTGAGCGATCTACTGGGACACAGTTTGCCTATTGGCTTCAGCTTGGGAAGTCTTCTTCATTGAACTTGCAACTGCTGTAACTTGTCTGGTAGATGTGGAAGCAACAGTAGTTTGCTTTGATTTCTTCCCAGCACTGAGTCTTTCCAAATAATACTGAATCACTAAGCTAAGTGATTTCTTCAGTCGAAATTCCATCAGTTTGTCTTCCTTCAGCATGGGCTCTACTGACACTTGCTAATTCAGCCAAGTGTTGTTGTTTGATTTGGTTGAAGATATATCCTGCCCAATTAAACTCGAATCCATCCCAAATGATGTTCATTAGGTAGATACCATCTTCAGTCAGCATGTCTGCTGATCCATCTGATGAGAAGACCAAATTCATGTTTGAGATCCTTAATATGTTTATCGACTTCTGCTGGTTGCTTTGAAACTGAAATCTGGCTAAGAAAGGCACTATGTTGGAGTGGCAGACAAGCTAGGTCAATTGATTTCACCAAAGGATCTTTGAAACCAAAAAGCTGTCTGATAACGTCCTCATTGACAAAAAAAATCTGTCCACGAACTCTTGCAAGCAAAGAGTTCTTCAGTGTCTTCGTATTCTCCCAGAATTGCAGTAGACCTTCCAAGTCCATATCTTGTTGTAATTCTGCTTACAGCAAGTTCTTTAAACCTTGTAAACGTCCAATTTTCTCGCTTATATGACTGGAGAGAAGAGTATTACCTCACATTTCTTTGAATTCTCTAAGTGTGAACGTATCGGGTGTGACGATCAATATTTCTTCTTGAGTTTCTTTTGAAGCGGCCATTTGAAATTTTTTAGGAGAAAAATAAAAAAATTCTGGCTAATTGAGAAGGAAAATGTTTGATTTTCTTTTTGTAATGAGAGGGTGTGAAAATTGGTTGTATATAAAGGAGTAGGACGGTTGGTGATTTGATCCACGATCTTTAGAAAGATTTGTACAATCTTTTGAAATTCCATCATGGTTTGTATAACCGATGTGTACTATCTGACATAATGGGGGTATGCACGCTACAAATTCTGAAAGAAAAACGGCGGTAATTAATTGCGATGTAACTGTTGTCGGTTTTATCCGTTCCTTTATTGACTTTGTTTGACTGGGTAAAACTGAAACTGATATCAGTTTTTCAAAAGTGAGTTTAGTCAAATCTTCAGTTTTAGTTAGTCAGTTTGAGATTATTGATGTCAATGACTGATCAGTCAAGTGAGCGCACCCAGCATGACAAAGATCAATCCCCTTGACGAATCTCTAAGCTTGAACTGACTTAACTGACTTTAATAATCCCCAATTCAGTTCTCAGTTTAGCAAACCTTTCTTTGTCCAGAGGTTTGGTAAATATGTCAGCTAACTGATCTTCAGTTGGAACATAGAGAACTGTCACGTCCTTTTTTCTCTACATGATCCCTTACAAAGTGATGTCTCACATCAATATGTTTTGTTCTTGAGTGCAAAACTGAATTGTCAGTTATAGCAATTGCACTTGTATTATCACACATTATAGGAATCAGTCCCTCTTCTATTCTATAATCTCTCAGTTGTTGTCTAATCCATAAAACTTAAGCACAACAACTTCCAGTTGCTATGTACTCAGCTTCAGTTGTTGATGTTGAAATGGAGTTTTGCTTCTTGCTGAACCATGACACAAGTCTATTTCCCAATAACTAACATGTGCCTGAAGTACTTTTTCTGTCCACTTTGCATCCAGCATAGTCTGAATCTGAGTAGGATATCAGTTTGAATTCTCCTTCCTTTGAATACCATATCCCAACTCTTTCTGCATCTTTCAAATACTTCAAGGTTCTTTTGACAATAGTGAGATGACATTCCTTAGGTTTTGTTTGAAATCTGGCACATACACCAACTGCAAAGGATATGTCTGGTCTACTGGCAGCTTTTAGGTAAAGTAGACTTCCAATCATTCTTTTGTAGAGTGTTTGATCCACATCCTTGCCATCTTTGTCTTCATCCAATCTAATGTTGGTTCATATTGGTGTTGCAATGCCAGCTGATTTCTCCATTCCAAACTTCTTGATTAACTCTCTTGTGTACTTGGTTTGGTGAATGAAAAACCCATTATCCAGCTGTTTAACTAGTAAACCCTGAAAGTAATTCAGTTCTCCCATCAGGCTCATTTGAAATTTGCTTTTCATCAAAATTGCCAATTTCTCACAACGTTGTTCATTTTGTGATCCAAAAATGATGTCATCCACATAGATTTGAACTAGAAGTGTACTATCTTCAACTTTCATCCTAAATAGGGTTTTATCAATAGTTCCTTTTGTAAAACAATTGCCCACCAGAAACTGAGACAGAGTTTCATACCAAGCTCTTGGTGCTTCTTTGAGTCCATAAAGAGCTTTTCTCAGTTTAAGGACTTTGTTAGCTTGGTCTTTAATTTCAAATCCTGGTGGTTGCTGAACATAGACTTCTTCTTCATGTATCCCATTAAAAAAATGCACTTTTAACATCCATCTGGTACACTTTGAATTTCGTGTGAGCTGCAAAGGCAAAAAATAGTCTGATTGCCTTTAACCTTGCAACTGGGGCATAAGTTTCATCACAGTCTATCCCTTCAGCTTGAGAGTAACCTTTAGCTACAAGTCTAGCTTTATTTATGATAATATTTCCATCTTCATCAAGCTTGTTTCTAAAAACCCATTTAGTTCCAATTATGTTGACATGATCTGGCTTGTCTACTAAATCTCAAACTTGATATCTCTCAAATTCGTTGAGTTCTTCTTCCATAGCCAAAATCCAAACTAGATCGTTTAAGGCTTTTTCAATTTCTTTGGGTTCAGACTGAGATAGAAAACATGCTATCATAGCATCTAGCTGATGTCTTGTCCGAACACCTACTTGGAAATCACCTATCACTTGTTCTTCTAGGTGATCTCTCATCCATTGATGTACTGGGGGTTGCATCAAAGGGTCTTCATTTTGTGGAACTGGATCTTCTTGAGCTTGATCATTTCTAGTTGGATCAGTTGCAGGTTCAGTTACTAAAAACTGAGGCTGATCCTATTCTGAAAAATCTGAAATCCTTAAATTTCCAATATCAATGAAAACTAGTTCTGGAGACTTCTCTGTCTGAGGCTGACAAACTGGTTCTTCTTTGTCTTCAAGTGTATCTCCAGTAATCTTTGGTTCATAAAAAACCACATGTATTGATTCTTCATGCTTGAGTGTTCTCTTGTTCAATATTCTAAAAGCTTTGCTGACACTTGAGTAACCTAGACATATTCCTTCATCAGCTTTGGGCTGAAAAACCTTGAGCTGATCCTTTCCATTAATATGGACAAAGCATTTGCTTCCAAAGGCATGAAAATATGAAACATTTGGTTTTCTGCTGTTCCAAATCTCATAAGGTGTCTTTTCATGTCTCTTGTTCATGAGAGCTCGATTCTGAGTATAGCTAGCTGTATTTACAGCTTCTGCCCAATATCGTTCTGGCAGTTTAGATTCACAAATCATCCTCCTTCCAGCTTCTTTGAGTGTTCTATTCCTCCTTTTAGCTACTCCATTCTGTTGAGAGGTTGTAGTAGCTGTAAGCTGGTGTAGAACTCCGTTCTCTCCACAATATTCAATGATTATGTTGTTGAGGAATTATTTTCCTTTGTCCGATCTAATCTTGATTACTTTGACACTCTTCTGATTTTGGAGTCTTTTGAGAAGTTCAGTCAGTTGTTGCTTGGTTTCACTTTTCTTGGTCATGAAGATAACCCAAGTATATCTTGACAAGTCATCAACCACCACCAAAGTGTATTTTTTGCCACTAACACTGATTGGTGTGATTGGTCCAAATAAGTCCATATGCATCAGTTATAAACTCTGTTTGTTGAATGCTGAGACTTAGTCTTGAAACTTGCTATGGTTGCTTTCCTTGCTGACAAGTATCACACAAGCGGTCTTTCTTGTATGTTATCTCTGGTAGTCCAATCACCAAATTCTTCTTGATTAACAAGTTGATATCATCAAAGTTTAGGTGACTCGGTTTCTTGTGCCACAACCGACTGAGTTATGACTTGGTGTGCACAATTAAACAAGTCTCTGAAACTGCTGTAGACCAATCTACAACGTACATGTTCTCTTCCCTTCTTCCGGCAAGAACTACCTGGAAAGCTGTTTCGCTGACAACAATGCAATATTCCTTATCAAAGGTGACTTTGTATCCCATATCGCAGAACTGACTTGTGCTGAGTAGATTGTAGTGAAGTCCTTCCACGTAAGATACATTCTTGATTGTGAGTCCATTCCTGATTAAGTTTCCATAACCTTTTGTGTAACCAGGTTTATCTTTACTTCTAAAATTGACTCTGGGTCCATCTTTAGCTACAAACTCAGTGAGATAGTCCTTGCTTTGTGTCATGCGTCTAGAGCATCTACTGTCAAAGTACCAAATATCCTGCAAAACAAACTAAAATGCTTTAGGTACCCAACTCTGTTTGGGTCCATAGTGGTCAGTTTCCAGTACAACTTTGGGCATATTTCCATAAGGTCTTCTCTGGAAATTGCGGCACTTGTTTTCATATATATAAGCCACACTCCCATAATATCTTTTCTTGGACTGTGTCTCATTTATAAGATTTCTCAGATCATCTGGTTGAAACTGATTTCCAAAATGTCTTCTATTATTAAAGGCTGAATAATAACCATCATTCATTTTATACTAAGGTCTAGATTGACCTTTGTACTGAGACTTTTTCTGAGAACTGGGATAAGTCCTTGTTAGTAATACCATCCGCAACGGAAGCAATTTAAGGATCTAGATCAATAATTTACACGTAATAAAATAACTAGATCTACATCTACAAGAGGGTTGTAGAACATACCTCTTGGATCTCAAAATCCAAGTAGAAGAACCGCATTATGAAGAACAAAAGATGGTGTGAAGAGCACCACGATCTTCCGCACGTGTGATCCAAGCAACTCCCGGTGGAAGGAAATCCTCGTCTCGAATCCTCCCGATATGCTACCCGGAAAACCTCTAAGATTTTCCCTTTCTCCCCCTTGGCCAAAATTTTCCTTCTCCTCTCTAAGAGGTAGAAGTCAAAATTTAGTAGTGTGTATTAGGCTTGGGAGAACTCTCTTTATATAGGAGAGTAATCCTTGTCCTCCAAGGATTTTATTTTGCAAATAAATAAATCCAATAAATAAAAGATAATCCCATAATATTCTAGAACAAATCTACAATAATATTTATCTTTATTTCTTACCATAAATATTTATCCAATAAATATTTTGTGCACATGTCTTATTAATACACAAGAAAACAATTTCTTGTTCCATAAAACAATGCTATGGCCGAAAATTATATTGTGACCTAGTCACTATGATTTTCGACTATACACACTAAATTGGGCCAAGATTATGAAAAATATCTTTTTCACATATTTAATTATTTAGCCCAACAAATTTAATAGTCCACTAAACAATTAATTCACATATCGTTTTAATTAAATTCTAACAAGAACTAAATTAATATTATTAGGATTCGACGTCCGAGAATAGCTATGCTATATTGGAGGCACGTCGGGGACCATGGACTAATAATCAGCGGCTCTGATAAATCAAATAAATAATTATCTTATGAACAGAATAATTATATTCGATAAATCAATCACTGGAATATGCCACCATAATCCCGTGACTGCACTCCTCCGATTATAAGATTATATTTATCTCCTCACGAGAATGATAATAAGCGTCCATTGATATAATCATTACATATGGATTAATCCTCCATAGACTGTTCATTTTAAATCGGGAAGTTACCGTTAACCCTTTTCAGAACCTCTTATCCTTATTTACCATTAACCCCCTAGTGATCAATTAATTCATACAACTCACTGGTAGCTAATCAGTGTAATATGAACTCCATGGATCGATCAGTTTCTAGGATTAACAAATAAGGGAACTGTCTATTGATGTATGAAAAATATATGATCAAATTATAAGACTTTTTATTATTATATTTATGATATTTTAGTATAATTTCATATAAATGCATTAAAAACTTATAAAAATCATAGTTAGTTATAATTAGATGCATAAGTTATAAAAACGATAAAAATGATAGTTTTTGTCGATTTACGTTTGGTGTTTCGTTGAGTTTGTTGCGAGGATCGGATGTTTACCAAGATCCCAAAATATGACATACTTTGAAGTATAAATCATGAGTTTTGTGGGATAAAAGATTATGCCAAAATCTAACAACTTTGAGCAGATCAATGTACTTAATGTTTCTACCGTAACTCATCTTCAACGGACATTTGATCTAACTTAGAGGCATTTTCAGAGAAAAAGTCCTTGATGAAAGTTGTAGGCCTTCAAAAGAGCTTTCCAACGAATATCAAATCATGTCAATCTGAGGTCTACAGCTCGAGATAGGTTTTTACAAACATCGATATGTTGTATGTCCGCACGCTACTGAGAAGGCCGAATATTGCGAGAAAAATCTCTCGGCTGGGCCCACAAATCTCGACAAGGGAATATATATTTGTGTAGCCGGCACGCGCGGTGGTGGTGGTCCGCACGCCCGCCTTGTGATATGGTCTATAAATAGACCTCAAATGCAACCATTTTGAAGGGTACCAATGCATATATCTCTCTTCTATATCTATATATAGTTTCGTTTTGTTGTTTTTAGTTAAATAAAAGTCGTAAACGGCACTCTGCCGGAATAATCTTTGTAGTATAAAGTATCGTTATAATGCTTAGAAGATGTATCAAGGCTCATTGATGTAAAGGAGTTGCTATTTCGGAGGATACAACTCTGAAGCTTCGATTGTAATCTGTAACTTTTCTAATGTATTTATGTTATTATTAGTATTTTACTTATAATGATATTAGGCTAACTTAGTATCTAGCCAAGATATGAAATTGGATTAGTATTATCTTTTAGGGAAATGGATGATGACTATACTAAAATTGGATAAAAATCGGTTATAATGAATCTCTTTCTATATTCGTATTGAATTAGCTACTTGATATGAAAGAATTCATAATCTAATTATGAATTGACGCCTCGTAGTTAGGTTATGAACTTGTTAATAGAAAGACCGGAGGGTAAAATTGGCGAGTGAAAGCGTGACAACGGAATCCGATTTCTAAACCGGGGTAGATTTGTTTCGGGAGAAACAAACTCTTATTGAAATATGTACTCGAGAGATTATTACGTTTAATTCATTTGTTTAATTGACATACCTTAAAATTGGCCGAATGACAAAACGGAAGTGACCCATGCTTGAGGATGACCTTGGACAAATGATTGGACATATGACAATTTTGGATGCTCGTGTGAGAATGAATTGTTTAGTTTAGAGTGCACCGTTTCAGTATAATTGATTTAACTTAAAATAAAGATCAAGCACATCCAATTTCACTAAAAGATATAAGGATTCAATAACATATTCTTGGCTAGTCTATAATTATAATATCTATCTCCCTCCCTTAGATATTGTTTTGGTACCTATATATACTTATATCTATATATATATTTATATACTTATATATATCTGTTTTAGTTTTATGCTTTGTTAGTTTAGAGTTTGGTTGGATGATAAAATTGCGACTTAGATTGAGATAATATGATTTCTTGGTGTTTAATCACACGGTGAATTACCAAGTTTTCCACGAGGATCGACACGACTCATCACTCTATCACTACAATTTGACCCGGTACACTTGCCGGTAAGGATTGATAGCATAGAAAAGGTCCGTCGACCTAATGGCGCCGTTGCGGGAACGACGCTAATTCATTGTGTTCGAATGATTTCTACTTATATTAACTCAAAAGTCTCGAGGATAAGTCAACACTTTTCTTACCCCATTTCTATTTTCTTTTCGTTGGTACTTACCTAATAAGTAAGTTACCAATCTTTACTTTTATCGATTTCAACTATTTTCGGTTTTCGTTAGTTGATGACCGTAGAAGAGTAAGGCCCCACTTACTCCTTATAAGCCTGACATAGATACTTACGAAGGCGGTTAAGAGCGAGAAAGGAAGCAAGGTCATGCGGTCGTGGAAAAATCGACGGAGGATCATCATCAAATCAAAAAATACGAAAATGGTCAAAACAAAGTGATGAAACACTGAACAAGGGCTAGATCATGCTCAAGAGGCATGGCCAAAATCTTAATCAGGATCTACCAATACCAAATAACCGAATAGAAATAATCAAAATCGGAACGAGAACAATCGTAATAATAACCCACCAAATCCGAGACCTATTTGTGATCGGACCTTAAGAATAAACCGGACTAATAATCAGTTCGTTTACCCAATGAAGGAGTAAATAATTTTGAAATAAAATCTCATCTTTTGGTCTAATTGACGAAGAGCCCAATTTCTAGGAGAGGATGATGAGGATCCACATCACCATCTCTATCTTTTGAAGAATTGTGCAATCTGACCAAAAGTCAAGGTGCTCATCGTGAATTAACAAGGATGTCTATGTTTCCTTTTTCTTTAAAAGGAAGAGCACGAGATTGGTTTATGTCACTCCCACATCATTCATTGACTAGTTGGGAGGAGATTCAAACCGAGTTCTTAAAGCGATATTTTACTCGGGTAGAAATTTGGAATTAAAGGTCAAAATTGCCAACTTTAGACAAGGATCTCAAGAAAGCGCTTGGGAATGCGTGGGAGAGATTTAAGAAGTTGCTAAGATCTTGTCCCGATCATGGTTATTCCTTAGAAATGCAAATCCAACTTTTACGTCAGTAAATTAAGGAAAGATTCACGTGCGGATGTAGATCATGCATGTGGTGGATCGTTAATGATGAGTGAAGCTCAAATAGTTTACGATGCTATAGAAAAGATTTCCAAAAATAACAGAATGTGGGAAACCGGTTCTAGCACCAGGAAAGTAGCATTTGCAGGAGAATACACATCGAATACGGAAGTTCTAGCACACTTGGAGAATTTGGGTAGGAAGTTTGACAGCCTACAGGCTAGTAGGACTGTAAAACCAGAAACTATAATATCAAATGACTACTCAAATCATGATAATGTGTCATTAGGGATAGAAGAACCAGAAGGATACTCAAGGGAAGAGGTGAGTTTTTTACAACAGCATAGGAATTTGAACAACGCGTATTCAAACTCCTTTAATGCTATTAGAAGAGAGCACCCAACTTTTAGATGGTCTGAAAACCCTAATAAGCCAGGACAACCGCCATATCCAGTTCAGTATAAGAATCCATATAGTAATCAAGTTCATCAAGGAAATACATCAAATCAGAACCTACCATCGTTACCTAAATCTTATCCACAACATACTACTCAAACTATACCGGTCACCCAAAGTTCAACCCAACTTTGAAGGAGTTGATAATTGGGATAAATTAATGGAAAAATGATGGGTGTAGTATCTACTCAAGCTCGAGAATATAGAAACTATGATAACTTCTATAGGTTCGTCTCTCTAAGGATATGACTATGTTGAAAACATCTATGGGTGGACATGATACGAGAATGAGAACTATAGAAGCATCGTTAGGAATATGGAAGATCATTTGAGTAGAGAAGGAGAACGTAACAACAAGTAGAGACCTCCAGGAGGATTACCAAGTAATCTTGAAAGAAACCCGAGAGAGGTAAAAGTCGTGATTACGAGAAGTAGGAAATATTGTGAAGATACTAGAGCAGAAAACGCAGGAAACAATGAGGTAGAAAAAGATTTAAATGGTAATATCGTAAAGGAAAAGGACGAACTTGAATTTACTGATGAAGAGGTGATGGAGGTCAAGTTAAATTATTAACTCGAGACCTACTAACCACACTAGCAAGAGAACTAGGTTCAATTGTAGTATAGCCAGACAGAGTCGAGGTCGATCCCACAGAGACTCGGCACAAATAAAACACAACTTACTTTATCGGACTTAAATTGAAAGGCGGTCTACGACCAACTAAATGTTGTAAATAAAATAGCGACAACCACAAGACACAAAATACCACAAAGACAAATCAAAGACTACTAAAACACGGATAATACGGTTGATATTATCTAGACAAATAGTATTGATTACGCTAGTAGATCATAACTCCCCATGTGAATTAGGTTGATAACGAGACAAAACAAGCGTTCAAGATTAATTATTATGACTACGGAGTCATCCCCAAGGTAGATTTAGCTCGGTTAGGCCATCTAAATCATCGTGCCTCCATTACGTGACTTAGCTTTTTAATGCCTCGATCTCATATAACCCGACACAATTATGTAACTAGGGATGCCGGTATAAACCGTAACCTCATCTAAGCAACATTCCTATGGTTAGGCGTACTTCTTAGATGCCGATTCAATCTATATCCTAAGTAACAATCACTTTTTGAGTTTCTTGTTAAATTATGATGACGAATAATTAAGTTGATCGAGTTTAATTGCTCGTTTAAATTCCAAATCGGAGAATCGGCGTAGTCGAAGCCGATCATGATATTGCCCTACACCTTACACACACTCGGTCGACCGAATGACAAAGACTCGGGCGACCGAGTGACACGTCTAGTCGACCGAACACGATTACGTGCCGGAACAAATCATGATTACCGTAACGTTTCTAACCTAAGCACATGGGTTCGTAAATAAATCTACATCACGCAATCAATACAAATAAAACTACTCCATAATAAAATATATCAGATCTACAAATAAAGATTGCATAATTGAATAGTCATACCTCGAAGACGAGAGTGACTCCCACTCTTTAATGCTCCCTAATCGGAGAATCCAGCGAATCCACAATGTACTGAACATAAAGAAAAGAAAAGAAAACTAAAACTTAAATTGCATAAATTGTTTTGTGTTGTAGTGGTGTGTCTTCTCAATTTCGTAGGCTCTTTGTTTATATAGGAGTTGTAGCCGACATAGTAGGAGAATCAGGAAGATTGACACGCATTTATCACCTTAGGCTTGGGTGACCGAACCGTTACGCTCGGTCGACCGAATGGCATATTTCGGTCGACCGAGCCACCTTCTCTACGCGTTTTCAATTTGGCTCCGTCGACTTGTTCCCCACTTCACTCGTTTGTCTTGTCGATTAATCTTTTCTTCAATGCTCCGATTTTCTTCTCTTTTATCTTGAGATCTCGATCGTGTGATAATTATCTTCCCGATTTATCATGATGCGCAAAATCAGCATTTATCACACAATTAATTGCTCTTTTATAATAAAAACAACTAAATACCAATTATCATATTAATAATCACTTATCATTAAATAATAAATATAAACACGTGATTAAATATGAAATATATATAATTGACTCGATTTAAGGTTATAATTGATGACATAAATAGGTATATTTTAACCGTCATCAAAATGCCCCACTTAAACTTTGCTTCGTCCCGAACAAAGCATCAATAAGTCATTCCCAAGACAACATTTTCGTGGTCAACTCATACTTACACAAGAAACCCGAGTCAACTCATACCAGTCATGCTCATAAGATAAGCATTATCCACTACTTGCTATGAATCGAAGTGATTGTGTGCATGTGCGTTGGTTTTATATAAATGTAGCGATTTAGAGTTTATGCAGACTTCATATCTAAATTCACCAACATCAACATTCATACTTCTTATGCCTCGCAATGGTTAAAGCACTAGAACAATAAGCAAGAGCGTATCTATAGGGTTTTGGACTTGGAGACCGAGTACTACTCAAGCCTCACAAAATTAATATTTTCAATTTTTGCATATGTTTGAATACTACTAATCTCAAGGAAGAAAACTTTTAATGAGTATCTCCTATCTTAGATCATGCATAGCACCGAATATTACCACAAGCGCAGGCTACTTTGGTAATTTTTCTACAAGCCCAAGTGTTTTAATGCATTGTCAAACACAGTACGTCCCAAGCTTATTACTCCGCTCTTGTTGGCTAGAAGATCAGAATACATTAGTCGACAAATATCGACATTAGGTCCTCATAACCACTTATCTACGCATTGTACACATACTTCTTTCAATTATTATAACTCATGCGGTACTAAGCGATTCACATGTCGAGTAATTGAACAATACCTAACTACTTGCAATTGTTGGCATGAATATCCTTAAGTCTACTAACAATTTATCTCAAAAGTATAATATGACTACGTACTCACGCAACTTGGTTCATGTCCTATTAATTATAAGTATAAGAACTTCACAAGTTTAAGGGTACGAGTTAAACAACTTGGCATTTATCCATAAAAATTTTAAAATTTGGCTCAATATTGTCTCAGTGTACCGTTTCCTTGATGGCGCAACATATAGCACAATATACATATATATAGCTAAGTCCCCCGCCCCACTTAAACATGGCATTGTCCTCAATGACAAAAATAAATGAGTTCAAGATGAAAGACTTAGCTCGAAACGGCTCCCAAGTAAAGGAACAATATCGGAGTAATCATCGCACTGGCGTGGAGAGAGAGACACATCTGTATAAACAAACAAGCTCCACGAAATCGTCAAATACCATGTCTATGGAAGTTATAAAATAATGTGGCGTGTAATTAGATATAGATATCTAAAAGCAGTTTAAGCCACTTTACTTTATCTCGCCATGGACAAGACCAAAAGGATTTAAACCTAAAAAAAAACTCACATCACGGCTATCAAGGAAAAACCTCGTTTATTCCGAACTTAGACTCGGAACATGGCGAGATGAAAAAAACCGTGATAGGCGCATGCTACTTTATTAAAAAGAAAAACAAAAAGATAGTTATAGGTAGTAGTTCTAAATTTAAAGTCGCTAGCTCGACTCAGCTCAAGATGGTTTATTCATAGACAGGGTCCTCGAGGTACAAGACTTCCTCCTCAGCCTCTGGCGGCAGCCCGTGATAATGCTTAATACGATGTCCATTGACCACAAATCTGGACTCGTCTTTGAAATTGAATAATTCCACCGCTCCAGAAGGAAAAACTCGTTGTACTTGAAATGGGCCACACCATCTTGATTTTAACTTGCCCGGAAAGAGCCTTAAGCGCGAGTTGTACAGGAGAACCAGATCACCCTCTTGAAAGGTCCTATCTAGAATCTTTTTGTCATGGAACTTCTTCGTGCGCTCCTTGAAAATTTTGGCATTCTCGTATGCCTCTAAACGAAACTCCTCCAGGCGAGTTAATTCTAACATCCTCTTCTCACCGGCCAACGTCTCATCAAAATTTAGCATTCGTGTTGCCCACATGGCCCGGTGCTCCAGTTCCACAGGTAGATGACATGCTTTTCCAAAAACAATCCTATACGGTGACATTCCAATCGAGGTTTTATATGCAGTCCTATATGCCCATAAAGCGTCGTCTAAACGTAACGACCAATCCTTCCTAGTTGTATTGTGATTTTCTCCAGGATACGCTTGATTTCTCGATTGGTGACTTCTACCTGTCCACTAGTCTGGGGGTGATATGCGGTTGCTAGCTTATGTCGAACCCCATACTTAATCATCAGCCTTTCAAAAGGTTTATTACAAAAATGACTACCATTGTCGCTTATAATCGCCCTCGGCGTCCCAAACCTTGTAAAAATATTCTTTTTCAAGAATCTAACCACAACCCTAGCATCGTTAGTAGGGGAAGCAATGGCCTCAACCCATTTGGATACATAATCAACAGCAACTAAGATGTATCGGTTAGATAATGATGAAGTGAAGGGCCCAACGAAATCTATTCCCCAAACATCAAAAAGTTCTACTTCTAAGATACTCTTGAGTGGCATCTCATTCCTCCGAGAAATATTACTGTCATTTGACAAGCATGACATCCTCTTGCATATTGGTGTGCATCCTTAAACAATGTCGGCCAATAAAAACCGCATTGGAGGACCTTGGCGCATGATTTTATCTCCCCGTAGTGTCCTCCAACTTCATCACGAATGACAATGCTTCAGGATATCATTATACTCTTCCTCGGGCACACATCTTCGAAAAACATTATCAGATCCTAGCTTAAACAAATAAGGCTCATCCCAATAATAGTGTCTAAGATCTTTAAAGAATTTTTTCCTTTCTTGGACAGTGAGATTCGGTGGCGGTACTTTTATGGAGAGATAATTGACAAACAAACTAAACCACGGTTGTTTCTTCTCCTTCACAACCTCTATTCGCGAAGAAACTGCAGCACAATCATCATGTCCTCCGATGGTGGTGATGGAGAAAAGTTGTTCATCAGGAAAAGATTCTCCTATTTCCAGTGCAATTCCTCACCATCCTCTAACCGTAAAGCGACTGATGATGATCGGCCACCACGTTCTCACTTCCTTTCTTATCTCGGATTTCTACGTCAAATTCTTGCGGCAGTAGAATCCATCTCAACGATCTCGGCTTTGAATCTTGCTTTGCTAGGAGATACTTAAGAGCCGCATGGTCATCCATCTGGTGACTTTAGATCCTACTAAGTACGATCTAAACTTGTCAAAAGCAAAGATAACGGCCAAAAGCTCCTTCTCCGTTGTGGCGTAATTTCTTTGGGCAGCATTCAAAGTCCGGCTTGCATAATAAATGGGCCTAAAAATCTTATCCTTTCTTTGACCCAAAGCGGCGCCAACAGCAGAGTATCACTTGCATCACACATCAGTTCAAACGGAAGATCCCAATCCGGTGCGACTAGGACGGGTGCGAGAATCAATCTACTTTTATTTCGTTGAAGGCTTTTATGCACTCATTAGAAAACACGAATGGTACATCCTTGGCCAATAATTCGGTAAGAGGTCTAGAGAGATTAGGAAAAGTCCTTGATAAACCTACGATAAAATCCGGCGTGGCCTAAAAACCTCGCAAAGTTTTAAGATTAGTAGGTGGAGGTAGTTTCTCGATCACCTCGACTTTAGCTCTATCCACCTCTATACCGTTCTTGGATATCGGTGACCTAGTACTATACCTTCCGTAACCATCAAATGACACTTCTCCCGATTAAGCACAAGATTAGTCTCTTCACATCTCTTCAACACTCGTGCTAGATGTGTGAGACATGAATCAAAAATCGTCTCAAACACGGAGAAATCATCCATAAAGATTTCCAAGAAATCTTCCACCATGTCCGCAAACGGTGACATCATACACCGTTGAAATGTCGCGGGGCGTTGCACAATCAAATGGCATTCGATTATAAGCAAATGTCCCATATGGGCATGTAAATGTCGTTTTCTCACGATCCTCGGGTGAGATGTGGATTTGATAGTATCCCGAATACCCGTCAAGAAAACAATAGAAAGCATGCCCGCTCAGTCTCTCGAGCATTTGATCGATGAAGGAAGAGGAAAGTGGTCCTTACGAGTTGCGTCATTTAGTTTCCTAAAGTCTATGCACACTCGATGACCGGTGATTAGCCTCACAGGAATTAACTCATTCAACTCATTGGCTTGCACCGTCAATCCTCCCTTCTTGGGAACTACGTGGATAGGGCTTACCCATTCGCTATCAGCAATTGGAAATATAATTCCCATTTCTAGCATTTTTATAACCTCATCCCTAACCACGTCCTTTAATTGCGGGTTAAACGCCTCGAGGTTGTGCAACCGCTTTCTTTTCAGTGGTCCACGGAGATCTTGTGCATACATACGCTAGGACTAATGCCCTTGACGTCGCCTATGGTCCATCCAAATGCTCAGCGGTACTCTCTCGAGAACTCTCATTAGTTTCTCCTCTTGTAAGTCCGTCAAGGATGAAGATATAATTAGCGGCAAAGTCTCATCTTGAAGAAATACATACTTCAAATTCGCAGGAAGAGGTTTTAAAGTCAAATTTGTGGGAGGTTCTTCCAAAGAGGTCTTGACTTTTGACCCGGTGAGTTTGAGTTCAAAGTATTTATGCCACGTTGGTCTATGATAGAATCTTTCAATCTCCGCATGAGACTTACTTCCTCTACAGGCCTTGGGATTCCTCTACTACATCCCGGCCATATCATCTTTCTCCTCCTCACTACTTATGTACTTGACTTCATCCTCTTCTTCCAAGACAAAGATCCAAGAAATCCTTGATACTTTCATGTTGTTGAAATTCTTGAACGATCCTATCAATGGAATCCAACATGAAACATGCATCTTCTCCATCATCGAGTTGCTTCATAGTATCAAAGACATTGAATGCAACTCTCTCTTCATTCACTCTTAATACCAACTCGCCTTTGTAAACATCAATTAGCGTTCTACTAGTGGCCATGAAAGGTCTCCCTAAAATCAATGGCACCGTGTAGTTAGCTTCCATATCTAATACCACAAAGTCGACAGGAATACAAACTTTTCAACCCTAACTAGCACATCCTCAACCACCCCACACGGTTCCTTGACGAACGGTCAGCTAAGCTGCAGTGTGATTGAGGTCTTTTAAGATCTTTCATGCCTAGTTTCCGAAAAATAGATAGTGGCATCAGTTCACACTTGCTCCTAGATCACACAAAGCTTTGTTCGGACATACGTTACCTATGGTGCAGTGGAATGAGAAAACTTCCCGGATCTTTGCATTTCGGGGTAACTTATGTTGAAGAATGGTGAGCACTCCTCATTAAGGCATATGGTCTCTAAATCTAGAAGTTTCCTTTTAGTGGAGGCGGCGTCTTTTAAAAACTTGGTGTACTCAGGCATTTCGACTAGTGCTTCCACTAGGGGTATATTGATTTGCAACTTACTAAACATATCCACGAACTTCTTATACCTCTTATAATCAAACTTAGGTTTCGGCTTTGGTGGAGGATAAGGTAGAGTTGAAGGATCGACATCGGTGAAAATTGGGTACTTATTATCAAAAAGTTCAACTCTAGGGCCAAAGAGGTTCTTTATATGTTCTTTGCTCAGGCAAAGATTCGGAAGTATTAGTCTCATTGCTTGGCTCACCATCCTTATTCTTTGTGACTTTCTCTTGCGAGGGATGGTGGAGTTACTTCTTTTCCACTTCTTGTCATGATCGCATTCAAATCCTTAGGGTTCTTTCTCGGTGTTGCTTGGCAACCCTCCGGGAGGTCTAGTTGAGACTTGCTCACTAGTTGTCCTACGGTGCGTGAGATTTTGGACTAGAGCTTCTGGTTGGTTACCTTGGCATCTGTCTTCGACAATATTGGCTAAAGTTAGTGGCTAACTCACCATAGATTTTGAAAGTTGTCCCATATTATCGGTGGCGACATTACTCGGTTTTTCTATCGCAGACTTCCCAACCAAAAGTTTTAGTCCTTTGTGGTACATAAGGGGTAGGTGGTTTAGGCCTTTCTCTCCGCATTTATGTCACTATATCGGAATCCAGGATGGTTATGATTGGGTGCGTATCCTCCTCCGACATAATTGGCTTCTTCAAGATCAAAGATTCTCACCTTGAGGTGCTACACCGATTCCAGCCCCTTTCTCTACTCTTGTCATCCTCTCTTGCATCCCATCTACCTTATCATTGATATGAGAAAGTTGTTCTAAGATTTTGGTAGATGCACTATCATCGAATATATCGCCATCTTCACAAGTAGCTATGTCATTGCCTCCCATTGGCTATTCATTGCTATTTGTTCCATCTTTCCTTGTGCCTCCTCAGAGATAAAGAACAAACGCTCCATTTTTTGGAGGCGTCTACCCTAATTTTCTCGTCTCTCTCAACCCATGGTAAAAAGTTTGCATTAAAAGCCAAAGAGAGATGTCATGATGAGGACACTTCCTCATAGCTTCCTTGAAACGCTCCCAAGCTTGATCAAAACTCTCCCTGTGTTGTTGCTTAAATCCTAAGATGTCTTGGCGTAACTTAAAGGTTTTTCCCAAGGGGAAATACTTATTCATGAATTTTGCAACAATTGTTCCCAAGTAGTGATAGATCCAGCCTCTAAAGAGAGAAGCCATTGCTTAGCTTTATCTTTCAAAGTGAAAGGAAAAGCTTAAGGCGAATGTTCCTCCGGGATTAATTTCAGTTTCACTGTGCTAACGATTTCCAAGAAATTCGCCACGTGAACACCAGGATCTTCGTTTTGGATTCCATGAAAAGTGGAATAGTTGGTCACCATTTGAATTACATTAGGCCTAGGGTGATAGACTTCCGCAAAGATCTTGCGGTGCTACGATAGCGGGAATGAATTGTTCAATAGTGGGCGTTGCATAACTTTGCAAAGTGCGCCTCGCTCCTTGGACTAGGGCTTGGTTCTCATTATTAACATTTGCATTCACATTATTGGCATTATTGATAACAGGATTAATAACGAGGATTAGGTACCTGGTTTGGATTGTTCAATGCCTTCCATTTCCGTTTGATTCGGAATGCTCAGAATGATCGGTTGTATGTCCTTCTCCCACTCCTTGCTCGCTTTCCTCAAGATTTGGATCCTCTTCTCATTGCTTAGCCAGTTCCCTAGCTAACTTCCTATTCCTTCTCGCAAATTTTTCTATCTCAGGATTATAAGGTTCAAGCGGTTCCTTCAATTTCCGAGTAGCGTACTATAAAATAATAAACAACAATAAAACAATTAATCACTAGTAAAGGCTAGGCCTTTAACTAACTAAATAAAAGCAGACTCAAAATAAGTTGGAGAAAAGAAAAAGTAAATAAAAAGAAGCAAGATATTGTAAAAGCGATACGAATAGAAAGCAGAAAAAAAAACAAATTCTCGGTCGACCGAGAGGCGTGGGTTTGGTCGACCGAGCTTTTTTTTTTTTTTTTTTTTTTTTTTTTTTTATTTATGACCTTCATTTAATATCTGAGACTCTTATTCACGAGAATATTTACGAATCCAGTTCTAACAAAATAAGCTATATCTTAATTTAATGACTCGAGTCCCGGCAACGGCGCCAAAAACTTGATGGAGGTCAAGTTAAATTATTAACTCGAGACCTACTAACCACACTAGCAAGAGAACTAGGTTCAATTGTAGTATAGCCAGACAGCAGTCGAGGTCGATCCCACGAGACTCGGCACAAATAAAACACAACTTACTTTATCGGACTTAAATTGAAAGGCGGTCTACGACCAACTAAATGTCAGTAAATAAAATAGCGACAACCACAAGACACAAAATACCACAAAGACAAATCAAAGACTACTAAAACACGGATAATACGGTTGATATTATCTAGACAAATAGTATTGATTACGCTAGTAGATCATAACTCCCCATGTGAATTAGGTTGATAACGAGACAAAACAAACGCTCAAGATTAATTATTATGACTACGGAGTCATCCCCAAGGTAGATTTAGCTCCGGTTAGGCCATCTAAATCATCGTGCCTCCATTACGTGACTTCGCTTTTTAATGCCTCCATCTCATATAACCGACACAATTATGTAACTAGGGATGCCGGTATAAACCGTAACCTCATCTAAGCAACATTCCTATGGTTAGCGTACTTCTTAGATGCCGATTCAATCTATATCCTAAGTAACAATCACTTTTGAGTTT
The DNA here is from genome assembly GCA_026214975.1 of Gentiana macrophylla. Taxonomy (NCBI): domain Eukaryota; kingdom Viridiplantae; phylum Streptophyta; class Magnoliopsida; order Gentianales; family Gentianaceae; genus Gentiana; species Gentiana macrophylla. Next base: position 50,074,745 of record CM047813.1, read on the forward strand.
CATGTTAAATTATGATGACGAATAATTAAGTTGATCAGTTTAATTGCTCGTTTAAATTCCAAATCGAGAGAATCGACGTAGTCGGCCGATCATGATATTGCCCTACACCTTACCACACTCGGTCGACCGAATGACAAAGACTCGGGCGACCGAGTGACACGTCAGGTCGACCGAACACGATTGCGTGCGGAACAAATCATGATTACTTCGTAACGCTTCTAACCTAAGCACATGGGTTCGTAAATAAATCTACATCACGCAATCAATACAAATAAAACTACTCCATAATAAAATATATCGATCTACAAATAAAGATTGCATAATTGAATAGTCATACCTCGAAGACTACAAAGTGACTCCCACTCTTTAATGCGCCCCTAATCGGAGAATCCGGATTTAATCCACAATGTACGAACATAAAGAAAAGAAAAGAAAACTAAAACTTAAATTGCATAAATTGTTTTGTGTTGTAGTGGTGTGTCTTCTCAATTTCGTAGTCTTTGTTTATATAGGAGTTGTAGCCGACATAGGAGAATCGGAAGATTGACACGCATTTATCACCTTAGGCTTGGGTGACCGAACCGTTACGCTCGGTCGACCGAATGGCATGGCTCGGTCGACCGAGCCACCTTCTCTACGCGCTTTCAATTTGGCTCCGTCGACTTGTTCCCCACTTCACTCGTTTGTCTTGTCGATTAATCTTTTCTTCAATGCTCCGATTTTCTTCTCTTTTATCTTGAGATCTCTCGATCGTGTGATAATTATCTTCCGATTTATCATGATCGCAAAATCAGCATTTATCACACAATTAATTGCTCTTTTATAATAAAAACATTTAAATACCAATTATCATATTAATAATCACTTATCATTAAATAATAAATATAAACACGTGATTAAATATGAAATATATATAATTGACTCCGATTTAAGGTTATAATTGATGACATAAATAGGTATATTTTAACCGTCATCAAGAGGAAGAAATTATCGAAGAATTCTTAAAACAGAATAATGTTGAACCCGAAATTGAAGGTGAAAAATGGGTAAAAGTCCATAGAATTCTGAAAGATCCTATGGATAAGGACCTGAGAACCCTATTTAAGGAACATGTCAGAGAAAATCAGGGAGAAAAACAGGAAGATTTAAAAGTAACTGAGAAGGATAAAGTTGATACAGGGGATGTTTTAAAGGAAAAATCTCAAGATCATGAAACTTGGAGATCAAGTAATGATCAAGGATTCAAGGAGAAAGGAAAAGAGAAAATGACTTCAGAACCAAAGGTTATAGATTTAGAATCTTTGCCTTATCCACCGAAAGATCAAATTAAAAGATAAAAGCGATAAGAAATATGCTCGTTTTCCTTGACATTTTTCGTCATATTCATGTCAATATCCCTGTTATAGAAGCTTTAGTCAACATGCCTGCCTATGGAAAGTTTCTTAAAGATATCCTATCTAATAAAAAGCGATTAGAAGAATATGAGAATATATGCCTTAATGAAGAATGTTCTGCAATACTTCAGCATCGACTACCTCCTAAACTTAAAGATCCTGGTAGTTTCACTATCCCATGTGAAATTGGAGGATTTCTGTTTAAGAAAGTATTGTGTGATCTAGGAGCAAGTATCAATCTCATGTCTTATGAGGATTATAAGAAACTAGGAATAGGAGAGTTTACGAATACTGAAATGACCCTTCAGATGGCAGATAGATCAATTAAACATCCTAAAGGAATAATCGAGGACGTGTTGGTTAAAATTGATAAATTTTACTTCCCAGTAGACTTTGTAATAATGGAAATGGAAGAAGGATATTCAGCGCCAATTATTCTAGGTCGACCATTTCTAGCTACAGGAAGAACTTTGATAGATGTTCAAAAAGGTGAACTAATACTGAGAGTTAATGAGGATAAAGTTTCATTCAATATCTTCAAAGCTATAAACCATCCATACAAAGAACCAGAATCATGTTCTTTTATAGATGAATATTCTACTATGTGGGATGCCAAATCTAAAGATTATGAAAATAAATTAGAAGAATGTTTGGCATTTTCTATCTATAAAGAAGATGAAAATGATCTTTGAAATGAAAGAAGTAATCCTTTATTTAGATAAAGGAGGGTTTGTTAAACATCCATGGCATAAAAATTTGAAATTGGAAATGGAAGGACCAGCTTTTAAAACCATCGTTAGAAGATCCACCAAGGAATGCGGAGTTGAAACCACTCCTTCGAATTTGAAATATGCTTTTCTTGAAAATGATAATCTGCTACCTATTATCATTTCATCAACCTTAACAAAAGAACAAGAGGATCAATTACTAAGAATGTTAAGAGAACATAAGAAAGCATTTGGATGGACAAAGGGCGGATATCAAAGGAATTAGCCACAAATTTGTGTTCACAAGATTATTTTGAATGAAGAAGCTAAACCTTGTATTCAGCCACAACGCCGCCTCAACCCGAATTTGCAAACAATTGTTAAGAAAGAGGTCATTAAGCTATTAGAAATGGGAATAATCTTTCCCATATCAGATAGTGAATGGGTAAGTCCGACTCAAGTAGTTCCAAAGAAAGGAGGTTTCACGGTAAAAGAAAATGATAAAAATGAATGGATTCCGACAAGGGAAATTACAGGATATCGAATGTGTATTGACTTTCGGAACTCGAATGATCATACTAAAAGGATCATCATCCACTTCCATTCATCGTGCGAGATGTTGGAAAGATTGAGTGGACATAAGTATTATCGCTTTTTAGATGGTTATTCAGTTATTTCTGAGATATTCATTGCGGCAGGAGATAGAGAAAAACTACTTTCACTTGTCCCTATGGAACTTTTGCTTATAAAAGAATGCCGTTTGGATTATGTAATGCACTGCTACATTTCAAATGATGTATGATGGCAATATTTTACGATATGGTTGAGAAATTCTTAGAAATCTTTATGGATGACTTTAGTGTTTATGGAGATTCTTTTGATAAATGCTTATCACACTTAGAAAGCGTTTTACATATTTGTGAAGATACCAACTTGGTTCTAAACTCGGGAAAAATGTCATTTGATGGTATCTGAAGGAATTGTACTAGGTCATAGAATCTCTCGAAGAAGGAATTGAAGTTGATAAAGCTAAAGTCAAGTAATTGAAAAATTACCTCCACCAATTAATTTGAAAACGTTAAGAGGATTTCTTGGACATGCAGGATTTTATAGAAGGTTTATTGCAGATTTCTCAAAAATAGCAAAACCCCGAGTCATTTGCTAGAAAAAGAAGTACCTTTTAACTTTGATGATAAATGTATGGAAGCCTTTAAGACCCTAAAAGCTTAAATTAACTCATGCACGAAGACTAGTAGCACCATTGGGATTTGCCGTTTGAAATTATGTGTGATGCAAGTGATTTAAATTGTAGGAGCTGTTTTAGGTCAACGGTATAACAAAATTCTCAAAGCTATCTACTATGCTTTCACACATTAAACGCAATTTCACCTTAATTATGCAACTCATCGAGAAAGAATCATATTGTAATATTTGCCTTAGATAAGTTTCGATCATATATTGTTGGTTCTAAGGTAATAGTCTACACAGACCATTCAAATTAAGTATCTTTTAAGTAAGAAAGATGCCAAACCGCGTCTTCTTAGGTGGATTTCATATTTGTGAATTCGATATTGAAATTAAGGATAAAAAAGGAAGTGAAAATGTAGTAGCAGATCATCTAAGCAGGATGGATAATGATGAAGGAAAAGGAAAAGAAATTCAGGATTCGTTTCCAGATGAGAAACTGTTTAAGATAGATACTCCTTCAATCATGCGATTATTAAAAACTAGAATACCATCAAAGGAAGATTCGCCATGGTTTGGGGATATTGTTAACTACATTACCGTAAGTACATCCCACCTCATTGGACTTGGCAAATGTAAAAGAAGTTCTTTACGACTTAAAGTTTTATTATTGGGATAAACCGGATCTTTTCCGAAGATGCTCGAGATGGAATAATTAGGAAATGTATTCTCGATAGTGAAATTTTAAGTGTATTATCATTTTGTCATGATCGTGAGGCGGAGGTCATCATGGAGGATGGAAAAGCGCTTTCAAAGTTTTACAATGTGGTTTCTATTGGCCTACACTATATAGAGATGCATATAAATATGCAAAATCTTGTGAATCATGTCAAAAATGGGGAAATATATCGAAAAAACATGAAATGCCTATGCAACCGATTTTAGAATGTGAACTATTTGATGTGTGGGGTATAGATTTCATGGGACCTTTCCTATATCTTTTGGAAAAGATTTATTCTAGTAATGGTTGATTATGTTTCTAAATGGGTAGAAGTCTGAAGCTCTCCCACTAATGATACTGAGTAGTGCTAAGGTTCCTTAAAAGAATATATTCACACGATATGGCATTCCGAGGGCTATCATTAGTGATAGAGGTTCACATTTTTGTAACCGACCATTTACTAAGATAATTGAGAAATATGGTGTAACTCATAAACTTGGAACACCCTATCATCCACAAACTAGTGGACAGGTAGAGGTGTCTAATAGAGAAATTAAAAGAATCGTGGAGAAGACAGTGGACTCGAATCGTAAAAACTGGGCAGAAAGACTTGATGATGCATTATGGGCATACAGAACAGCCTTTAAAACACCGATTGGTCGTTTCTCCTTACAAATTAGTATTCGGAAAATCTTGTCATCTCCTGTTGAATTAGAACACCGAGCTTTGTGGGCTATTAAATTTCTAAACTTTGATCCTAAAGTCGCCGGTGATCATAGATTACTTGATTAATGTAACTAGAAGAATTTCGACTCGATTCTTATGAAAATGCTCGAATCTACAAGAACGCACAAAAGCTTTTCATGATAAGAAAATCTATAGTCGTGAGTTCCATATAGGTGATCGAGTACTTTTATATAATTCACGTTTGAAGTTGTTTCCAGGAAAGCTTAAATCTAGATGGACAGGTCCATATGACGTAACAAAAATCTATAAGTCTGGAGCTGTTGAACTAAGTGATGGAAAAACAACTTTTATAGCCAATGGACACAGGGTGAAATTGTTCGTAGAAGGTTGAAGGATACCTCAAGCGGAAAGAAGTATTATTACTTATCGACCCTCCAACGAATTGAGGAAGCGAATTTTAAACTCACCGATTACAGTACTATCTTTCTAATTTACCTTTTAATATGCATTTTAAAGTAGTTTCGTCTTTTACCGGATAGACGTAAAAGAACTGGATGCCTTTCATAGATAGAATAAAAGTTTTTATTTTACTTTTAAGATTAGGTCTAAATAAGGATGTCGCCTTTAAGATAGAAGCCTTAGTTTCTAAATTAAATAAGGAATTATTAATCGAAGTCAGAGAAAGAGAACTTTGTAATGGAAATTCAAGGAGTGCAATAAAAAGAAGAGCAAGGTTTTTAATGAAGTGTAGAATCTGTGGGAAAATGGAACATGCTGGACAGTGTGGAAGAAATACAACCATATCCCAGGATGAGTGTTTGAATGTTATTAAGAAGGGAACGATTAGGTGGTTATCCGAAAATCCCGGGGAATACAAAGAGATAATTCAAACGCATCACTCTAGGAGAAAGGTTAAGGACCGTTATGATAACAATCTTGAGGATCCGAGATTGAGGAGTTAGCAAAAATCCTAAGAATTTCAAAGTGTGTGTTTTAATTTTTCAAATTTTAATTAAATTTCGTATTTTTAAAGTTATTTTTCTAAACTTAAAAAGAAAAATATTTTTATGAAAAATTTATAATAAACCTATTTTATCATGTAAAGTAGGTATATTATATCAAAAAAACTGTGATTTCAATATTATATTAGTTTTTATATTTTATCAAGTTTTATATATAGAAAAATCGTATTAAACTTAGATTATATAACATAAATCATAAGATTAACATCAAATGATTTTTATGTGATATAATTAGAGCTTATTACACAAAAAATGACAAAAATTCCGTTTTTTGGGGACCATGTGACCGGCACGCGCCGGTACACTACCGGCACGCGCCGGTGTGTACACACTTAACCCTAAAAAATGCGCCCCATTCCTCATTTCTCATACCCTCAATTCGAATTGAAGAACAGCCCGACTTCTCCCTCTCTTCTCCTCAAAAATCAACAATTTTCCATCAATTTTCTTCACTCAAACATCACATAAGTGTTAATCTCTCTTCTTCTCTTCAACTTAATCATAAAAGAAGATACCCATTGGAAAAAGTTGAAGCTTGGCAAGCTCAAGGCTCTCTTTTCTCTCATTCAGCGACCCCATTAATTCCAAGCACCTAAGCTTTTCATTCTAGCTTCTTAAGGTAATAATATATATATATTTCAAATATTTCAAATTTTAGTTAATTTTCTGAATTTATTTTGAATTTATTTTGATTTTATAGCCTAAGTAATTGTTTGTTCTTGTTGTTGGTGTTGTTTGTTTGTGTTGTTGTTTTGTCATACCACTATCGTAGATGGCCTCATCATCTAGAAGTAATCCTAAGAGGAAAAGACTCAAGTACCAATCGTAGTACCGGTAGTTCAAACTAGACCTTTAACCAAAAGGAGAAAAGTTTAACCTTTGAGAAAACCGCTAGTGCGAAGCTAAGCGGGCACATGATGAGTACTTTAGTAAAAGTAAGGTTTGGTTTGAACGAGGATTGATTTTTCGAAGATTGGGAAAGAAGTGAAAGAAATTTTCAAGGATAGAGGATGGTTGGATGTAGCTATGGATAGGAAAGATAAGATTAACGTTTCTATGGTATCAGAGTTTTATTCAGTATTATCTACTTATGATCTTCGATACGGTTGAGAGATGACCTATATCCCTCTAAGAAGTGTTAATGTTACTTTTTACCCCGCTATGATTAATGTATTCTATGGCTTAACTGATATACCAGAAGAGGAGGATTATCACAATGTATGGGGTTTAGAACATCCTATGGCTCTACAAACCAAAGCTTATGAAGCCCAACAAGCCTTTGACCCCACTGCTGAATGGATAGAAAATAGGTTTGCTTATGGGAACTGTATTAGGGACATACGGGCAATAAAACAGTTCTTAGGCCATAATGTATGTCCTTCCACACATGTTTGTGCATTTGGTCGAGAGGAAGTAGTTATTGCTTGGGCCATGGTGAATGATATTCCTATAAATCTGGGGAAATTGATCTTTTCTAAGGCATGTGAGTTTGCAAGGACTCGTTATCGAGGGGGACGTCTCCCGTTCCCTAGTCTCATTTCTGCCTTGTGTGAGCTTGCAGAAGTCCCTGTCTTACCCTCGGATAGAACTGTGTCTCCCTACATTCCTCCCATTGGTCTTAAACTGAGAGCCTTACCTACTGGAGTAATAAATTACAATAATCCTAATCAACAAAGAACAACAACCTCCACCTCCTATTCACACTCAAGTACCTAGACCACCTAGACAGTCACATCAGCCACAGCAGAGTCAAGTTGAGGCTATGTTTCAGCATTTAGTTCAAGCTCAGGCTAGAACTGATGCTAATATAGCTTTAGCCTGTGAGCAGAATAGACATTGGGCTGAGGACATTAGAGTTGGTCAGAGAGGATTTCGAGATGCTATGAGTGAGTTTGATCCTAGATTTGCTGAGATATCTGCTAGACACCCCTATAGTCAGCCTTACCCGTATACTATGCCAGATTGGATTCCGCCGATTCCGCCACCTGTTATTTATCAGGACTATACGCCGTCATCCATAGGACAGGGTGGTATGTTTACAGGTACACCAGGGACATCCTTGGGCATGGGAGGAGTGACTTCACATAGCAGATATGTGACAGCAGGATTGGGTTCATTTGGACTTCAGGGATCAGTTTCTTTGTCGACGATGAGGACTGAGACATCATTTCGAACTTCTGTATCGGATCCACAGCAGTTCAGTTATGGTATTCATACGACATAGTCGCAAGGAGCTGATTTTACTTCCTTTTTATCTACATTTGGATCATCATCATCTCAGTACGACCCTACTGGTGACATCGATCTTAACTATGATGAGGACGAGTGATTTTGTCTCTGTTATTTAACTATCTACTTTTTGGTTTGACTTAGTTTTTGTTATGTTTGTTTTGTACGTTAAACGTTTGATGCACTCTCGGGGTAGTGCACATTGTTATTCTGTATCTTTTTCGTAGTTTTCGGATGTTTTTAGATCTTTTCCCCACATTTTAGAAATTTGCAGAATCATTTGTCAGAAAATAAATCCTGGATCAAGCTAGAAATTGAAATATCTCTGACTGAGCACTATTTGACCGGCACGCGCCGGTTGGTGTCCGGCACGCGCCGGTGTAGTAGGCTGCAGGATCTTCTCAGGATATTTCCATTTCAGTCCCAGCTTTGCCTATAAAAGGAAACAGATGCAGCATTCCTAAAATGCTCATTTCCTTCCTTTACCTTTAATTTTCTTGCTATAAAGAGTTTAAAATGTCCGATCGTTAAATCGTTAATGATTATTCTCTCCACATACACCAAATTCTGTCATTCCAAATCCATTCTTTCATCCAGTCCCTTACGAGCCTATGTATGCTTCGGCTCACAACCCTTATATAAGTAATTTCAATCAATCACCGGTGTTGATTGAGAGAGGTTTAAATTTCAGAAAGGTTGACAACTGGGCGTTTACGAGGATGGATATAGATGGGTGGGACTATTTTTGTCGTATGCGCGAGGTAGGATTAATGTTACTATGGTAAGAGAATTCTATTCAAGATCTTGTCGAAGCTAATACTCGTGTCGTTAACACGATGCATTACTGATGAGAGGAGTTGTTGTTCCTTTCACCTCCACCAACATAAATCAAATTTTCTTGATTCCACCAGTCCAAACTTCACCCAGTCATTTTGAGTACCAATGGAGATTGGATACCGCTAACGGTTTTATTACAAAATATTCGTAAGCTTGTCCACTCTTGTTCTACAATTATGATATTGATCAAAATGTCTCTATTTAATCGCTTTGCTTCCCCATCTTAGACGCGTGAAGCGATTCATCAATTCACGTGTTTATCCAACTGTTAATTTCGGAAGTTAGTGATGATGAATTGATGCTTCTATATGCGATTACTCTTTGGGAGTCGTTATAGATTGAAGTCTTGATTCGTAAATCACCGTGAGTTTTTGCGTTCGGGAGAAGACCGAATTATCATCCTTTACCATTTGGATGGTTGATTTCTAGGTTATGTGTTCGTTTGGCAAGGGTTCGGAAAGAGCGATGGATGAATATTTTCCACTCGTATTCCTCGTATTGGGCTTTTACGGTCGATATTCCGGAGGATCGTCAAGTGGTGAAAATTAGATAAGCGTGTTGGTAGTCAGGAAGGAATAAAAATAATAAGAGTAGTGCGATGCACGTTAGTATAAGTCACAATAAATTAAAATAAGTTAGTTTAAAAAATTAGTTTAAATTAGTTTACGGTTTTCTAGTTTAACATTCCTAGTAGTTTTAAGTTGTGTTTTAGTATTGTAATATATTTGCATGTTTTTAATTTATGTTTTTAAATGTTTTTCTTTTATATTATATAAACGCTCAAATCTATTTGACACCTAAAATAATCTAACCATGATAGAATTTATTTTATTTTCTAATCCAAATTTTTACTACTCATTAGCCATCGGGACGATGCCAATTCATAAGTGGGGAGTAGAGATTGGTTAGTAAATAAATTGAATTTAATACATCAAATACTTATACACTTAGTTTAATAAGCAATAATATATAATTATTTGATAAAAATGATATATTTGGATAGAATAAATTTTTAATTAAGTAAAGTAATCTTGATATATTATTCTTATATTAATTATGTCTATTTTAGATTTTTAATAAGATTTTACGTATATATATCTTGATAAATATTATAAAATATTTTTTTATGAAATTAGACAAAAGTTACTTATAATTATAATGAAATTTTAGAATAATTTTCTTTTCAAGACAAAGTATGAAATTGGAATCGGATTAGGAATGATGAGATTTTTGGCATAACTTTGATAAACCAGAGCCAAATAAGCCTACCCGAACATAATTTCCAATTTTGTCCCCACCTCAAATTTTTATAGAGTGATCAAGACCTCACTCGAAATAGCCATTATTATTAACTAGAAATTACCAACCCTAACTTAATAATGGTCTACATTTCTTTGAAAATCCGCAAGTTTGGTATGTATTTATGGATAGCGGTGATGACATCGAAATTTGGTATATGCTGAGATTGAAATGAATGTTATTCGGAAGGCAATTTATTATCAAATATGGTTATTCTAAAAAAAAAAAAAAAATCTAAGAACAGAGTATTATAGGTATCTTTTCTGTTTTTGATCGACAACCCAAAAATAAAATATCAGATAAAGTCGCTCGATGATAGTAGTCCAAGCTAGGGTATTATCACGAAATGTCCTATTCTTTGGGAATGAAGGTATATGCTATAAATCGATGAAAAGAAAAAGTCGAATCAAAACTATCAAGAATTATCACGAGTTTAAGGAAACCGGATTCGTGATTTTCGATCGAAAGAGTAGTACTCCGATCAATCTTGATAAAGCAATGCCTATGTTCTTAAGTTCTTATTTATGTTGTTATTAAAAAAAAAAAAAACCATATTTTGGAAGTTATTAAAGTTAAAAATTGAAAACAGTGTCAGGAGTGTTACTGATTGAGAAATTTTTGATCAGAAGATGAAGGTGTAAGTACGTACGACTTGCTTCTATTTTCTTTTGATTTCACTTTGTTATCCTTTTCGATTAGCCAACTACCCTGAGCCTGAACGTTACAAGCCAATTTGCCAATTACTTGACTTAGTCATTGATTCCGATAAATCATACAGTGGAGATTAAAAAGTTGTTCTAAATATTTTATTTATACTTATAAAGTGATTCATGAAAAATTTCATTTAAATAATATTTTATAACTAGTTTATTAAGTTATATACACTTTTTATCTTCTAAAAAATCTTAGATAGATGAAATTAATATAATTATAATGTTGACAGCATACGTTACTAAGTTAGGAATTTAATCTAGAAGAATTATATTATCGCTTATTTTGCTCGAGGACGATCAAAAGCTAAGTGGGGAGTTGTGATGTATGAAAATATATGATCAAATTATAAGACTTTTTATTATTATATTTATGATATTTTAGTATAATTTCATATAAATGCATTAAAAACTTATAAAAATCATAGTTAGTTATAATTAGATGCATAAGTTATAAAACGATAAAAATGATAGTTTTTGTCGATTTACGTTTGGTGTTTCGTTGAGTTTGTTGCAGGATCGATGTTTACCAAGATCCCAAAATATGACATACTTTGAAGTATAAATCATGAGTTTTGTGGGATAAAAGATTATGCCAAAATCTAACAACTTTGAAGCGTGATCAATCAGACTTAATGTTTCTACCAGTAACTCATCTTCAACGGACATTTGATCTAACTTAGAGGCATTTTCAGAGAAAAAGTCCTTGATGAAAGTTGTAGGCCTTCAAAAGAGCTTTCCAACGAATATCAAATCATGTCAATCTGAGGTCTACAGCTCGAGATAGGTTTTTACAAACATCAGATATGTTGTATGTCCGCACGCGCACGGAGAAGGCCGAATATTGCGAAAAATCTCTCAAATCGGGCCCACAAATCTCTCGACAAGGAATATATATCGTGTAGCCTTGGCACGCGGTGGTGGTGGTCGCGCGCGCCGGCCTTGTGATATGGTCTATAAATAGACCTCAAATGCAACCATTTTGAAGGGTACCAATGCATATATCTCTCTTCTATATCTATATATAGTTTCGTTTTGTTGTTTTTAGTTAAATAAAAGCTGTAAACGGCACTCTGCCGGAATAATGCTGTAGTATAAAGTATCGTTATAATGCTTAGAAGATGTATCAAGGCTCATTGATGTAAAGGAGTTGCTATTTCCGGAGGATACAACTCTGAAGCTTCGATTGTAATCTGGTAACTTTTCTAATGTATTTATGTTATTATTAGTATTTTACTTATAATGATATTAGGCTAACTTAGTATCTAGCCAAGATATGAAATTGGATTAGTATTATCTTTTTAGGGAAATGGATGATGACTATACTAAAATTGGATAAAAATCGGTTATAATGAATCTCTTTCTATATTCGTATTGAATTAGCTACTTGATATGAAAGAATTCATAATCTAATTATGAATTGACGCCTCGTAGTTAGGTTATGAACTTGTTAATAGAAAGACCGGAGGTAAAATTGGCGAGTGAAAGCGTGACAACGGAATCCGATTTCTAAACCGGGGTAGATTTGTTTCGGGAGAAACAAACTCTTATTGAAATATGTACTCGAGAGATTATTACGTTTAATTCATTTGTTTAATTGACATACCTTAAAATTGGCCGAATGACAAAACGGAAGTGACCCATGCTTGAGGATGACCTTGGACAAATGATTGGACATATGACAATTTCAGATGCTCGTGTGAGAATGAATTGTTTAGTTTAGGAGTGCACCGTTTCGTATAATTGATTTAACTTAAAATAAAGATCAAGCACATCCAATTTCACTAAAAAGATATAAGGATTCAATAACATATTCTTGGCTAGTCTATAATTATAATATCTATCTCCCTCCCTTAGATATTGTTTTGGTACCTATATATACTTATATCTATATATATATATTTATATACTTATATATATCTGTTTTAGTTTTATGCTTTGTTAGTTTAGAGTTTGGTTGGATGATAAAATTGCGACTTAGATTGAGATAATAACAGTTTCTTGGTGTTTAATCACACGGTGAATTACCAAGTTTTCCCTGAGGATCGACACCTGACTCATCACTCTATCACTACAATTTGACCCGGTACACTGCCGGTAAGGATTGATAGCATAGAAAAGGTCCGTCATCTATCTACTTCCATAAATGGAAGGAATGGATTCCGTATCTGTGATAACACAGACTACTCACTCAATCCAGTACAATGCCAAGATGGGGTAATTCAGATCACGGACTCAGTGTAATCCTTAACTAACTCAATCCTCCCATGTATATCCCATACACTGAGTTAAGTGATTACATAAACAATATACTTTAGGGTTTTTTGTAGTGTAAATACTATTGTCACATCGGTGAAGATGAGAATAAAAATATGAATAATAATATCATTTCATTTATTAAATAAAAAAATTACAAAATTGTCTTTCGGGCATCACACCTAACAATCTCCCACTTGCACAAAAGCATGTGATTAATTGTTTTAGAGCACACCCTATTATTTAAACTACAACAAACTACATCTCCCACTTGCTCTAAAGCAATGGAGACCCATCCCGTATTCTAGTACCCATTAAGCATATCATAACCATTGCAGATGACAAAGTACACTCCGAGTGTGCCGTCGTAGGATCGGTCAGTGACTCGGGGAGTACCTACATCTAAATATCATGGGTCTTAATGATTAGTCGTGTTGTCGGCTCGAGACGATCCATAGAATCGAAACTTTACCGGTCCATCTAATCATGTGGTACCTTCCCAATATGCATTTGACCTCTAGTGATTTCGAAAATCCTTATAAGCTACCCCTTCATCGTGTGGACAATGATGTGGTATCGGCTTCCAAATCTAGAATCGATCACTCCAAGATATGAAAAGTAAATCTTTAAGCTATATCGCCTCTCTAGATACTACAAAATCCGCTAGTCACCCAACTAGTTAAAGTCGAGTTGGCGTTGCTGGATTCCTCTAGGAAATAGCTTCAACACAAGAGTAAACACTGAGCCCGAGATCGACTTAACGATCATCCTCAATCTGACTTAAAATCAAAATCAGTGTATCACACATATCCAAGTTCACACATGAATATGTCCACATATTATTCCTCGTTCTCTTCAAGATACTAAAGGACATACTAAACTTGCTTTGTTAACCGCCGAATCTAAAGATTCGATCAAAGTTGACGTTCAATAACCTGACCATCTCTTACTAGAAAGAAAATCTATCCCATTTCTCTTGATCCGAAGATTTAGAGAGTCATTCCTGAGGCATAGGGTAGAACTTCCTCGTTGAATGTTGCATACACAGATGCATCATCTTAACCAATAAGATGGATGGGAAACCAGTGACTGATTCTAATGAATTCGACCGAGTCAAACTCTTTAGGATGTTGTCCAAATCTCTGGTGCAGAGAATTGTGGCATTGTCAGATTCTGACTTCAGATAACACACCCATGTTGATTCCAACTGGTGCAGTGTTATCCTTCACAAACACTAATGTATATATTCACTACTGTACTAAAATTGATATCCAGTCTACAAAAGACTTATCAATATTCGGTCAAATTCACATATTGTAGAAATATATGACTTACATGTGACCGAGAGGTTTGCTTTTTATCCACAAAGGACATAAGCCTTGACAGTCATCATCTCGTCATAAGTTCATAAGGCAATACCCATCCTTCGCTTTGAATGAATCCAGACTCCATTTGTTTGGCAAAAAGTCCTGAGAATCACCCCTATTTTCTGATTTTGAACGAAATCATGCAATACTAAGTTGTAAGAGAGTCCAAGGTCTGATTAACTCTCTACTTCTTAGGGAATTGCCCCTAGACCACTTAATCTTTGCTCTGAAAGATAAACTTTCCTATTCATTCTAGTCTTTTCCGTGTAGATCCAATTACTCCCATTGGGCCTGAGACGCTCAGGTGGTTCTACAAGAGTATGAACAGAACTGGAGTACCGAACTCCATTCACAGGGTTATGGCTATTAAACCAACCTCTATTATCAGAATCCTATATTGCTCACAAAAGAGCCATAGGTCATCAATCGATCCTCAGACTACAAAGTCCACAAAACCCGTAATGGGTAATGGATAAACCATACTCCCAATACTTACTGGGTTGATCAAAATTTTGAGCTAGTTTAGTAGTGTTTTAGTGTTATCACCAACAACCGATGTTGGATGTGGTCTGATTTTAATCAGTTAGTAACTACCTTGAGTAAACGTACTCCAAGGTTCAAGGTTTTGCTGTTTATGGACTCTATCGAAAGGATGCAACAAAGATAATCTTGTCCTTCCCGATTTCAAGAATCTAACCTTTATACACAATAGGTTAAAAGATATATCACGAATGGTCATTGACCGAACGTATGCGCGAAATTCCCAGGCTTACCTTCAAGCACCGTGTGCTAAATGCTTATATTTATGGAAGTGGGGTGAACCGAATCCACACCTTATCCGTAAATTCCAAAGCATATTCTAGGTAGACTTCTCAGTCTTACATTTCAATGTAAACCGTAATTTCGCTTCCAATATCTTTATTGAATTAAGTAGTGTATTGTAGCACATCTAAAACTATGTAAGTCAATTTAACGGTTTCTCACTTAGTGAGAACATGTCACAATAAGGCAGGCTGAGCATCAGTCTCGAGGACTATGAATGGCCTATTCCGAGTATAGAATACTCTATCTCTGTTGAAAATAAAGAAGCCTCAAAATATTTTGGATAAACTTACCGGAGTGTTTGAATAGTTATCAAACAAGAAGTCACTACTCGGAAGCTCCTACTAGCTTGTATCTTTCATCAGACCCCGAAGGTCGTCATGAACAATCTATGTTACTTCTTTATAACCATTATCCTTTCCCGATTGAAAGGAAACTTAGTCATGGAACCTTTCAGACAATATAACCAGACTGGGAGAAAGGAATCACCATGAGCCAGTCTTCAGGTCTTGTCTTTTAGGGACTATGCACTAACTATGGAATATGAAGAAGCGTTTATCTAAATATAGAAACCAATTGCTTTTAATAGTTCTTAAGATGTGTTTTATATATAAATTTCAGCAATTGTAAGTGGTTTTGACTTTATCAAACAAAAGTCCAAGTCTTGGATTCGTACTACAAATGGTATATTCACTTTCTATACGACAAACAAATTATCGAATAGAAGGTAAATCCTTTCGTTCCAACGAATCCTAAACAGAAAATATTTTTTCCTCGATATCCAAGGATTGAATCCGAGATTCATTTCTTTATATCACTCCCACTATTCTAGCTAAAATTAACTGCCCGTTGTTTACTCTTTTAATCGTTAAATGCACCGCTACCTTGTTCTTCCAAAAAACTTAGCTCGAGAAAATCGCCAAGGATTCATAGGTTGGTGATTCAAAATCAGTGTCCTTATCATATGATTTTCTGTTAATTAATTTTCGGTTCAGCCTTAAAGTTTTCTCAGTTTAGATGACTAACACTTTTAGACATATTCTCCTATTCTTTCAGTGAATGGAAACAGTCTTGAACTAGCGGTTCGTTTGGGTAGACACTACTCTTGAACCGTGGGATGTCTATTTCGAGTGTTACTCGTCGGGACTTCTCGGATTTTCTAATATTCCAGAAAAAAAATACAACAAATCATAACATTGAAGCTCCCACTAGTTTATCGGTTCCAAATACCGTCAAACGAGCAATGCTTTATTTTTATGATTTTCCGATTTTTTCGATTAGAAAATCTTTCGTACATAGTTCCAATGTTTCCAGAAAAACAAAAAATCATAGAACTCCCACTAGTTCATTGATTCCAAATATCGTCCAACTAGCGATATTTCATGACTTTCCGGTTATTCAATTAGAATGGTTACATGAGTAGCCTGTTACACTTTTCTAATGTTCTAGAAAAACAACAAATCATAAAGCTTCCACTAGTTCATCGATTCCAGATATCGTCCAACTAGTAACACTTCATGATTTTATGATTTTTCAATTAGAAAATTACTCGTGTAATCACTACACACTCAGAATTTACTAGAAGAATTTCAAAGTCCGAAATCACCTTTGATCAAACTAAGTTTGTCTTCCGTTTGACACGAATGACACTAGTGACATACCTATATGTCACTCTGATTTTTAAAAGGCTTAGGAGAAAATATCTCTTTTGAAAAATAATTGCATTATCGATTAACTAGTTCAACGTCCTAGTTACTTTCCACTTTTTCAACGAAGTCAATACTAGTCAATTATTAATTTTTAAGCAATTTAGTAAGGGATATAATGCTGTAAATAAAATGACATATATTAATTCAAGTTTAACACTACTATATAGGTTTATTTTAGGAATTGTAAACTAAAATTAAGTCTACTCTACCATTCCAAGGTTTTAACCTCGCATCTCAGTGCCGCCGTAGGGTAGGTCAAAGAGATGACGGTTAAATCGAGACAATCTCATCAATGAATAACTTGTGAGAATCGAACGTCCCACGAGAATCGAACATCCCTTTATTCATTGACTACCTTCCTTTTTTAGCCTAGATATTATCAAGAATATCCTTGATGAGTGTGACCTACTATATCGGATCTCTTAGGTACGCCTCGAGTGTGCCGTCGTAGGATAGGTCGGTGACCCGACAAGTACCCGGAAATCCTATCCTTTCGGAGACCAAGCCATGAATGTTGATAGGGGTGAACACCATCCGTAGGGGGACGAAATCAAAGCGCCACGAGGCGTCACCCTTCTCTCACTTACTTGTATCTATAGTAGAGGCCGTGGGGTTGGTGTCGCCGCCCCGCTCCCACTCAATATTTTGGAAGTGGTGGTGGGTTAACTAATCACGCTCTTTTGATGTTAACATAAAAGCACATCAAATCAAGGATTTCGAATGGTGTCGGTAACGTAGGCAAGCCTACCCGTCCTATTCGTTGGAACATATATGATGATCGGACAAAGTCGGGTCAAGAGAGCCCCATTGAGATAAGAAGGAATCACCCATCCGCTCGCGGTGTAGCTTAGTCTTGCCGGACCCCCGTGCATACATCACACTAGGAGGGTTAAGTCGGTCGAGCCCAGCTCAGTTGACCACCCAACCTATAGGCGAACCGTTTTTATCCAAGATTTATTGTTCTTTTACCATCATTCGATCTCGTAGACACTACGAACGTGATCTTGTTTTGGCTTTTAAGGCGGTTCACCGAGAACACACACCGAAAAGGCTTAACGATTTCATAACCCTCCTCAGATCTTTAATTAGTCACTAAATTAATTAATTACCACGTATTAATTAAATTTCAACTAATTACGCGAGTTTGTATACATGCCTATTTTAATTACCAAAATTAAAAAATTCTACATGTATTCATGGAGTGGATTTATGATATGATACATGTCATGGCAATTCCGATTTTATATCTATTTTATGATCAAACACATAAAAAATAAATTGCGGAAAATTTAAACACCGAGATGGATCGTTGTTACCTCTGATTAACCTATTTTCTAAGGAAAAGTAAAAATTTAATCTAAGTCTTCAAATCTCGATCTTCGATCTTGATCTTGAAACTTCCGGATCTCAAACTTTCGATCTCGACACGAACCACGAACGACGAGAAGAGGATGCCGTAATTTACCAATATATTTAAAATATATCAATATTAAATTGTTTAAAAAAAAATTTATTTGGACACGACAGTTATCAAAAAAAAATTAAATTTTTTTTTTTATTCATTACGGCAGAAATTTTTTATTTTTTTTTATTTATGTTTTGATTGACCTAATGCCAATCTAAAAGCAAAGTTAACAAAAGAAACAACCAGGCGCCGTAATAATAAATATGTTGCCGCAAGATGTCAACATAAAAAAAAGAAAAGCTGCCGTGAACAAAAATAGCCGAGGCTATTAAAATAAATAAAAAAAACATTCGGCCTCCTCCCGTTATTATCTTTTTGATGATCTTCAACACCATGATTTTCATGTTCGTCGTCTCGAACCCGGATCAAAATTAAATTACAAAGAAGCGATATTTACAATTTTCGTGTTGCATAAAATTAAATTACAAGTCTTATGCTCAAGTGATGCTAATCAAAAGAGCTACAAAACAGATCTACGGGTAAACAATACCAACCCCAATACATCTCTTCAACCACAACAATCATAACATAAAAAAAATATGCATCGGCGCCAACCAAAAAATTGGGACACAAAAACTACATGTTTTCCACTCTAGATCTAATATTTTATACGTATAAATATAGATCAGCAGACTCTGCTGCCACTGTTAGTAATATCATCCTCAACGGAAGCGATTTAAAGATCTAGATCTATAATTTACACGTAATAAAATAACTAGATCTACATCTACAAGGGGGTTGTACAACATACCTCTTGGATCTCAAAATCCAAGTAGAAGAACCGCAATATGAAGAACAAAAGATGGTGTGAAGAGCACCACGATCTTCCGCACGTGTGATCCAAGCAACTCCCGGTGGAAGGAAATGCTACCCGGAAAACCTCCAAGATTTTCCGTTTCTCCCCCTTGGCCGAAATTTTCCTTCTCCTCTCTAAGAGGTAGAAGTCGAAATTTGTAGTGTATATTAGTCTTGATAGAACTCTTTTTATATAGGAGAGTAATCATTGTCCTCCAAGGTTTTTATTTTGCAAATAAATAAATCCAATAAATAAAAGATAATCCCATAATATTCTTGAACAAATCTAGAATAATATTTATCTTTATTTCTTACCATAAATATTTATCCAATAAATATTTTGTGCACAAAAAAACAATTTCTTGTTCCATAAAACAATGCTGTGGCCGAAAATTATATTGTGACCTAGTCACTATGATTTTCGACTATACACACTAAATTGGGCCAAGATTATGAAAAATGTCTTTTTCACATATTTAATTATTTAGCCCAACGAATTTAATAGTCCACTAAACAATTAATTCACATATCGTTTTAATTAAATTCTAACAAGAACTAAATTAATATTATTAGGATTCGACGTCCGAGAATAGCTATGCTATATTGGAGGCACGTTGGGACCATGGACTAATAATCAGCGGCTCCGATAAATCAAATAAATAATTATCTTACGAACAGAATAATTATATTCGATAAATCAATCACTGGAATATGCCACCATAATCCCGTGACTGCACTCCTCCGATTATAAGATTATATTTATCTCCTCACGAGAATGATAATAAGCGTCCATTGATATAATCATTACATATGGATTAATCCTCCATAGACTGTTCATTCCAAACCGGGAAGTTACCGTTAACCCTTTTTAGAACCTCTTATCCTTATTTACCATTAACCTCCTAGTGATCAATTAATTCATACAACTCACTGGTAGCTAATCAGTGTAATATGAACTCCATGGATCGATCGCCTTCAGGATTAACAAATAAAGGAATCAGGTATCTACTTCCATAAATGGAAGGAATGGATTCCGTATCCGTGATAAACACGGACTACTCACTCAATCCAATACAATGCCAAGATGGGGTAATTCGGATCACAGACTCGGTGTAATCCTTAACCGTCAAGTCAAACCTCATACCGATTCAAGCGGTTGATCGTGATCACCTCCGGGATTAAGATATATCCATAAATATGATCATCGATTGATTCGATAAGACTTCTCGATTACGCAATTATATTGTGAACTCTAATCAAATCGGTCCAGCCCTATATGACATATCTATCATATATAAATGCCCCACTAGGTTCTCTTTACCGAAAGTCCGGATAAGACAATCACACCTATTGTGTTCTGGGCGCATTAATAGCACGTTAAATGAGAGACCCGATACTCTCGATTAACTTCACTACGGGCTAATTGTATTTTAAGTACATCTTCACTAACTCAATCCTCCCGTGTATATCCCAAACACTGAGTTAAGTGATTACATAAACGATATACTTTAGGGTTTTCTGTAGTGTAAATACTATTGTCACATCGATGAATATGAGAATAAAAAATATGAATAATAATATCATTTCATTTATTAAATAAAACAATTACAAAATTATCTTTCGGGCATCACACCTAACAATCTCTCACTTGCACAAAAGCATGTGATTAATTGTTTTAGAGCACACCCTATTATTTAAACTACAACAAACTACATCTCCCACTTGCTCTAAAGCAATGGAGACCCATCCCATATTCTAGTACCCATGAAGCATATCATAACTGAAGGATGCAGGTTCTTAGATCTAAACGAGTTAGATCTATGCGCAGCGGATGGATCACGACTTATATGACACAATTCATAATTAAAGGACGTAAACAACTACAAGGGGGTTTAAGATCATGTTACCAACAGTAGGAAGAGAAGCCAAGATCTTCCGATGTGTTCTCCAAACGGTGGTTGGTGGACACCGATTCTTGGAATTGGAACCTCCTTTATATGCAACCGAGAAAACCCCTAAGTTTTTCTCCAACCGGGTGGAGCTAAGGATCGAACTCCTTAGCCTTTTTTCTTTATGAATTTCGTTTCTTTCATCACTCCTAGGGCTCGGGGAGAACTCTCTTTTTATAGGCAAAATCCAAGAGAGAAATCCTATACTCAATCGGTTTAACAAAATAAAAGAGATAATTCTAATTATTATTATCCAATAAAAATAAGAGATAATTATAATCTTATAATAAGAAAATATAATTATCCTTATAGTTAAGAGATAAATTAAAAATAAATTATTTTCTTTTATTTATCCAATTAATTATTTAACAAATAAATAACTAATTACACAATATGTCATTATCCAAGAAAACTAATTTCTTGGAAAATCCTAGACATATTGGCGCCAAACTAAGCCCACTGTGAGGCCCACGTAAAATGTCTTTTCTGTGTATTATATTATTTTGCCCAACTAAATAATATCCATGCATATCAATTAATTAGCCCAGCCAATTAATTATCACTGAGGCCCAAACAACAAGAATATCATTCCGAATTACAGAAGCCACATCGGGGACCATGGACCTATAACCAGTAGCTCCAATAATTAAATATATTATTCACCGAACATAATAAATATATTAAATTATTAATTCCGGGATTACGCCACCATAAACCCGAAACTGAACTCTACCAATTATAGATATATACTTACACTCAACCCATAGAGTAGATAAGCGTCCATTGATATAATCACTACATACGGATTAACCCTCCATAGACTGTCCATTCTGAGTGGGAAGTCTCCGTGAACCCGACTCAGAATATCTTATCCTTATTTACCATTAACCCCCTGATGATCAATTAGTATGCATATCGACTAGTAGCTAATTAGTCAAATGCGAAACTCCGGGATCGATCACTTTCTTAGGGCTATCAAATAAGGGACTGTCTCTCTACTTCCCACGAGGAAGGAATGGATTCCATGTCTGTGAAAATCGAACTACTCACTCATCCGGAGATAGTGCCAATGAGAAGTGGCTTGGAACACATATTTAAGTGAACCGTAATTCTAACACATCAAACACTACCCGAGACAAAGCGACACCATGTGATCACCTCAGATTAAGGTTGATCCATATATGATCATCTAATGATTTAATAAGATTCCTCGACACGGAATTATATCGAGAAATTGATTAAATCGGTCCGATTCTATATGAATGCCATCATATATAAATGCCCCACGTAGTACCTTCTACCGACAAGTCCGGATAAGCATGTCACACCCTAAGGTGTTCTGGGTGCATTATTGGTGTTTTAATCAAGAGACCCTAAACTCTGATTAAGTTCACCACGGACTAACAGTTTAAGTATATCACCACTAACTCAATCCTCATGTGCATGCCATACACTGAGTTAAGTGGTTACATACAGATATACTTAGGGTTTGCAGTAGTGTATTACTTTCCAAGCACAAAGCAAGTAATAAGGTGAGATAAATTCTGTCATCCATTATTAAAAACAATTACACAAATTGTCTTTCGGGCACTACACCTAACAATCTCCCACTTGCACGAAATGACAAGCAACGATTTTTAGAGCACACTATTTCTCATCTTATTCACAACACTCTCTCACTTGCTCTAAAAGCATATGAGACATATCCATCAATGCCGTACCCTCCAAGCATATGAGACATATCCATCTGATTAAGTTCACCACAGACTAATAGTTTAAGTATATCACCACTAACTCAATCCTCATGTGCATGCCATACACTGAGTTAAGTGGTTACATACAGATATACTTAGGGTTTACAGCAGTGTATTACTTTCCAAGCACAAAGCAAGTAATAAGGTGAGATAAATTTTGTCATCCATTATTAAAAACAATTACACAAATTGTCTTTCGGGCACTACACCTAACAATCTCCCACTTGCACGAAATGACAAGCAACGATTGTTTTTAGAGCACACCATTTCTCATCTTATTCACAACACTCTCCCACTTGCTCTAAAAGCATATGAGACATATCCATCAATGCCGTACCCTCCAAGCACTCGACTTGGTACACTGATTAGTTAGGTTGTCGACTCGAGACGATCTTTAGGATTGAAATGTCGCCGGTCCTTCCAATCAGGCGGTACTCTCTCTCAATATGCTTAAGACTTCTTATGACTGAGAAGATCCTTCTAAGCTATCTCTTCATTGTTTTCACGATGAAGTGATATTGGCTTATCAGACCTGAAATTACTCCCAGACCTCTAAAGGAAATTCTAAGCACTATGAGTAAACACTGAGCCCGAGATCAACTTAATGATCATCCTTAATATGAATACAAGTCAGAATCAGTGTAGTCAACCATATTCAAGTTTGCACCTGAATATACAAGCATATGATTCCTCGTTCTCTAAAGATACTTGAGGACGTACTAAACCGCTACTTATTGCTCGAACCCAAGATTCGATTGCAATTGACTCGTGTTAAGCTGACTTGCCCTTATCCCAGAGAGACTCTATCCTATTTTCTCTTTATCCGAAGATTTGGAGAACCATTCCTGAGAGGTAGGGTAGGACTACTCTCGATGAATGCTGCAACTGTATATGCATTATCATCTTATTCAATAAGATGGATGGGATAGCCTATGACTCATTCCTGTGAATTTGACCGAATCAGATTCTTAGAATATAGTCCAATTCTCTCATCCAGAGAATCTTGGCCTATCAGTTTCCGACTTCAGATAGCACACACATGTTGTTTCCAACCGTTTCAGTGTTATCATTCATGAACACTAATACTACTACTTTACTAATATTGATATCCAGTCTACGAAAGACTTTTCAATATTCTGGTTAAGTCCACATATTTTAAAACATGTGACTTTAAATGACCGAGAGGTTCTCTTAAATCCACAAAGGATATAAGCCCCGGCAGTCATCTTGCCATTTGTTCTAACCAAGACCCTTCTGTTCCGAATGAATTCAGAATCCATTTTACGGCAAGAAAGTCTCAGGGAATCACCCATATTTTCTCGCTTTTAACGAAATCTAGCAAGATCGAGTGGTGAGAGAGTTCAAGGTCCGGTTAACTCTCTACTTTTAGGGAATCACCCTAGACCACTCAACTTTGTGCTGAAAGTTAAACTTTCCTATTTATTCGACTCTTTTCGGCGTAGAACCAATTACTCCCACTCGGGCCTGAGACACTCAGGTGGTTCTACAAGAGGTCGAATAACCTGGAGTACCAAAACTCCATTCACAGGATAAGGTTTTCTAACCAACCTCTCTCGATCGTAATCATATACACCCACAAAGAGCCACAGTTATCAATCACCCAAATAGACTATAAAGTCCACACAACCATAATGGGTCAATGGTTAAACCATACTCCCATTGCGCTCAGGTGGATTGACATTTCGATCTAGAAGTATTTATCGGTGTAATCACCAACAACCGATGTTGGGCGTGGTCCGATTAAATCGAGATAGTAACTTCCTTTGGGTAACCGTACTCCGAGGTCTAAGGTCACATTACTTATAGATTCTATCGAAGCCTTGTGGATGATCCAATTGTCACTTTTCGATCTCAAGAATCTTACAACCAACCTTCACTCGTCTCATTAAGGCATTTCACGAACAGTCAAAAATCGAACGTATGCAAAATCTCCGACCCTACCTTCAAGCATTAAATGCTAAATGCCTACATTTACGGAAGTGGTGTGAACCAAATTCACTCCTTATCCACAAATTCACAAGCATCTTCTAGGTAGACTTCTCGGTTTACATAATAATGTTAACCGTTATTTTGCAACCAATTATCTTAATCGAGTGTAGCAGTGTATTGTAGCACATCAATAACTATATAGGGCAAGTTTATGGTTTCTTCCTCAGTGAGAAACATTCCACTAGGAGGCAGGCCGAGCATCAGTCCCAAGATTATGCGATAGCCTATTTCTGAGCATGGAATACTCTATTCTCTGCTAAAATCAGAGACTCCTCCTCGTATTCTTTCGATAAACTAAACCGTGTTTCGAGTAGTTATCAGACAAAATGTCACCACTCAAAATCTCCCACTAGCTTGTATCTCTCACTAGACCCCGAAGGTTATGATGAACAAGCTATGTTACCCCTTCAAATCTATTACCCTTTCCCAATTGAAAGGAAGCTTAGTCATTGTTCCTTTAAGACAGTGTTCCGAGACTGGGAGATAGGAATCACCCTTAGCCAGTCATTAGGTCTTATCTCTAGGATATATGCACTAATTAATAGATTTTGAAGAATCGTTTATCTTAATACGGAAACCATTCGCCTATAATAGTTTAAGACGTGTTACATATACCTTTTCAGCATTTCTTAGTGGTTCTGACTTTATCAAACAAAATTCCGAGTCTCGGATTCGTACTACAAATGTCATTTTCACTTTCTATGAGGCAACAATATATCGAGTTGAAAGTGAATCCATTTGTTTCAACGAATCTGTAAACAGAAAAATAAATTTTTCTGTGATATTCAAGGATAGAATCAGAAATTTATTTCCTTATATCACTCCCACTATTCTAGCTGAAATTACTGCCCGTTGTCTACTTTATCAATCATTAATGCAAAGCTCTCTTGTTCTTCCAAAGAACTTAGCTCCCGAGCCGAGTTACTCGGTTAAGAAAGTTGCTAAGGATTCATTGGTTAGTGATCCGAAATCACTTTCCTTATCCTATACTTTCTTTACTTAATGTTTCGGTTTAGCCTCAAAACTTTAGTTAAGATGATTAACACTTATAGACATTCTTTCCCATTCTTGACTTTCCTTGAAAGGAAATAGTCTTGAACTAGCAATTCGTTTGAGTAGACACTACTCGTGAACTGTGGGATGTCTAATGAAAGTGTTACCCAGTGGTACTAATTTTCTAATAAATTAGAAAAACAACATAAGATTAAAGCTCCCACTAGTTTATCGGTTCCAAATACCGTCTAACTAGCGACACTTTAATTTACGATTCTCCAATTTTTCTATTAGAAAATTTCTCGTGTAGACACTACACAATTAAAATTCACTAGAAGAATTTTATCGTCCCAATCATCTTTCAAACTGACTACGGTTGTCTCTCGTTCTGCACGAGTGACAGCAGTGACATACTTATTTACGTCACTTAAGTTTTGAAGGCTCAAGAGAAATATCTCTTCCGAAAAATTAATCGCATGTAAGATCAATAAGTACAACGTTCTAGTTACTTACCACTTTTTAACGAATTCATTATTAGTCAATTTTACACTAGAAGTCTAGCACCCTAGAGAGATATATAAATAGTTGTAAATAAAATGACAGAAAATAAATCTAAATCATACACTACTAATAAATTTTAGGAACATAAACTAAGTACTTATAGTCTATCCTACCGTTCCAAGGATTTAATCTAATGCCTCAGTGCCGCCTTAGGGTAGGTCAAAGAGGTTTCGATTAATATTGAAGATCATACTGAG
The DNA here is from genome assembly GCA_026214975.1 of Gentiana macrophylla. NCBI lineage: Eukaryota > Viridiplantae > Streptophyta > Magnoliopsida > Gentianales > Gentianaceae > Gentiana > Gentiana macrophylla. The sequence continues at coordinate 50,101,414 of CM047813.1, forward strand.
AATCGAACATCTCATTTGTGATCGTAAATCACCTTTCCTTTTTCAGCCAAGGTACTACCAAAAATACCCTTTATGAGTGTGACTCATCTGTCTCGCATTTTTAGGTAGACCCGCAGGTGCCGCCTAGTAGGGTCGGTCGGTGACCCGGCGAGTACCCAAAATCCTATCCTTTCGGAGACCAAGCCTTGAATTTTGATAGCGGTGAAGGCCTTCAGTGAGGAGGCCGGTCCCCAGCCGGCACGAGGCGTCACCATTCTCTCACGTTGTTGCTTGTGTCAACAAGTAGAGGCCGTGGGGTCGGCCGTCGCCTCCCGCTCCCACTCAATATTTTGAAAAAGTGGTGGGTTTACAGATCACGTTTTTGGACTTGATGTTACATTAAGGAACAATAAATCTCAGGCCCGAATGGTGTCGGTTATGTGGGCTAGCCCACCCGACCTATTTGTTGGAACATATGTGACCGTCGGACGGGTCAAGACCAGGGGAGCTCCGTTGAGCCGTTGTGGCTCTTCGGATGGCTCACCTGCCGGACCCCGTGCAAACGCCACACGTGGAGAGGTGAAGTCGATCGAGCCGTAGCTATCGTTGACCACCCAACCGTGGTTAAACCACTTTCGAACCATGTTTGCCCGTGATTATCCAATCCTTAAACATCAAACTTTCACGTAGACACTACGGAACAAAAACGTAATCTCGTCTAGGTAAGGTGGAATTCACCGAGAATCCAACACCTTTACCACGAGGTTTCGGTATTTTACTCCTTATGCTTTCGCAGAGTGGGATTCACCGAGAATCCATCACCCAACCTTGACGATTGAAAAAAAACCCGTGTTACTCGGTTTTTACCCTAATTAGTTTCTAATTAATATCAAACAATTGATTAAAACTAATTGCGTGTTTATACATGTCTAACTAATTCCTCGAATTAATTTCTACATGTATGCATATGGAGTGGAATTCATGATATGATGCATGTTATGGAAATTTTCCGGTTCTACACATACAATCTAAACATGTATATGAGTGCGGAAAATAAACATCGAGATGGACCGTTGGCACCCCCGTATCTAATCTATTACAAAATAAATAACCAAAACCCTAACTAGGGTTTACTTCTTTCTAACATAATCTGCAGCTGTTCAAAATCTGCGACGATCATCAAACCAAACGAACTCGGATTGTGACGAAACTTTCCAGATCTGTTCCTCACTCCTTGGGCTTCAATATGGACGGTTGGATCGGAGTTTTGAGTTGTCAATTTTCTCGGTGAGCCGCCCAACTTGATTTGGATCGACTTTTTTACAAAGCCTCAAAGACTTCCCGAGGCCAATCAGGAATGGAGATGAATCCCGATCGACCTGAAATTTTTATACCACGTCAAAATCTCCATATTTATCGATCTGACTGGTTTGATTTTCGTTTCAACGGTCCAAACTCTGCCAGAAATTCGAGGAAGTCACAGATAGGGTTTCTGTGAATCCTGCGTTTTTCTGTTACAACAGCTTCTTTGCAGCAACGAACGGATATCAAATCGGACTCCGATAGAAGCCAAATTTTTTGTAATTGTTAATCATCTTCCAATCTTGATTCTGACCGGAGGGATTGTCGTTTCAACGGCTCGATCAACGGGAAAAACGAAATAACTTAAATAGCTACTAAACAGATCTATTTTCTGGAAATTAAAATTGCAATAAAAATAAATTACATAATTTCCTATACTCATATGAACGAATTTTCATCGTTTATATTAGTTTACAATAGATCTAACGGGTAAACAAATGCCAACCCAATCAATCCATCTCTTCAACCATAGCAATTAATCATTATCGAGCATAAAACAATAAATAAAATTTACCTACATGCAATTCCACTCATTTAAATCGTTTAATTATGATTATGACTATATAAATCGTGGAACCCGGCTCGCTACCACATGAAGGATGCAGGTTCTTAGATCTAAACGAGTTAGATCTATGCAAAAATGGATGGATCACGACTTATATGACACAATTCATAATTAAAGGACGTAAACAACTACAAGGGGGTTTAAGATCATGTTACCAATAGTAGGAAGAGAAGCCAAGATCTTCCGATGTGTTCTCCAAATGGTGGTTGGTGGACACCGATTCTTGGAATTGGAACCTCCTTGATATGCAACCGAGAAAAACCCTAAGTTTTTCTCCAACCGGGTGGAGCTAAGGATCGAACTCCTTAGCCTTTTTTTCTTTATGAATTTCGTGGCTTTCATCAATCCTAGGGCTTGGGGAGAACTCTCTTTTTATAGGCAAAATCCAAGAGAGAAATCCTATATCCAATCGGTTTAACAAAATAAAAGAGATAATTCTAATTATTATTATCCAATAAAAATAAGAGATAATTATAATCTTATAATAAGAAAATATAATTATCCTTATAGTTAAGAGATAAATAATAAATAAATTATTTTCTTTTATTTATCCAATTAATTATTTAACAAATAAATAACTAATTACACAATATGTCATTATCCAAGAAAACTAATTTCTTGGAAAATCCTAGACATATTGGTGCCACACTAAGCCCACCAGGCCCACAGAAAATGTCTTATCTGTGTATTATATTATTTAGCCCAACTAAATAATATCCATGCATATCAATTAATTAGCCCAGCCAATTAATTATCACTGAGGCCCAAACAACAAGAATATCATTTCAATTACGAAGCCACATCGGGACCATGGACCTATAACTAAGAGTAAGCTCCAATAATTAAATATATTATTCATCGAACAGAATAAATATATTAAATTATTAATTCGGATTACGCCACCATAAACCCAAATCGAACTCTACCAATTATAGATATATACTTACACTCAACCCATAGAGTAGATAAGCGTCCATTGATATAATCACTACATACGGATTAACCCTCCATAGACTGTCCATTTTGAGTGGGAAGTCTCCGTGAACCCGACTCAGAATATCTTATCCTTATTTACTATTAACCCCCTGATGATCAATTAGTATGCATATCGACTAGTAGCTAATTAGTCAAATGCGAAACTCCGGGATCGATCACTTTCTTAGGGCTAACAAATAAGGGATCTCTCTCTCTACTTCCTTGAGGAAGGAATGGATTCCATGTCGTGAAAATCGAACTACTCACTCATCCGGAGATAGTGCCAATGAGAAGTGGCTTGGAACACATATTTAAGTGAACCGTAACTAACACATCAAACACTACCCCGAGACAAGCAGCACCCTGTGATCACCTCAGGATTAAGGTTGATCCATATATGATCATCTAATGATTTAATAAGATTTTTCGATTACGGAATTATATCGAGAAATTCAGATTAAATCGGTCGATCTATATGAATGCCATCATATATAAATGCCCCACGTAGGTACTCTCTACCGGCAGTCCGGATAAGATCTGTCACACCCTAAGGTGTTCAGGTGCATTATTGGTGTTTTAATCAAGAGACCCTAAACTCGATTAAGTTCACCACGGACTAATGATTTAAGTATATCACCACTAACTCAATCCTCATGTGCATGCCATACATCGAGTTAAGTGGTTACATACAGATATACTTAGGGTTTGCAGCAGTGTATTACTTTCCAAGCACAAAGTAAGTAATAAGGTGAGATAAATTCTGTCATCCATTATTAAAAACAATTACACAAATTGTCTTTCGGGCACTACACCTAACAATAACCATTGCAGATGACAAAGTACACTCCGAGTGTGCCGTCGTAGGATCGGTCAGTGACTCGGGGAGTACCTACATCTAAATATCATGGGTCTTAATGATTAGTCAGGTTGTCGGCTCGAGACGATCCGTAGAATCAAAACTTTACCGGTCCATCTAATCATGTGGTACCTTCCCAATATGCATTTGACCTCTAGTGATTTCGAAAATCCTTATAAGCTACCCCTTCATCGTGTGGACAATGATGTGGTATCGGCTTTCAAATCTAGAATCACTCCCAGATATGAAAAGGAAATCTTTAAGCTATATCGCCTCTCTAGATACTACAAAAGCCGCTAATCACCCAACTAGTTAAAGTCGAGTTGGCGTTGCTGGATTCCTCCAGGCAATAGCTTCAACACAAGAGTAAACACTGAGCCCGAGATCGACTTATCGATCATCCTCAATCTGAATTAAAATCAAAATCATTGTATCACACATATCCAAGTTCACACATGAATATGTCCTCATATTATACCTCGTTCTCTTCAAGATACTAAAGGACATACTAAACTTGCTTTGTTAACCGCCGAATCTAAGATTCGCTCAAAGTTGACGTTCAATAACCTGACCATCTCTTACTAGAAAGAGAATCTATCCCATTTCTCTTGATCTGAAGATTTAGAGAGTCATTCCCGAGGCATAGGGTAGAACTTCCTCGTTGAATGTTGCATACTGCATGCATCATCTTAACCAATAAGATGGATGGGAAACCGATTCATCGATTCTAATGAATTCAACCGAGTCAAACTCTTTAGGATGTTGTCCAAATCTCTGGTGCAGAGAATTATGGCATTGTCAGATTCTGACTTCAGATAACACACCCATGTTGATTCCAAGCTCAGTGCGGTGATATCCTCCACAAACACTAATGTATATATTCACTCTTGTACTAAAAGCGATATCCGATCTACAAAAGACTTATCAATATTCGGTCAAATCCACATATTGTAGAAATATATGACTTCCAAAGTGACCGAGAGTTTTGCATTTTATCCACAAAGGACATAAGCCTTGGCAGTCATCTGTCATAAGTTCATAAGGCAATACCTTACGTTTTTGAATGAATCCAGACTCCGTTTGTTTGGCAAAAAAGTCTCAGGGAATCACCCCTATTTTTTGATTTTGAACGAAATCATGCAATACTAAGTTGTAAGAGAGTCCAAGGTCTGATTAACTCTCTACTTCTTAGGAATTACCCCTAGACCACTCAATCTTTGCTCTGAAAGGTAAACTTTCCTATTCATTCGACTCTTTTCCGTGTAGATCCAATTACTCCCACTGGGCCTGAGCCGTTCAGGTGGTTCTACAAGAGTATGAACAGAACTGGAGTACCGAACTCCATTCACAGGGTTATGGCTATTAAACCAACCTCTATTATCAGAATCCTATACTGCTCACAAAAGAGCCATAGGTCTTCAATCGATCCTCAGACTACAAAGTCCGCAGAACCCGTAATGGGTAATGGATAAACCATACTCCCAATACTTACTGGGTGGATCGAAATTCTGATCTAGTTTAGTAGTGTTTTAGTGTTATCACCAACAACCGATGTTGGATGTGGTATGATTTTAATCAGTTAGTAACTACCTTGAGTAAACGTACTCCAAGGTTCAAGGTTTTGTTGTTTATGGACTCTATCAGAAAGGATGCAACAGTATAACTATCCCTTCCCGATTTCAAGAATCTAACCATTATACATAATAGGTTAAAAGATATATCACAAATGGTCATTGACCGAACGTATGCGTGAAATTCCCAGTCTTACCTTCAAGCACCGTGTGCTAAATGCTTATATTTATGGAAGTGTTGTGAACCGAATCCACACCTTATCCGTAAATTCCAAAGCATATTCGAGGTAGACTTCTCGGTCTTACATTTCAATGTAAACCGTTATTTCGCTTCCAATATCATTATTGAGTTAAGCAGTGTATTGTAGCACATCTAAAACTATGTAAGGCAATTTAACGGTTTCTCACTTAGTGAGAACATGTCACAATAAGGCAGGCTGAGCATCAGTCTCGAGGACTATGAATGGCCTATTCCGAGTATAGAATACTCTATCTCTGTTGAAAACAGAGAAGCCTCAAAATATTTTGGATAAACTTACCGGAGTGTTTGAAAAGTTATCAGACAATAAGTCACTACTCGGAAGCTCCTACTAGCTTGTATCTTTCATTAGACCCCGAAGGTCGTCATGAACAAGCTATGTTACTTCTTTATAACCATTATCCTTTCCCGATTGAAAGGAAACTTAGTCATTGAACCTTTGAGACAATATAACCAGACTGGGAGAAAGGAATCACCCTGAGCCAGTCTTCAGGTCTTGTCTTTTAGGGACTATGCACTAACTATGGAATATGAAGAAGCGTTTATCTAAATATAGAAACTGAAGAGAGTTTGAGAAAGTAATAATACTTGAGTAAACTTCAACTTATTTATTCATGTTGAAAGAATGAGTATAAATAGATACAAGAGAGGATCCTTACAAGAGAGGATCCTAGCTAGTAAAGTAAAAGTAACTAGAGCCGGCTACAATAAATGCTAGAGTCGGCCATGTCTATGCTATTACATAATAGGACAAAGGATAGTTACTTTATGACTATTAGGACATATTAATTGTTTATTCAATGCAATTAATATGTCTCTTGATAAAAGGTAGCACGTTACATTGTAACATGTTAAGAGTGTAATTATAATGTAATATTAACCATAGTATTTCCACACCTTGTAACATGTTAAGAGTGTAATTATAATGTAATATTAACCATAGTATTTCCACACCCCCCCTCAAACTGGGTTGTATATGCTTATACAGCCAAGTTTGCTACTTAGTCTGCTGAACATAAGTGGTGGTATGGCCTTGGTGAGAATATCGGCATTACGATCTGCTTGAGGAACATCTTGGAGTTGAATAATCTTGGCATCAATCTTCTCTCCTTTAGGAAGTGTCTGTCAATGTCCACATGTTTGGTTTTATCATGATGGACTGGATCCTCTGCCATGCATAAGGCTGAATTATTGTCACAGCAGAGTGTGATAGGTTGCTGAAGAGGTTGCTGAAGTTCAGTGAGTACCCTTTTTAGCCACAGAGCTTCACAAATGCCAAGTACAAGTGCCCTGAGTTCTTCAGCACACTTTGCTTCTTGACACAGTAGGCTGTTTCTTGCTTCTCCAAGTAACTAGGTTTCCCCATACATATGAGCAATAGCTTTGTGGTAGATCTTTGTCAATGTGACATCCAGCCCAATCAGCATCAGTGTAGACCTTGATTGATCTATCAGGAGACTTGGTGAAATGTAAGCCCTGGCCAGGAGTGGACTTCAGGTACCTCAGTATCCTGTTCACAGCATCCCAATGTTGCTCAGTAGGGCAATGCATGAATCAAGCTAACTGATCGACGCCATATGCAATATCAGTCTTGTATGGGACGAGATAAATGAGTTTCCTACAAGTCTTTGATATTGATCCTTTCGACAAAGAATGTCACCATGCGGCAGGTATTATTGGGGGTCTACTCTGGGGATACAAAGAGGTTTGCATCCCAAAGATGCCGATTTCCTTCAAGAGTCCAAAGACATACTTCCTCGTGAAACAGATATACCCTGACATGCCCTAGCTATTTCCATACCAAGAAAGTACTTGAGGTAGCCCAAATCTTTAACTTGAAATACTTTTGCCAGCAGGGTCTTCAAGTGTTGGATCTCAGCAGGGTCATCACCAGTAAGGATGATATCATCCACATAGACAATAAGAATGGACCTTTCTCGGTTTGTTGTTTTGATAAACATTGTGTGATCCGAGTTGCATTGATGGTATCCAGTGACTTTAACCACGATGAGTGAGTTTGCCAAACCAGGCTCTAGGGACTGCTTTAGGCCATATAGAGATTTCCTCAATTTGCAAACTTTCCTTGAGTGTGAGTGTTGGAAAACCGGGAGGCACATTCATATAGACTTCCTCAAGAAGGTCACCATTTAGGAAAGCATTCTTGATATCCAATTGGTGTAGAGGCCATCAAGTTGGACAAAGAATTGAGATCAAGACTGGACAGGTGTTTAGTTTTGCAACAGTGCAAAGGTTTCCTTGTAGTCAAGGCCATATGTTTGAGTGAATCCCCTTGCAAACTGGCCTAGCTTTGTATTTGTCAATAGTACCATCAAGCATTGTACTTGATAGTGAATAGCCATTTGCAAATTGACTGCCTTCTTTCCATGGGAGAGAGGTGAGATCCCAAGTATGGTTGTCAAGGAGAGCGAGTCATTCGATTTTTGTACGCCTTCCACTTATCACATTGGAGAGCTTCCTGTATATTCTTAGGAATAGAGTGAGAATCCAAGTCTGTGTAAACATGGCAAAAACAGGTGATAACTGATCATAGGATAGATAATTATGAATAGAGTGATCAGTAGTGCAAGATCTCTTTCCCTTCCTGATGGCAATAGGTCTGTCATCAACGCGCCAGGTCTTGAGAGTCGAGTAAGTCCGAGGTTCATCTCTTTGTGACTCGATGGGTTCTTTGAGTGTCAGTAGTCTCTGGTTGCCAGGCTCTGGGTCGATGAGACTCGTTCGGAAGGATCTTGAGGATCGATGAGGATCTTGAGAGTCGATTAAGTCTTTGAGGTTCAAGAGTTTGCTGAGGGAAAGGATTTAGGTCAAGTTCAATCAGGTTTCCATCAGTGACTGCCTCAGTGGACTTGCTGTAGTAGGGAGTCCTTTCAAAGAATTTTACATCCATAGAATTGTAAAATCTCTTTTCAGAAGGAGAGTAACACTTGTAACCTTTCCTGTCCTTTGCATATCCTAGGAAAATGCACTTGTGAGCTTTGGGATCAAGTTTGCTTCTGTGTTGGGCATGGATATAAACAAATACACAAGACAACCAAAGATTTTGGTGGTAATTGGGAAATAAGATGAGAGGCGAGGAGTGTGTGGTCGAGGAGGGTTTGGATAGGAGTTTTGAAGCCTAACACTCTGGCTGGGAAGTCTGTTGATTAAGTATGTGGCGCTTAATATAGCTTCACCCCACATATACTTTGGGACATGGGTAGTGAACATGATTGATCGAGCCATCTCCGGTAGGTGCTGTTCTTTCTCTCAAAGAACCCCATTTTGTTGAGGTGTTTCCACTGGCTCGCCGATATGGACAATCCCTTATTCATCAAGAAATTACCGAGGTTAGACTCATAGTATCCAAGAGCATTATCAGTCTTTAAGATCTTGATCTTAGTGTCAAATTGAGTAGAGATCATGTTGTAGAATTCTCAAAACTGGTCCAACTTGATTTATCCTTCATTAAAAACAGCCATGTGTTCCTAGTATGATCATCAATGAAAGTGACAAACCACCTTTTTCCTGTTATACTTTTTACCCTTGAAGGTCCCCATACATCACTATGAATTAAAGTGAAAGGTGTGGAAGGCAAATAAGGTAGTTTGGCATACATGATTTGGTAAGTTTGGCAAATTGACAAATATCACATTGAAGATCATTGACATTACATCCTTTAAATAATTCAGAATTCTGGACTTCAAATAACCAAAACTTGGATGTCCTAGTCTATAATGCCATAACATGATATTATCTAAGGTTTGAGTGCAGCTGAGGCGATTCAGTCTTGATCTTACTGTCTTGGCAGGTCGACCACATACAATCCTAAGGTGGTTTAGCCCTCCCAATCACTTCCTCGTGAAGAAGGGTCTGGAAAGTGCACCGATTCTTATTAAAAACAACAAATCCAATTTAAATCTTTTGCAAATCTATTGATGAGATATGAGATTGCGTCTAATTTTGGAACAAATAGGACATCCTTTAGACATATCTTATTAGTGATTTTAACATTTCCAAAACCTTTTGCACGAGAGAAAGATCCATCAGTAGTCTTAACATTGTGAATTTGTTGACATGGCATAAGGTGAGTTATGAGGTTTTTATTACCAGTCATATGGGAGGAGGCCCCAGAATCAACAATCCATGTTTCATTACTAATAGAAGAGTAGAATTTACCTGCACTAGCCTGAGTAGCCGTGTCGGTGGAGGTACTACCTTCTTTTGTTGAGTGAGGAAAGCTTTGAATGCAAAGAAACTGAGCATTCAACTTGTTGTCATTCTCTCTTCATGGACATGCCCGCTCGACTTTCCCTGGTAGGTTTGAGGATTTAGGCATGCCATGTAGCTTCCAACAAGTGTCCTTGGTGTGATTTGTGCATTTGCAAAGTGCTCACAGAACAACTTTCCGATTCTATCAAGAGGCTTCGACGATCTCAAGTAACCTCAAGAAGCTTCACGATGGTCGGCAGGTAGCACTCTCGGCAGGTTGTCGGCGGGGAGTTCAAAGAAACATCACTTTCCTCCTGCTTTCCTCATGTTTGACTTCAAAGCAAACATGGATTTGAGATTGGGGAGAGGTTTAGTGGCAAGGATTCTTCCTCTAACATCATCAAGAGCGAGATTCATCCCAAGAAGAAACTTGAATACTCTCTTTTCTCAATAATGTCCTTATAAAGGCAAGCATCCTTGACATCATTCCAAGGGTGAGTTTCAAAGATATCTAGGTGTTGCCATGCCCTAGGCAGTTGGTTGAAGTATTGAGTTATAGACATATCTCCTTGCTGCTCGCAGTTTTGAATCTGAGCTTCAAGTTCATACACTTCGAGGTATTGTCTTTCTTGGAGTAAAGATCCCTGGCATTATCCTGCATTTCCTTTGCGGTATCATACATCATAAAGTTCTCACTAATCTCTTTTGTCATTGATCTTGTGAGAATGGTCATGACTTGATTATTAGCAGTATCCCATGCTTCAAATCTGGGTCATCTTCAAAGAGGGCGGAGTTTAGAGCCGGACAGTATCCCATCTTACCTTGTCCAGAGATGTACATTTTCATAGATCTTGACCATAGCAAATAGTTGTTGCCATCAAGTCTATGATTAGTATAAGATGAAGATTCAGTGACCCTGGTCTGCCGAGGCGGTTGGGACTCAACTGAAGGTGAGGAAGCTTCAGATAGTGAAGACATTCTTGATTCAGCAGGGTGCTGAGAGTTTGCAGCGGATTTCAGGAGTTTAGGTCTCTGATACCATGAAGAGAGTTTGAGAAAGTAATAATACTTGAGTAAACTTCAACTTATTTATTCATGTTGAAAGAATGAGTATAAATAGATACAAGAGAGGATCCTTACAAGAGAGGATCCTAGCTAGTAAAGTAAAAGTAACTAGAGCCGGCTACAATAAATGCTAGAGTCGGCTATGTCTATGCTATTACATAATAGGACAAAGGATAGTTACTTTATGACTATTAGGACATATTAATTGTTTATTCAATGCAATTAATATGTCTCTTGATAAAAGGTAACACGTTACATTGTAACATGTTAAGAGTGTAATTATAATGTAATATTAACCATAGTATTTCCACACCTTGTAACATGTTAAGAGTGTAATTATAATGTAATATTAACCATAGTATTTCCACACCTTGTAACATGTTAAGAGTGTAATTATAATGTAATATTAACCATAGTATTTCCACAGAAACCAATTGCTTTTAATAGTTCTTAAGATGTGTTTTATATACATATTTCAGCAATTGTAAGTGATTTTGAATTTATCAAACAAAAGTCCTAGTCTTGGATTCGTACTACAAATGGTATATTCACTTTCTATACGACAAACAAATTATCGAATAGAAGGTAAATCCTTTCGTTCCAACGAATCCTAAACAGAAAATAATTTTTCCTCGATATCCAAGGATTGAATCCGAGATTCATTTCCTTATATCACTCCCACTATTCTAGCTAAAATTAACTGCCCGTTGTTTACTCTTTTAATCATTAAATGCACCGCTACCTTGTTCTTCCAAATAACTTAGCTCGAGAAAATCACCAAGGATTCATAGGTTGGTGATTCAAAATCACTGTCATTATCCTATGATTTTCATTAATTAATTTTCGGTTCACATTTTTAAAGTTTTCTCGATTTAGATGACTAATACTTTTAGACATATTCTCCCATTCTTTCCGTGAATGGAAAGCAGATTTTGAACCAATGTTCGTTTGAGTAGACACTACTCTTGAACCGTGGGATGTCTATTTCGAGTGTTACTCGTCGGGACTTCTCGGATTTTCTAATATACCTGAAAAAAAACAACAAATCATAACATTGAAGCTCCCACTAGTTTATCGGTTCCAAATACCGACTAACGAGCAATGCTTTATTTTTATGATTTTCCGATTTTTTCGATTAGAAAATCTTTCGTACATAGTTCCAATGTTTCCAGAAAAACAACAAATCATAGAACTCCCATTAGTTCATCAATTCCAAATATCGTCCAACTAGCGACATTTCATGACTTTCCGGTTTTTCAATTAGAACGGTTACATGAGTAGTCAGTTACACTTTTCTAATGTTCTAGAAAAACAACAAATCATAAAGCTCCCACTAGTTCATCGATTCCAAATATCGTCCAACTAGTAACACTTGATGATTTTCCGATTTTTCAATTAGAAAATTACTCGTGTAATCACTACACACTCATAATTCACTAGAAGATTTTCAAAGTCCGAAATCACCTTTGATCAAACTAAGTTTGTCTTCCGTTTGACACGAATGACACTAGTGACATACCTATATGTCACTCTGGTTTTTAAAAGGCTTAAGAGAAAATATCTCTTTCGAAAAATAATTGCATTATCGATTAACTAGTTCTATATGTCACTCTGTAAATAAAATGACATATATTAATTCTAGTTTAACACTACTATATAGGTTTATTTTAGGAATTGTAAACTAAAATTAAGTCTACTCTACCATTCCAAGGTTTTAACCTCGCATCTCGATTACGCTAGTAGGGTAGGTCAAAGAGATGACGGTTAAATCGAGACAATCTCATTAATGAATAACTTGTGAGAATCGAACGTCCCACAAGAATCGAACATCCATTTATTCATTGACTACCTTCCTTTTTCAGCCTAGATATTATCAAGAATATCCTTGATGAGTGTGACCTACTATATCGGATCTCTTAGGTACGCCCCGAGTGTGCCGTTGTAGGATAGGTCGGTGACCCGACAAGTACCCGGAAATCCTATCATTTCGGAGACCAAGCCATGAATGTTGATAGGGATGAACACCATCCGTAGGGGGACGAAATCAAAGCGCCACGAGGCGTCACCCTTCTCTCACTTACTTGTATCTATAGTAGAGGCCGTGGGGTTGGCTGTCGCCTCCCCCACTCCCACTCAATATTTTGGAAGTGGTGATGGGTTAACTAATCACGTCTTTTTAATGTTAACATAAAAGCACATCAAATCAAGGATTCCGAATGGTGTCGGTAACGTAGGCAAGCCTACCCGTCCTATTCGTTGGAATATATGTGACAGTCGGACAAAGTCGGGTCAAGAGAGCCCCATTGAGATAAGAAGGAATCACCCCTCCGCTCGCCGGTGTAGCTTAGTCTTGCCGGACCCCCGTGCTTACATCACACTAGGAGTGTTAAGTCGGTCGAGCCCAGCTCAGTTGACCACCCAACCTATAGGCGAACCATTTTTATCCAAGATTTATTGTTCTTTTACCATCATTCGATCTCGTAGACACTACGAACGTGATCTCGTTTTGGTTTTTAATGCGGTTCACCGAGAACACATACCGAAAAGGCTTAACAATTTCATAACCCTTCCTCGGATCTTTAATTAATTACTAAATTAATTAATTACCACGTATTAATTAAATTTCAACTAATTACGCGAGTTTGTATACATGCCTATTTTAATTACCAAAATTAAAAAATTCTACATGTATGCATGGAGTGGATTTATGATATGATGCATGTCGTGACAATTCCGATTTTATATCTATTTTATGATCAAACACATAAAAAATAAATTACGGAAAATTTAAACACCGAGATGGATCGTTGGTACCCCCGACTAACCAATTTTCTAAGGAAAAGTAAAAATTTAATCTAAGTCTTCAAATCTCGATCTTCGATCTTGATCTTGAAACTTCCGTATCTCAAACTTTCGATCTCGACACGAACCACGAACGACGAGAAGATGATGCCGTAATATACCAATATATTTAAAATATATCTATATTAAATTGTTTAAAAAAAACTTTTTTTTTATTAGGACACGACAGTTATCCAAAAAAAAAATTAAAACCTTTTTTTTTTTTTATTCATTTTACGGCAGAATTTTTTTCTTTTTATTTATGTTTTGATTGACCTAATGCCAATCTAAAAGCAAAGTTAACAAAGAAACAACCAGGTGCCGTAATAATAAATATGTTGCCGCATGATGTCAACATAAAAAAAAAATAAAAAAAAAATAAATAAATAAACTGCCGTGAAAAAAAATAGCCGAAGCTATTAAAATAAATATAAAAAAAACATTCGGCCTCCTCCCGTTATTACATTTTTGATGATATTCAACACCATGATCTTCAACATAAAGATCTTCATCTTCGTCGTCTCAAACCCAGATCAAAATTAAATTACAAAGAAGCGATTTTTACAATTTTCGAGTTGCATAAAATTAAATTACAAGTCCTATGCTCAAGTGATGCTAATCAAAAGAGCTACAAAATAGATCTACGGGTAAACAATACCAACCCCAATCCATCTCTTCAACCACAACAATAATAACATAAAAAAAATATGCATCGGCGCCAACCAAAAAATTGGGACACAAAAACTACATGTTTTCCATTCCTAGATCTAATATTTTATACGTATAAATATAGATCACCAGGCTCTGCTGCCACTGTTAGTAATACCATCCGCAACGGAAGCGATTTAAAGATCTAGATCTATAATTTACACGTAATAAAATAACTATATCTACATCTACAAGGGCGTTGTAGAACATACCTCTTGGATCTCAAAATCCAAGTAGAAGAACCGCAATATGAAGAACAAAAGATGGTGTGAAGAGCACCACGATCTTCCGCACGTGTGATCCAAACAACTCCTGGTGGAAGGAAATCCTCGTCTCGAATCTTCCCGATATGCTAACCGGAAAACCTCCAAGATTTTCCCTTTCTCCCCCTTGGCCGAAATTTTCCTTCTCCTCTCTAAGAGGTAGAAGTCGAAATTTAGTAGTGTGTATTAGGCTTGGGAGAACTCTCTTTATATAGGAGAGTAATCCTTGTCCTCCAGGGATTTTATTTTGCAAATAAATAAATCCCATAAATAAAAGATAATCCCATAATATTCTAGAACAAATCTAGAATAATTTTATCTTCATTTCTTACCATAAATATTTATCCAATAAATATTTTGTGCACATGTCTTATTAATACACAAGAAAACAATTTCTTGTTCCATAAAACAATGCTATGGCCGAAAATTACATTGAGACCTAGTCACTATGATTTTCGACTATACACACTAAATTGAGCCAAGATTATGAAAAATGTATTATTCACATATTTAATTATTTAGCCCAACTAATTTAATAGTTCACTAAACAATTAATTCACATATCGTTTTAATTAAATTCTAACAAGAACTAAATTAATATTATTAGGATTCGATGTCCGAGAATAGCTATGCTATATTGGAGGCACGTCGGGGACCATGGACTAATAATCAGCGGCTCCGATAAATCAAATAAATAATTATCTTACGAACAGAATAATTATATTCGATAAATCAATCACTGGAATATGCCACCATAATCCCGTGACTGCACTCCTCCGATTATAAGATTATATTTATCTCCTCACGAGAATGATAATAAGCGTCCATTGATATAATCATTACATATGGATTAATCCTCCATAGATCGCTTCATTCTAAATCGGGAAGTTACCGTTAACCCTTTCGAACCTCTTATCCTTATTTACCGTTAACCTCAGTGATCAATTAATTCATACAACTCACCTGGTAGTTAATCGGTGTAATATGAACTCCATGGATCGATCAGTTTCTAGGATCAAAAATAAAAGGAATCGTCTATCTACTTCCATAAATGGAAGGAATGGATTCCGTATCTATGATAACACAGACTACTCACTCAATCCAGTACAATGCCAAGATGGGGTAATTCAGATCACACACTCAGTGTAATCCTTAACTTTCAAGTCAAATCTCATACTGATTCAAGCTGTTGACTGTGATCACCTTAGGATTAAGATATATCCATAAATATGATCATCGATTGATTCGATAAGATTTCTCGATTACGGAATTATATCGTGAACTCTAATCAAATCGGTCCAGCCCTATATGACATATCTATCATATATAAATGCCCCACTAGGTTCTCTTAACCGAAAGTCCGGATAACACAATCACACCTATTGTGTTCTGGGCGCATTAATAGCACGTTAAAGGAGAGACTTGATACTCTAGATTAACTTCACTACGGGCTAATTGTATTTTAAGTACATTTTCACTAACTCAATCCTCCCGTGTATATCCCATACACTGAGTTAAGTGATTACATAAACGATATACTTTAGGGTTTTCTGTAGTGTAAATACTATTGTCACATCAGTGAATATGAGAATAATAAATATGAATAATAATATCATTTCATTTATTAAATAAAACAATTACAAAATTCTCTTTTGGGCATCACACCTAACAGTCCTCTGTTGAGTCTTAGACTAAAACTTATAATAAGTTTTCGGTCTGGAATGATTGTCCTTATCCTTTTTAATAGTAGGTTCAGTAAAATTTGAATCATCATTAGTTGGGTATAGTCTGCCTTTCCCTCTTGATGTGTGAATCTTTGAATGATTGACATTCTTAGATTTGCTCTGATTATAATTTTTCTGGTTCTTGACTTGATGAGTTTTTGTAGATCTTGCAGTTGATCTACCATTCATGTTTCCTTGAGGTACAACCGATCTACCATTTGATTTACCTTTGTTGGTAGGTGCAGCTATCTTCATAGAAAACTGAGGAGTCTTATGAGAGGCTGATTTTACTGGTTCAGCAATTTTCTGTCTGTGGAAGTTGCTCAGCCACAAACTTAATACCAGCTTTGATATTAGGTTCAGCTACTTTGCTAGTTCTTTCCTTAGAAGATTGTTGTGTATCAAATCCTAAGCCAGTCGGCTTTCCTGATTTGTATCCAGTAGCTGAACTTGATTGAGCAAATGATTGGCTTGTTGTCGCGATGCAAGATGGTCGTCTCGATTCTTTCCTTTATCAGTTCTAGTCAGTTTCATCATGTTTAGCTCAGACTTCAATCGTTCAACTTCAAGAATTAGAACTTCTTTCTCAGCTTTAATTGATTCATAACCAGATTGGATGGTTACCAGCTGATTCATCAAATCGTCAAGTGTTTTTTCTAATTCTAGATAATTTTGATTGGAGTCAGCAATCGAAGAACAAGCATTTTGTATGGAAATCTGAGCTGAGGAATACTTAGAGTTAGATTCACATACTTCATTTGTATCCTCTATGTGAGCCATTAGAGTTGTGTCATCTGATAATCTTTTAGTTCCAGCTTCGTAGTCTAACTGATCTCCGGATAAGAGTGCTCTTCTGCCAGTTCTTCGTTGCTGAGTCTTCTTTTCAGTTAGCTCTGGACATTCAGCTTTATAGTGTCCAGGCTTTTTACAGTTGAAGCAAAGATACGCATCATATTTTCTCTTTTCAGGAGTCTTTTTGATAAATTTCTGAGTGACTGGATGTCCACTCTTAATTATGTTCATCATCAAGGCCATCTGTTCTTCCATCTCATCCAATTGTTGAAGATTGTTAGATGAGGTCTCTTGATTTTCATTGGAGGCTGCTGCTGTTTTGGGTTCTTCCAGAGCTTTGATTATGGAAGCTGTGCTTGTGAAATCCTCGCTGAATTCAGAAGCCTTCAGGTCTGAGAAGATTTTGAAGGAATCTTCTATATCAAGTCTTCTTAATTCTTCCATTCCTATGACCTTCATTTTCCAGCACATGGGTAAAGCCTTCAAGATTCTTGTGTTGATTTCATTCTTGGAATACTCGATCTAGAATAGGGCTAGTTCATCCATTATGGCGCTGAATCTTGTTTCCATCTGATCAACGTTCTCGCCTTATTTCATCTTGAAATTCTCAAACTTCTGTTTTGCTACAGAGATCTTATTCTCTTTAATAGAATCAGTTCCTTCATAAACTAACTGAATTTTCTCCCATATTTCTTTTGCAGTGGTGCAATCCTTGACTTTCAGATACATGTTGCTGTCAAGAGTTCTCAGTATGATGTCCATGGCAACATTGTTCAAGTTATTTCTATTTCTGTCATCACTGGTCCAATCGCTTTTGGGCTTTGGAACTCTAACTTGTTCACCATTGACAGTTTGCATGTGAATGATCTGGATAGGTCCATCACTGAGTACATCTATCATCTCATCATAAGAAGCTGCTAGAAAGGCTTGCAAACGACGTTTGTATTCATCAAATCTGTCCATGTAGCACATTAGCATCTGTCTGGCATAATGATTGTTATCCATTGTGCGAGTGAATGAAAACTGGATTATGGAAAGACTGGAAACTGAAAGACAGAGCTTTTTCAGGAGATCAACTAGAGGAGATATTTAGAGCTGGTGAGTTTTCAACAATTGCTTGTTAAAGAACACTGCTCCGATACCAATTGTTGGTCCCTTGGAAAGGCTAACACAAGTTTAGGGGAGTGAATAAACTTGTCACCAAAAACTTGATTAATTAACAATTAAGGTTTAGTTTTAACTTGTGTGGAGTTAAGCTGACAAAGCTGAGTATAAGTCAAACTGACTTATGCAAAACTGAGTCAACCGGCAGCGGATTTATGTTATAGCCTTTAACTGGATCTTGTTGATACTATTAGAAAAAGCTAATTATGAAAAACAGAATTCTGGTGAATGTCAGTTTGTGAACTGTGTATGCTAGTAACAATCAGTTTCAGTATGTTGAATAGACAATAATAAATGTTGTAAAGTAAATATCAGAATGTAAGTGCGTAAAGTAAATATAGCAGGAATTATAGTGGTTCCAGGTGGTGTAATCCTGTCAGTCCACTCTTCCCTTGTGATGTAGGAGGAAAATTCCACTAGAACTCCTTGAGGTATGCAGTTACAAAAAGTCCTAAACGATAGTCCCTGACTAATCCCTAGTGTCACTATCTAAACAACTAAAGAACATGTTGGATTGCTGCTCTTCAACTGCTTAAGCCACTGGTCCTTGGAGGGTTGGATTGCCTCTTCACCAGCTACCACCACAAACACAGTCTACCCGACTGCGAACAATTGTCCTTAGCAACTCCTTGACCGGATTGCTTCACAGTCTAAACCTTTGATTAAGAATCAAAGTTGGGCTTGCTTGTGGTTCTTCAAAGTGTCGAAATCTGGATATAATCGATGTAGGTTGAACACTTGAAGAAATCTAGATATGATCTTGTTGAGCGCAGATATAGACAGCAATTCGAATGAACTAGACTTTCGCACAAAAATTCTTGTAATCTCGTTAATTTGTTGTCTGATCCTTGGTGCAAAATCCTATGTTTATAGTGTGAAGTTTAAGGTTCATATCGCTTGAATTGGAATTGCTTCAACGTCTATATTTTCAGATGTCAGATGTCAGTGACCGTTCTGACATGTCACTTCTTCATCCAATAAGAATACTTGATTTACAACGTTTGAATGTACTTTCAGTTGTTTGGATGGCTGACTATAAAACTGAGTATCCTGATCAGTTTTATATTGAGTATGTCAGTTTTTAGTTTGTTAACTGACTTAGAGCATTAATTGAGTTTTTACTCTTCCTCAAAATTTTAGTACTCTATTTATCTGATTTTATGTGATTGAATCAGATTACACCATTTACTTTAGAGATCATCTAAGATATCATTGTCCTTATGATACTTAGGTCTTCATCAAGATCCATAAAGTCAGTTCAGGCCATCACAGACTTACCTGAGTTCCAACTTTATAGTCTCGGCTTAAAGTCTTCATAACTGAGTGTGAACCCTCAGTTCTTCAATCTTCTACAACTGAGTCTGTGTCCCTCAGCACTTCATCAATGGGGTTAAGATAATAAATGATTAAGTATGATGAATCATCATCAAAACATAAATTTTATTTCCAACAATTTCCCCCTTTTGATGATGCCAAAACCCTCATTAAAAGAAAAGCATAAAGACAAATACAATTTAAAACAAGGTAAAACTGGAAACTGGATTTCATAAAAATTTGCAAAAAACTGGAATAGTTACACAGCAGTGAAAACTGAAATAAGAGCTAAACTGATTTATGTGCTCTTTTTATAACTAGGTCAAATTTCTTCTCTTTATCATGAAGACGAAAAGCATTTTCTAGCTTAGTGTCTTCCTTGGTAAAAGTTTTGTTGTAGTCTACTTGACTAGAAATCTTCCATTTTCTCCACATAACTAACTTTGTTAAAGCTGATTCACCCTTGTAGTAATTTTCAAATTCTGCCACATCAGCTTTCATTTGTACAATTTTGTCTCTAATCTGCAACTTCTCTTCAATCTTCTTGATCTTCTTATAGTGTGACATCCTCTGAATATGATACTGTTCAGATAAGAAGTAGACAAGAGATTATTCATAAGTTTTGTGTTTGTACTTGAGCTTGACGTTGTTATGATCATTGACAAACTTCATCCACAGATCCTTTGTAAGAGTAGCTCTCATTTCTCTAGGTTGACTGTATTTTTCAATTAGCTGCTCTTTAGATAATTCTTTTATCTTCCGATCAAAAGAATCTGCTGCTGACTTGTATTTCTTCAGTTCTTCTTTCATATTTTCATCAAGTAGTCTCAGGTTTTCTTCTTCAGCTTCCCCCTTTTTGGTATGATATAACTGATTTACCAACTGATGGGTTGTTATTTGGTCTGTTGATATAGTCTTTTGAGAAGTAAGAACTTCTTTCAGTTGAGTTTCTAAACCATAGATTCTGTTGTTTATGTGCCATTCAGCTTGAGCATGCGTTTCTCAGTCTTTCATGGTTGAATTTTCAAGTTTCTCTTTAAGAGTGAGAATTTATGAAGCTGATCTAGAAGATGATTTTTGAATAATAGCTAACTGAGTGTGAACTGAGACGTCGGTCTTCTTCCGATAATCCATGTATCTAGAGATATTAGTCAAAAGACCATTGTATTTGTCCTTTTGGTTGAGCATAATCTTTATATTTTCATGTACTTTGCTTAATTCTTCTTTTGTCATAATCTCAGATGGATCAAATTCTTCGTTTTGTTGGATTTCAAGTTGAGTCTCATTCTCAATGACCATTAATTGCTGATCATCAATCTTTCCAACTGCTTCCTGGTTGTTAGTTGTTTGGTTTCCAACTGGCAAATCATCTTGCTGATTAACAGTTTGTGTAGCTTGAGGTTGAACATCTGTTTGCAAAACTGTAATCATGTCAGCTTGTTTCTTTGATTCATCATCTTTGTCATCATCTTTCTTCTTTTGAATATCCAGAGCTGATGGCGTGGCTGATGTTCTTCGTTGAGCTAACTTAGTAAATCTTTTAAAGCAGTTATTGAGAAATTCTTCCATAGGAAATAGAGTGTATAAATCTTTAACTTCAAGTTTCTCCAACAATAACTTTTCTTCACCGAGTAGAGTAGCTTCACGACAATCTTTTGTCTTAAGTTTCATCTTCATCAGCCTGATGATTCTTTTCGACTTCAAAGCGAGATGGTTCTTCTTGAAACTCTGATTTGCTCCTTTCAAAGATGCATAACGGAAACTTGTTTCTCTAGGATCTTCTGTTGTAACTGAGAAACAATTCCAGTTGCTATACTGTCCTTTCTTGTGACTTCAGTTGTCAGTTGTTGATCCCCCTCAGTTGGTGCTAACTGACTTGAAGATCCTGGGAACAGACATTTTCCAACTGACTTAACCTTCTCTGAGTCAGCTTTTCGTTTGACTCCTTTGTGTTCAGCTATCTGCTGAGACACAGTATTCTTCTTGGCTTCAGGTTGGGAAGTCTTTCCTTTCCTAGAATGGACTATAGCTACATCACTTGTGGATGTATCCATTCTTTTTACAGATGTAGTACCAGTTTGTTCTGCTGTATTCCCTTTCTTAAGTCATTCCAGATAGTGTTGAATAACTCTACTGAGTGTCTTCTTCAGTCGAAGTCTCCCAACATTTTCTTCCTTCGACTTGAGCTTTACGAACACTTTCCAATTCGACTAAGTGTTCTTTGTTTTATTTGATTCAAACACATAACTTCGCCCAATTGAACTCAAGTTCATCCCAGATGATGTTCATCAGATGAATGCTGTCTTCAGACAAAGTGGTGATTCCTTTGTATCTACCAATAACATGTATGCAGAGCCATTTGCTGAGGAGTCCAAACTCCGGTTTGCGGGTGTTGACATGTGAGCCAATAGTTGCTGGTTCCTTTGTCAAAGTCATTTGCTGAAGAAAAGCGTTTCTTTTGAGTGGTAAACAACTCAAATCTATTGTCTTTACTAGTGGTTCCTTGAAGTCGAATAGCATCCTGATGAGTTGCTATTTGACGATGATTCTTTCGCCTCGAACCTTTGTGATTAGGGATTGTCTTACTATTCACATATTTTCCCAAAATCGTAAAATTCCTTCTACATCACATTCTTTTCTGAATGTGACTTCTAGAATGTCTCTTAGTCCAGGTTGATGCGTTATCTTCTCACAAATCAGGCTTGCCAACATAGTATTGTTGCAAAGAGCTTCATACTCTTAAAAAGATAGAGTATCTAATTCAGTAATCAGCCTTTCTTCTTGTGATTTTGTGGACGCTGCAATTATGAATTTCTGAATTTGTAGGTAATTGGAAAAAGATGAAATTTTGGGGTTTTAGAGAGAAATTTTTTTGATTTTTCTTGTGTGTGTGAAATGATATGCAAAAGAGGGTGGATAAATAGGGGATTTGTAAGTTGGTACTGATGATTTTGTGAGTGGGTACACTGTTTTGTAAGGATTTAGTACAACCCTTTCAAATTCCTGACGGTTTGTGTATCGATGCATGTACTGTTATGACAGTTAGTGGGGGTGTACAAGCAACAGGTTCTGACAAACAGCGGGAATTAAATGCGATGTAACCGCTGTCGGTTCAACAATTTGACTTCTTGACTAGAAAGACTGATGCTTGATGTCAGTTTTTGAATAACTTCAGTTCCGTCAATTCATCAATTTCAGTTAGTCAGTTCGAGATTGTTGATGTCAATGACTGATCTGTTAAGTGAGCGCACCCATCATAACAATGATCAATCCCCTTGACGAATCTCTGGCTTAAACTGACTTAGCTGACTTTAATTATGCCCAACTCAGTTCTCAGTTTGGAAAATCTCTCATTGTCTAGAGGTTCGGTAAAAATGTCAGCCAACTGATCTTCAGTAGGGACATAGAGAACTGTAATATCCTTATTTTCAGCATGATCTCTTATAAAGTGATATCTTAAATCAATGTGTTCCGTCCTTGATTGCAAAACTGGATTGTCAGTTATTGCAATAGCACTTGAGTTATCACACATTATGGGAATCATTCCTTCTTCTATCCCATAATCTCTTAGTTGCTGTCGAATCCATAAAACTTGAGCACAACAGCTTCCAGCTGCTATAGATTCAGCTTCAACTGTTGAAGTTGAGATAGGGTTCTATTTCTTGCTGAACCAAGACACAAGTCGATTTCCTAGCAACTGACATGTGCCTGAGGTGCTTTTCCTATCCACTTTGCATCCTGTATAGTTTGAATCTGAATAGGATATCAGCTTGAATTCTCATTCTCTTGAATACCAAATACCTAATCCTTCAGTATCCTTTAGGTTTTTCAAAGTCCTTTTGATGACAGTAAGATGACTTTCCTTTGGTTTAGTTTGAAATCTGGCACATAACACCAACAGTAAAGGATATATCTAGCCTACTTGCTGTAAGATAGAGTAAGCTCCCAATCATTCTTCTGTAAAGAGTTTGATCAACACCCTTTCCTTCTTTGTCTTAATCTAATCTGATGTTGGTGCCAATAGGTGTTGAAATGCCAGCAGATTTTTCCATTCCAAACTTCTTGATCAATTCCCTTGTGTACTTAGTTTGGTGAATGAAAATTCCATCATCTCTTTGTTTTACTTGTAATCCAAGAAAGTAATTTATCTCTCACATCATGCTCATCTAAAATTTGCTCTTCATCAAGCTTGCAAATTTCTCACAATGCTGTTCATTCTCAGATCCAAAAATAATGTCATCAACATAGATCTGAATAAGTAAATTACTTTCTTCAACTTTCATCCTGAATAAAGTCTTGTCTATGGTTCCTTTGATAAATCCATTGTCCACTAGAAACTGAGATAGAGTTTCGTACCATGCACTTGGTGCTTGCTTCAGTCCATATAGAACTTTTCTCAGTTTAAAGACTTTATCAGCTTAATCCTTGATCTCAAATCCAGGAGGTTGTTGAACGTAGACCTCTTCTTCAAGTATCCCGTTCAAAAAGGCGCTATTAACATCCATTTGATATACTTTGAACTTTTTATGAGCTACAAAGGTGAGAAAAATTCTGATTGCTTCTAGTCTTGCCACTGGCGCATATTTTTCATCAAAATCTATGCCTTCAGCTTGTGAATATCCTTTAGCTACAAGTCTAGCTTTATTTCTGACGATATTCCCATCTTCATCAAGTTTGTTTCTGTAAACCCATTTGGTGCCAATGATGTTTACATGATCTGGTTTTTCTACAAGTTCCCATACTTGAATTCTTTCAAACTCATTCAGTTCTTCTTGCATAGCTAATACCCAATCTGGATCTTTCAGTGCTTCTTCTATCTCTTTAGGTTCAGTCTGAGATAGGAAACATTCAATCATTGCATCCAGTTGATGTCTAGTTCGAACACCAGCTTGAGAATCACCAATCACTTGTTCTTCTGGTTGATCTCTAATCCATTGATATACTAGAGGTTGCATCAAAGGATCTAAATTTTGTTGAACTGGTTCTTCAGGAGTTTGTTCTTGATCTTCTTCATTTTGATTATCTTGAACTGGGTCAGAATCATGTTGTTCAGCTGTAGGTTGTTCAGTAGTTGGAAACTGAGGCTGATATTGATCTGATGATTCTGAGATCCTTAACCTTCCAATGTCAACAAAAATTGATTTTGGTAAAACTGGTAACTGAGCCTGAGAAACTGATTCTGTTATGATTTTAGTTTCTTCACCGGGAAAGTTTGGTTCATCAAATACCACGTGTATTGATTCTTCATGCTTGAGTGTCCTCTTATTCAGTACTCTGAATGCTTGCTGACACTTGAGTATCCAAGAAATATTCCTTCATCAGCTTTATGTTGAAAAACGTGAAGCTGATCTTTTCCATTGTTGTGTATGAAACACTTACTTCCAAATGCATGAAAGTATGAGACATTTGGCTTTCTGCCATTCCAAATTTCATAAGGTGTCTTCTCATGCCTTTTATTCATGAGTGCTCTGTTCTGTAAGTAGCAAGCTGTGTTAACTACTTTCAGGCAATTTTGCTTCACAGATCATAGTCCTTCCTGCTTCTTTGAGTGTTTTATTTCTCCTTTCAGCTACCCCGTTCTGTTGAGGTGTTGCAGTTGCTGCAAGTTGATGTAAAACACCATTTTCTTCACGTATTCAATAATCACTTTGTTGAGGAATTCAGTTCCTTTGTCTGATCTTATCTTTACAACTGATACACTCTTCTGATTTTGAAGTTTCTTGAGAAGTTCTGTAAGCCGTTTCTTGGTTTCACTTTTCTTTGTCAAGAAAATAACCCAGGTGTATCTTGAATAATCATCTACCACCATCATCAATGTATACTTCTTTCCATTAATACTAATTGGTATGACAGGTCCAAATAAGTCCACGTGAAGCAGTTCTAAGAATCTTGTTGTTGAGTGCTAAGATTTTTTCTTGAAACTGGCTTTCACTTGTTTCCCTTTTTGACAGGCGTCGCATAAGCTATCCTTTTTGTAGGAAATCTCAGGTAATCCAATAACTAACTGTTTCTTAACAAGAGTGTTGATGTCGTCAAAATTGAGATGACTCAGTTTCTTGTGCCATAACCAGCTGATTTTTGATTTGGTATGCACAAGCAAACAAGTTTCTGCAACTGTTGTAGTCCAGTCTACAACATACATATTCTCTTTTCTTATTCCAGCAAGAACTACTTGAAATGCTGTTTCGCTGACGACAATGCAGAAATCTTTATCAAACGTGACTCTGTATCCCAAGTCACAGAATTGACTAGTGCTGAGCAGATTGTAGTGCAATCCTTCTACGTAAGATACATTCTTGATTGTGAGTCCATTTTTTATCAAAGTACCATAACCTTTGGTGTGTCCAGGTTTATCTTTACTTCCAAAATTGACTTTGTGTCCATCTTTGGCTACAAAATCAGTGAGACAGTCCTTGCTCTTTGTCATGTGCCTAGAGCATCCATGCGCCAAAGTACCAAATATCCATATTTGGATTCTCCATATGAGCCATTAAAGCTGTGTCAACTGATAATCTTCGGTGCCGACCAGCTTCGTAATCTAAATCATCTCCAGCCAAAAGTGCTCTTACGCCAGTCTTCGTTCTTTGAGTCTTCTTACGATCGATTACGGACATTGACTTTGCGGTGTCCGGGCTTCTTCTGATTAAAGCAAAGATACTCATCATCCTTTCTTTTCTCAGGGGTCTTTTTAATG
Source organism: Gentiana macrophylla (assembly GCA_026214975.1). NCBI lineage: Eukaryota > Viridiplantae > Streptophyta > Magnoliopsida > Gentianales > Gentianaceae > Gentiana > Gentiana macrophylla. The sequence continues at coordinate 50,127,755 of CM047813.1, forward strand.
AACTTCTGAGTGACTGGATGTCCACTCTTCATTCTTCGAATTCTGTTCATCATTAGGGCCATCTGTTTCTCTATCTCATCCAATTGCTGAAGATTGCTAGATGAGGTTTCTTGATAATCATTTGAGGATGCTGCTGCAAGAGCTGTTGTTTTGGGTTCCTCCATGGCTTTGATTAGGGCTGTTGTCATGGTGAAATCTTCACTGAACTCATAATCTTTTAGATCTAAGAAGATTTTGAAGGAATCTTCTATATCAAGTCTGCTTGATTCTTCTATTACTGTAACCTTCATCTTCCTGCACATGGGTAAAGCCTTCAAGATTATTGTGTTGATTTCTTTCCTTGTGTACTAGATCTTGAGTAGAGCTAGTTCATCCATGATAGCACTGAATCTTGTTTCCATCTGATCCATGCTCTCGCCTGACTTCATCTTGAATTTTTCAAACTTCAGTTTTGCAACTGAGATCTTGTTTTCTTTGATGGAGTCGGTTCCTTCACAAACCTGTTGGAGTTTCTCCCACATCTCTTTTGCAGTAGTGCAGTCTATGACCTTTAGATACATGTTGCTATCAAGAGTTCTGAGTATGATGTCCATGGCGACATTGTTCAAGTTGTTTCTCTTCTGATCATCACTGGTCCAATCAACTTTAGACTTGGGAACTCTAACTTGTTCACCGTTGACAGTTTGCATGTGCGTGATCTGAATAGGTCTATCAGTGAGTACGTCTATCATCTCATCATGAGAAGCTGCTAAAAAGGCCTGCAAATGATGTTTATATTCATCAAATCTGTCCATGTTGCACAACAGCATTTGTCTGGCATGCTGATTGTTATCCATTAAGAAAATGAGTGGAATCTAGATAATGCAAATATTAGAAGTTGAAAGACTGAGCTTTTTCAGGAGAACAACTAGAGGAGATAATTAGAGCAAGTGAGTTTTTAACAATATCTTGTCAAAGAACACTGCTCCGATACTAATTGTTGGTCCTTTGGAAAGGCTAACAGAAGTTTAGAGGGGGGTGAATAAACTTGACACCTAAAACTGGATTAATACAATTAGAGTTCACTTTTAACTTGTGTGGAGTTAAGCTGACTAAGCTGAGTTTTAAGTCAAATTGACTTATAACAAAACTGAGTCAACCGGCAACGAAAATAAGTATTAGCCTTTACCTGGATCTTGTTATTCTATATGAAAAAGCTGAGTATGCTGACTGAATTCTGGTGAATGTCAGTTTGTGAACTGTGTATGCTGATAACAATCAAATACAGTATGCTGGATAAACAAATATAAATGATGTAATAGTAAATAACAAAATGTAAATGCGTAAAGTAAGTAGAGCAAGAATTATAGAGGTTCCAGGTGGTGTAATCATGTCAGTCCTCTCTTCCCCTGTGGTGTAGGAGGAAAATTCCACTAGAACTTCTTGAGGTGAGTTGTTACAAAAAGTCGTAAACAATAGTCCTTCACTAATCCTAGTTTCACTATCTAAAAACTTGTAGAACATATGGGATGGCTGCTCTCCAGTTGATTGATCACTAGTCCTTGAAGGGTTACGTATGCCTCTTCACCAGCTACCACCACAAACACAGTCTACACGACTGCTGATACAACTGTCCTTGGTATATCCTTCACCAGATTACTTCACAGTCTTAACCTTTGATTGAGAATCAAAGTTGAGCTAAGAATCAATGAATTGATTCTTATATGTGGTTCTTCAAAGTGTATGATTCTGAGTAAATTCTGTATAGCTTGAATACTTGAAGGAAACTAGATAGGATCGATGTAGAACACAGATAATGATAGCAATTTGAATGAACGAGACTTGTGCACAAAAATGCTTGTAATCTTGTTAATTCCTGGTGTTTAATCCTTGGTGCAAAGTCCTCTATTTATAGTGTGAGATTCAACGTTCATCTTGCTTAAATTCAAATTGTATCAACGTCTATCTTGTAACGGCTATATTTTGTGACCGTTCTGACTTCACAGTATTACATCCAATAGAATTGCTTCTTTTACAATGTTCGACTGTACTATCAGTTTGTTGGATGACTGACTTATAAAATAGACTATCCTAGTAAGTTTTATGCTGAGTTTGTCAGTTATCAGTTTCTTAACTGACTTAGAGCATTAACTGAGATTTTACTCTTTTTCAAAAATCAGTACTCTAATATTACATCTGATTATAATTAACTTAACCAGAGTACACCATAAGAATATATCTTCTAAAAGTTCATTGTCCTTATGACTCTTGGGTCTTCATACAAGATCCATAAAGTCAGTTCAGGTCACCACAGACTTCAAGAATTCTAACTTTACAGTCTCAGCTTTCATAACTGAGTCTGAGCCCTCAGTTCTTCTATATTCAATAACTGAGTCTTTGTCCCTCAGTTCTTCTTACTTCTAGATAAGTCAATTGAGTTTGTCCCACAGCGAACTTACCTTCTTCAGTTCTGAAATGATGAATCTCTTCAGTTTAACGATAAGTTCTAGTCTTCTAAATGATTTCCAGTTTTCAGTTCTATGACACATCTATCTATTACAGTGCTTGTCTGATGTAACCTATACAAATATTAGACTCTTGTAAAACCTATGCATTCAGTTCTAGACATCTTTTACCCTTTCACTATAATAGCTAGATTCAGCACTTCATCAATGGGGTTAAGATAATAAAAGATTAAGTACGATGAATCATCATCAAAACATAAATTTTATTTCCAACAGGCTGCATATTCATACAAATATGAGAACCACAACTAGTATCTAATACCCAGTGGTTAGACTTAGAAAAAGTAATGTTGATCTCAATCATAAATATACCTGAAGTCGAAGCATCATAATGCTTTTTCTTGGTACTCAAGAAGCCTTTGCAGTTTCTCCTCCAATGTCCGGTCTCCCCGCAATGGAAGCAAGCATCCTTGGATTTGTTTTTCGCTATCTTAGGCGTTGGCTTAGGTGCAGCCTTCACCTTCTTGGACTTCTTTTGGGCTTTAGCCTTGCCCTTGTTTTAAGTGACCCGCAACACTTGCTTTCCCTTCCCTACAGTGCCCTCAACAGTTTTCAACATGTTCAACAACTCTGCAAGGGAGCAGTCTATCTTGTTCATATGATACTTCATTACAAACTGTGAGTATGAATCAGGTAGAGACTGTAGAATTAAGTCAATACTTAACTCTCGTTCCAACTTGTGGCCCAGCTTCCCAAGCCTCTCTATGTACCCAATCATCTTAAGCACGTGTGACCCCACAACAGTCCCGGATGCCATCTTACAACCAAATAGGGCCTTCGAGACCTCGTACCTCTCAGTGCGAGACTGAGAGGTATATAGTTCCTTTAGGTGGACCATGATTGAGTAGGCGTCCATAGACTCATGCTGTTTCTGCAGTTCAGGTGTCATAGAAGCAAGCATGATACATGTAGCATTAATCTTGTAAACGATTGCTTGTTATACTTCTCGATAAAGATATCTGCGGCCGAACCTCAACGGGTTTTTCCGGTAGGGCCTCGTCCAAGACATAGCCAATCTTCTCGTGCCTCAAAACGATTTTGAGGTTTCTTTCCCAATCGAGAAAGTTGGTTTCGTCAAGCTTGTTGTCGATGATAAAACGAAGGTTCAATTTGTTTGACATTTTCTACAACAATAAATAAACATAGAATAAGTAAAGTTTTATAAGGTTTTACTCTCACTAGCCAACTATTCCCAATTGGCTTTCAAGAAAAATAATTTTTTCTTTAGTGGGCAAGATCCCATTGAACTACCTCGACCCCCAGCTTTGGCTAATGGGCCAAAAATAACTTAACAGGTGGACAACACTTTGTCCATCGTATCTTATATGAATCTTGTTGTTTGACTAGTCAACTCTTTGACAATTTTTCATCTTATGAAAATAGTCAAACCCTTGCCTCTAAAATCCAAGTGACCCCGCTTTGGCTGGTGGCCGAGGTCTTAACCCTAATATTCATGAGATCTCTTACGATCATATCTTGATAACGACGATATACCCGAGGTAGGTCAACTCTCGCTTTGGCTGGTGAGTTGGGTCCGAACAAGGGCTCTTCACCGTCGTTATAATATGGGGAGGCAATTTTGACTTGATTTTTTATGTGGGAATAATTTTAAATTAATTTTATTTAATAATGGTCTCATCTACTATGTTCAGATTACTACGATATCATATGAAGTAAAACATACACAACATTCCGTGCACAAATAACCGGTATGATCATGGACTTTTCCTAGTTGCGGTTTTGAATACAAATTGACGAAACCATGCGTCACAAACTAAGGGTATCTGCAACCGCAAATAGGATCTTTATTGCTGTATGCCAATGGGTTCTTTATATATCTTTGGTCTTCTCTTCTTGCTCCATTCTTGTTACATAATAATCTATCTAATAAATGATTACACCCGCCGCACACGGAGCGAGCTAACGGGATTGGGATAAATGCAAAAAGTAAACTAGGTCACGTTCTTCATAACGGCCTAGGACAATTTTCAAAAAAACCAACAGAAAGAAAACATTCTCATCTATCCTATTGGTCGAGTCCATGATCAATCAATGTCCATATAATCATATTATAACTACACGTCTACTTCATACAATTATATCTTATGAAAAAGATCAAATTCAAATTTTTAACTACTTATGCGTCTTATTTTATCACATCAAACAATTAATTAACTTTTAATTAATTAAATGATTTAATCGAAAATAAAATTAACGTTTAATATTAAATCGATTCTAATTTTAATTTTATTAAATTTAAACTATTCAAAATTAAAAATAAAATTATAAGGTCTCCCTTTTGTTTCCTTTCCTTTTGGTTCTTTACCAAAAGGGATGCAAACGCTACAGCAGACATTCTACAATCTATATGACTTTATTGGAAAAGCACATTACTCAGGTTTAAACAAATACTCCAACATCATCACCTTACGCAAGTTATTTGAAGAAAGCTTTTGCATATCTTCAAACAAGGGGAAGAGAAAACTGAAGGTGATGAAGAGAAAGCTGAAGATAATACTGTTACTGATGATAAAACGGAAGAGAAAACTGTAGTCGGTAAAACCGAAGAAATCTATGCCAAATAGTTGGTGGAAGAACAAGACAAACAAGTAGATGCTGACCTACTGACTATTCAACAAAATAGAGAAGTAATTGATAATCTGATCGATGAGTTAACTGCAGAAGAGACCTTCACAGAAACAAGAACTGAGAAAGATGAAGAAGCCTCAGTCAGAGCTGTGCTGAATATCAGGAAGAATTTGCAATCTGTGTCAGATTGAAAGAAAGTCTAAAGGCAGCAAAAGATAAAGAGACAAGAACTGAGGGGGAAAAGACTAAAGGAAAGGAATTTAGTCTTATTTCTGAAGAAGAAGAGAAGTTAATGAATGAGGAGATCAAGGAGATCTTGATAAAATTTAAGAACAAGGACAATGAAGAGGCAAATCAGTTGATCCATGAATACTTGGAGATCAAGCCTAGAGTTGGTGAATCAAAAGAAGAAGGAAATGCAAGAAGACTCCTAGAGACAAAAAGGAGCATCTTTATTGGTGCAAAACTGATGAATTTGGAAAAAGGAAATTTGTAATCATTTTAGTAATTCAGTTTGTTGTGGCGTAATCTTGTAATGAACTCAGCTGTTTAGTTTGTTATCTTAATTTCTTTTGTTATGATTTCTTGCATTATTCTTTCATTATTGCTTTTAGGGATGGTTATGATACATCATCAAAAAGGGGGAAATTATTGGAAATAATATTTGTGTTTTGATGATGATTCGTCACGTAATTAATAAGATCACTTATAACCCATGATGATGAAGTCATAACTAGTCGTTATATAGTGCATAATGAAAGAAGAAGCAAGAAAGCGATCACAGAGAAAAATGTATAAGTTCTATCTAGAGTCTGAACCTTGTATAGGTTATTTCAGACAAGCATTGTAATAGTTAAGAACTAGGCAAACAGCTGAGTCACAACAAGAAAACTGAGTTTATATATGAAGAACTGAGAAAGCAGACTCAGTGATGCAAGAACTAAAAAAGATAAGCTCATTGAGGACACTGAGACTCAGTTGGCCTATCTAAGAAGACTGAAGAACTGAGGGACACAGACTCAGTTGTTGAAGACTGAAGAACTGAGGTGGCAAACTCGGTTAGAAGCTAATTAAGCCGTGACTATAAATCAGGATTCAGGCAAATCTGTGGACTGAAATCGAACTATAGATCATGTAAAACTGAATAATCTTAAGGACATAGATTATCAGTTATCAGGAGAAGAAGGAAGCTGAATGGTGTACTCTGACTTAGTCAATAAAAGTCGGATGTCAAGAATACAAGGTACTCAGTTTTGAAGAAGAGTAGAAAACTGAGTGAAGGCCTTGTTGAATTTGAACTGACCAAACGACAAAAGGTCATACATATGAACGTTGGCTAAACGACAAATGTAATGGCTACAAGAGCTAGTTGACCGTTACATCACCCTTATAAATACACAGAGAAAAAGGATTGAAGAGGAGGGGATCGGAGAAGTTTTGAAAAGCACATATCTAAAGATCCAGATCTAGAAAATCAGATTTCATATCTAGAAAAGGGGAAGCCAACCGAATTTCCTTGGAGATTTAAAAGAAAGATCCAGTAACCTATTAAGGGGGAAGAAGGCATCTTGGAGCTACAACGCTATATCCAGAAGAATCAGACAACTCACTGAATTAATCTTTTGATTAATTCTAAACCTAACCTTTGTGAAAAAGGGTTGGCTGTGCATAGTTTGAGGAGAGCAACTCCACCTTTCCTCATACTGGTTGCAACAGTTGCCCAATTTGTTAGTGCGATCTGCGGACTATGTGTGTGTCAGTGGTGAGCTGGTGAAGGAGTCATTCCACCTCCGAAGGATCAGTGTGCAGAATGAAGAGAGCAATTCTACCTTTCTTCATTATGTGTAGACAGTGAAACTAGGGTGTCGTGAAGGACTGTCATTAGGCTAGGATTTTGTAACGGTGATCTCAAGATTCTAGTGATACCTCCTACACCACAGGAGAAGAGGAGACGTACGGGATTACACCACCCGGAACTTCCATAAACAAATCTTGTGTTGATTTAATCTATGCTCTTACAGCTGTGATTGTTTTAATTATTGCATAATCACTTCATCACTTCACTCAGCAAACATTAGACACTAAGTCAGCACCAAACTGATACATAGGAGGTTCAGATCTTTATTGACACATCTACTGCACTTAAGGCTAGTTCTTTCCGCTGCCAGTTAACTAAACTAAGAATAAGTCAGTATTGACTTACACTCAGTTGAGTTAGCTGAACTCCGCACAAGTTAAGGGATAGGAACAAAACTGAACTGAGCGTCAGTTTAAGTTTCGGAGAAACTGAGTTCCTGGGGTACTTTCAGTTTTAGGAAAGTTTTTGGTGACAAGTTTATTCACCCCCCCCCCCCCCTCTAAACTTGTGTTAGCCTTTCCAAGGGACCAACAGTATGTATGAGCTCAAGCAATTCATTGGATCTTATCCCTTTGCCACTAAAAGGTGACTTTGTCATCTTGCCAAGCAAACAAGCTTCGCATGTATCAAATGATTCGTAATCGAATTGATCCAACATTCCATCTTTATAGAGTTTGGAAATACGATTCTTATTTATATGGCTAAGTCTACAATGCCATAGTTAGGATTCATTCAAGTCATTTGTCTTGGCTTTCTTGTTGTTTATATTAAGTAGGTCAACACTTATATCTAATATGTAGAGACCATTGCTTAGTATGCAGTGACGGACCCAGGAAAATTTTCCAGTGTGGGCCAACTTAAAAAAAAAGTGGAAAAAAAAACCTCAACAACCAAGACTCGAACCCATAACCTTAAGATAACTAACAAACCTTTTAACCGGGTGAACTAGATGAGTGATTATTATAGAAATTGTCTGTAATAATATACATACATAGTATTATTATTATAAGAGGGGTATATTAGCAACTTCGCCCGGAAATTTGAGTGGGAGCCATGCACCCCACCCTTAATGAGCTGGGTCCGTCCATGTTAGTATGCCAGTACCATAAAAAATTCCATCACGTGAAAAAGAACAACATTTATTCTCAAACAGAAATGAAAATCCATCAACATCTAATGCAGAATTAGAAATAATGCTCTTCGTAAGAGCAAGAACTAAATAACAGTTATTAAGTTCTAGTACTAGCCCACTAGGCAATAAAGGAAAATAAACTCCTACGGCCAGCACAACAACACTTGCTCCATTTCCAACGCGTAGGTCTACCTCTCCTTTCCTCAGTTCTTCTTAGTACCTGCATATTCGTACAAATATGAGAACCACAACTAGTATCTAATACCCAGTGGTTAGACTTAGAAGAAGTAATGCAGATCTCAATCATAAATATACCTAAAGTCGAAGCATCAGAATGCTTCTTCTTGGTACTCAAGAAGCCTTTGCAGTTTCTCCTCCAATTTCTGGTCTCACCATAATTGAAACAAGCATCCTTGGATTTGTCTTTCGCTATCATAGGCGTTGGCTTAGGTGCAGCCTTCGCCTTCTTGGACTTCTTTTGGGCTTTAGCCTTGCCTTTGTTTGAAGTGACCAGCAACACTTGCTTTCCCTTCCCCACAGTGTCCTCAGCAGTTTTCAATATGTTCAACAACTCTGCAAGGGAGCAGTCTATCTTGCTCATGGGATAGTTCATCACAAATTGTGAGTATGAATCAGTTAGAGACTGTAGAATTAAGTCAATACTTAACTCTCGTTCCAACTTGTGGCCCAGCTTCTCAAGCCTCTCTATGTACCCGGTCATCTTAAGCACGTGTGACCCCACAGCAGTCCCGGATGCCATCTTATAACCAAACAAGGCCTTCGAGACCTCGTACCTCTCAGTGCGAGACTGAGAGGCATAGAGTCCCTTTAGGTGGACCATGATTGAGTAGGCATCCATAGACTCATCCTGTTTCTGCAGTTCAGGTGTTATAGAGGCAAGCATGATACATGTAGCATCAGTACTGCCAGAACAGTGCTTGTTATACTTCTCGACAGCATCTGCAGACGAACCCTCAGAGGGCTTTTCCGGTAGGGCCTCATCCAAGACATATCCAATCTTCTCATGCCTCAAAACTATTTTGAGGTTTCTTTCCTAATCGAGAAAGTTGGTTTCGTCAAGCTTGTTGTTGATGATAAAACGAAAAAGTTCAATTTGTTTGACATTTTCTACAACAATAAATAAAGATAGAATAAGTAAAGTTTCATGTATTTAAAACCCTAATTTTGCACTTAAATTTTTATAAGGTTTTACTCCCACTAGCCAACTATTCCCAATTGGCTTTCAAGAAAAATATTTTTTTCTTTAGTGGGCAAGATCCCAACGAACTACCTCGACCCCCAGCTTTGGCTGATGGGCCGAAAATAACTTAACAGGTGGACAACACTTTGTCGATCGTATCTTATACGACTTTTGTTGTTTGACTAGTCAACTCTTTGACAATATTTCATCTTATGAAAATAGTCAAACCCATGCCTCTAAAATCCAAAAGACCCCACTTTGACTGGTGGCCGAGAGAATTCTTAGTCGAGTCTTAACCCCAATATTCATGAGATCACTTACGATTATATCTCGATAACGACGATATACCCGAGGTAGGTCAACCCTCGCTTTGGTTAGTGAGTTGGGTCCGAACAAGGGCTCTTCACTGTCGTTATAATATAGGGAGGCAATTTCAACTAGATTTTTGATGTGGGAATAATTTTAAATTAATTCTCTTAATTAATTTATTTAATTATGGTCTCATCTACTATGTGCATATTACTATGATATCATATAAAGTAAAACATACACAACATTCTGCGCACAAATAACCGGTATGATCATGGAATTTTCCTAGGTGTGGTTTCGAATACTAACTGACGAAACTATGGGTCATAAACTAAGGGTATCTTTATTGTTGTATGCCAATGGGTTCTTTATTTCTCTTTGGTCTTCGTCTTCTTGCTCAATTCTTGTTACATAATAATCTATCTAATAAATGATTACACCCGCCGCACACAGGAGGGAGCTAACGGGAATGAGATAAATGCAAAAAGTAAACTAGGTCACGTTCTTTATAACGGCCTAGGACAATTTTCAATAAAACCAACATAAAGAAAACATTCCCATCTATCCTATTGGTCGAGTCCATGATCAATCACGGTCCATATAATCACATTATATCTACACATCTACTTCATACAATTATATCTTAGGAAAAAGATCAAATTCTAATTTTAACTTCTTATGCGTCTTATTTTATCATATCAAACAATTAATTAACTTTTAATTAGTTAAATGATTTAATCAAAAATAAAATTAACGTTTAATTTCAAATCGATACTAATTTTAATTTTAATAAATTTAAACTATTCAAAATTAAAAATAAAATTATAATGTCTCCCTTTTATTTCCTTTCCTTTTGGTTCTTAACCAAAAGGGATGCATTTGGTTTTCTAAACCAAAAGGCATCTTTCTAAGGAAAATTTGGTTTAGGCCTAGCCACTTTTCAAAATCAAAATTTTGAAAGTGGCCTAGGCCTAGGCCTTTTACAAATCAAATATTTGAAAAGGGCCTAGGCCTTTTCCAAATCAAAATTTGGAAAGGCCAATATTTTGGTTAATATGCCACTATCGTTTCCCAATGGCCCAAACAATTTGAACCATTGGTTGGCCACATGACACGACTAAACAAAAGAGATATCAATGCACAATAAATATCACAAAACGAAAAAGGTCGATCTCTCCATTCGGAAGAGAGCAGCCGACGACGGCAGCCTTAGAGGAGGGAGGGGGGCCGCCGCCAGTCGGCCAAGCCCCCCAATCGATCTATTTTTTTTGTTTTAAACGTTTCACGATTTTAGATCTTGCATCTATCGATTAATTACTACGCAATTAAATTGTGCTTATTGCTTAAGCTCAAAGTCTGGCTCTGATACCACTGTCAGGAAATCACTAGTTTAACGCAACGGAATTTAAAATTTTGATTTCCTTTTCTAGATCGTTCTTCATTTAATGCAATAAACACGTTAAGTAGTTTGACGGAATTTACCTTGATGATCTATAAGATCATCACTTTGACCGTCAACGGAGAGTAGTATAGTGCGCAAGCCGTCCATGCGTCCGGCCTCTATCGTTGATCCACACGAACTCCTCGCCAGAATCCTCCTTGGATTGCTATCGGAAAAACTCCGGCTACTAGACCGGCCTTTTTCCACTCTCTCAAACTCTCTATTGGAAGCCCTCTATTTTACACAAGAACTATAAGCTTTTGCAATTGTGATGTACAAAAGAGCTTGACACCCATATCCCTTTTATAGGCAAAGTGGCGCCCTAAAGATGAGTGGAGGAGAAGAAAACCTTTTCCCAATAAAATAAGGAAAATCTCCTAGATTGATTTATCTCTTTTATTATAATATCTCATATTGTTGGACATATTTTAAGTTTTAGTGATGAGTGCCAGACTAGCTGTTTTAGAGCAAAGGCAAAAAGATGTCTAGATTAAATGTATAGGCTTATTAGAGCTTGATCTTTGTATAGGTTTGATCAAACAAGCATTGTAAAATGTCGGCTGACTTTCATCGTGAGACTGTCTAGGTCGAAGAAGGTACGAGTCAAGTAAACTAGTTTAGGAACTCTTCAAGACCGAAATTCGAGGGCTCAAAGTCAGTTATCGAAGGCTAAGGGATCAAACTTAGTATTTAAAGTCAAGGATATGGAATCAGAATTTAGGGAAGTCTGTGATGACCAAACTGATTACTTATACCTTTTGTACAAGGTCTAAGTTGCATAAGTTAAGTGGTGATTGGAACTTAGTCATGTTCAAATTGGTGTAACCTAACTCCACAATCAAAAGTTAGATAAAAGACAGTCAGTTGAAGTGTTTTATAAACACAACAAACTTCAAACAACTGACTGACAAGCATTTCAGCAGACTCACATACACTGGAACCTGCTGAATATATATTTTGATTTAATCAAAGGTTACATTGCAAGAATACAAGGATAAGAACATGCAACAAGTCTTGATATTGTCAACAAATCAATGGTCAAGATTAAATGGACGTTGGAAAGATTCAGAGCTTTATCCAATGGACACAAGTCAAAGGGGAGAAAGTCTGAAAACTGACAAAAAGAAGACTGACTGTGTCAGTTCTATGAACAGTCAGAAAAAGCAAGTCAAGATGGGGACAAATCTGAAACGGCTATGTTTGAATTTCAAACATAAGTCACAGGATTCTCTACTATAAATAGAGGGCTTCTGATTCAGATACAGGTGATGAAAATTAATGAAAAACAACAATCAATCCTGAGCTATTAGATTGTTATCAAGAAATCACCTGTGACTTTCTTGAACTTAAAGCTCTCGATCCAGAATTTCTTCAAGTGTAACCTGCTATCAAGTTACATCAAGTTCACACACTTGAAGACATCAAGCTGCTGATCATTTCATCCTGATCAAGCTGCTGAAAGCTGAATCATTACTTGATTCAAACCTTCTTTTACAAGAAACTTGCTTAAGACAGTGAAGCATCTTTGGGAGTCAAGGACTGTTGTTTGTGGTGGATCTGGTGAAGAGGCAATCCTACCCTTCAAGGACCAATGGAATACTTTGGAGCACCAATCCTACCTGTTTCAAGTGTTCAGTTTGTGAAGCCATAGTTATTGGTGAAGGACGGACAACTTAGGGATTTTTGTAACTGCAACCTCAAAGATCTCTAGTGAATTACCTCCAACATCACAGGGGAAGAGTGGGTAGTGGATTACACCACCGGAACCACTATAAAATTGCCTACTTACTTTCTGCATTTACTTTCGTGCATTTAGTATATTAAGCACATCAACCTACTGAAACTAGCAACTGAATCACACACTTACACTACTGAGTATCTAATACTTGGTATCATATTTTAACAACAAGTAATAAGGCTTAACTTGAATATATTCCGCTGCAACAAATTCTCAGAAAATCGAGAGACTATCGAGAGGTCGTGAGACTCTAAGCGATCGCCAGACCATCGAACATCTTGAGTTTGTTAACTCCAAAAGTTATAAGTGTTAAGTTTATTCAGCCCCCCCTCTAAACTTAACCAAAGCCTTTTCAGGGGACCAACACATATTCAATAAAATCTAAATATTGCCAATATCTAATATTGATTATATTTATCTTATTACCATAAATCTATTTTTCCAAAATCAAGTAATATCTAATATTAACATTATGGTAATCCTATTAATTAAAATGCACAATCCAAAGGTACCTTATACCCTAGATGTGGTGCCCAATATTGCCAATAATTGGCTTTCGGGATATTCTTTGATTAATATAATTTATGTATAATTAATATCTTGTATTTTATTTATTCACAATAAATAAATACCACCATATTAATTACCACTATAACCTTTATAGTCTAGAGATAAACTTTTCTTATTTGGTTATCAACTATAACCGCATTTTAATCCGACTCGAAGTTCATATGTGTGTGACCCGATAGGTTTCCGAATATGTTGGCCGTAGACACAAAGTGCAAATTACGAAAATGCCCTTCATCCGTAACGATCACGGGATAGCGTCTAGCAACACACCGTGACCCCCAATCATCGGAAGAGTCAAAAGAAATTACTACTACCTTTCATGTGAAACAGTTACCGTGTAACTTACAATCCTACCGCTGTAACAATATCCATACGATCGTATCTCGAGTGTCAATACATTAACGATCGTATCTTATAATCTGGATATCATGCTCTCTCAGAATATCACATTTACTCCCACTTTGCAAAGATTCTTGAGAGCTAGACATTCCTTATAAGAAGACCATGTCGGATATTCAATCTCAATCATAGGATATGTGATTCCCGGACGACCAAACATGTATACTCCGCATGCTTCAATATCATACCCAATCACTACCGCATGATCGCCCTGTGGATAAGGGAAACCTCAATAATGTCAAAGGATGACAATTGACACTGTGATGCCATGAAGACTCCGGTCTAAAGGATAATTACACAACCGCCACATAGTGTGACACTTAATGTAAGTGGGTTAGACTAATGTACGCATTCTCTAATACACGTCCACGTACAGTCCAAGTGTCTCTACACTTCGATAGGCGAGATCTATCCCATTCTTCAATAAGACAGAAGACATCCACTACATGCTAGCATGATTATACTATCAATGTCCAATTTGACAGTACATAAGACTAGAGACATTTAAGCATCATACTTGTTAGAGTGATTAGAGATCTCATCAACCATAATCACTATCATGGTTTCTCAATCACAGTTTGACACTAGGGACGTTACTATATATATGAAACAAATAAAATGAAGATAAACAATGTATAATAACATAAGTTCTTTTATTAATCATAATAAAGTTATTACATGAACTAAATAGACTGTAGATGACCCGACCCGGTCGAATCATGTACAACCCGGTTGGGTTTAGGACACATATTCAACAGACATATTAGTCATTGACATCAACAATCTCAAAATGACTAACTGAACTGAAGATTTGATGGAACTGAACATATCTTAGAACTGATCTCAGTCAGTTCTTGGCCAGTCAAAAAAAGTCAAAATATGAACGCATAAAACCGACAACGGTTACATCGCAATTAATTACCGCCATCTTTGTAAGAAATTGTAGCGTGTATACCACCCTAAAATGTTAGATAGTACATGCATCGGTTACACAAATACCCGATGGAATATGAAAAGTTGTACAAAATCTACCTAAAGATCGTGGGATCAAATCTTCAACCGTCCTCATCTTTATATATCCAACCATTTTTATATATCTTCTTTACAAAGGAAATATCAAACCTTTTCCTCTCTCTCAAAAAGAAAGAATTTTATCTTTTACAAATTCGAGGAATGGCTGCTTCCAAATAAACTCAAGAAGAAAGGTTAATCACCAAACCAGACTCGTTTTCATGCAAGGAATTTGAAGCAATGTGTGGTAATACTCATCTCTCTAACTATATAAGTGAAAAGATTGGAAGATTACAAGGTTTACAGAACCTGTTAGAAGCAGAATTGCAAAAAGATTAGACTTGGAAGGGCTACTGCAATTCTGGGAAAATATGAAGATGTTGAAGAACTCTCTAATAACAAGAGTTCGTGGACAAAAGATTTTCGTCAATGAAGACATCATCAGATAGCTTTTTGGTTTCCAAGATCCTCTAGTGAAATCAATTGAACTAGCCTGTCTACCACTCAAGCATGAAGCTTTTCTTAAGCAAATTTCAGCATCAAAACAACCAGCAGAAGTCGATACACACCTCTCCAACCTCAAAACTGAATTCGGTCTCCTCAGCAGATGGATCAGCAAACACTCCATCGGACAACACAAAGGGTTAAACAAGTTAACTGAAGATGGAATACACCTGATGAATGTCATTTGGGATGAAATTGAATTCAATTGGGCTAGATACATTTACAATCAACTCAAGAAGCAACATTTAAAACGAGTAGAAAGTGTCAAAATAGCCCAAGCTGAAGAAAGAGAACCTGTAGGAAGATTTTGACTGAAGAAATCACTCAGCTTAGTGATTCAAAATTATTTGGAAAGAATCAGTGATGGGAAGAAACAAGCACAAACTTCTATTTGTGGAAGGACTGGACTACAACCTATTGAGCACTGGACAATTTTGTGACATGGGTTACAAGGTCACTTTTGACAAAGACACATGTATTGTCATTAGTGAAAGAGGTGATCAAGTTGTGTTGGCTGGAAGAAGACAACAAAACATGTATGTTGTGGATTGGCCTACTGATGTTCCAGAGACATGCCTGATTGTGCATACTAAGTCAGAACTGAATTGGCTATGGCATAAGAAGTTGAACCATCTTAACTTTGATGATATCAATCAGTTGGTGAAAAAGAAGTTGGTGATTGGTTTAGCAGAGATGACATTTAAAAAGGATGCAATATATGATTCTTGTCATCAAGGTAAACAAACAAAGTCAAGCTTCAAGTCAAAGACTAAGAAATCAACAAAAAGAGTTTTGGAGCTGATGCTTATGGATTTATTTGGACCAGTAACACCAACTAGTGTGACAGGAAAGAAGTACACTCTGGTAGTTGTGCATGATTATTCAAGATACACTTGGGTAGTATTCATGACCAAGAAAAGTGAAACACTTCAAAAGATGCCTGAACTTTTGAAGAGATTGCACAATGAGAAAAGTTTGACAGTAGTGAAGATCAGATCAGACAAGGGTACTGAATTTCTCAATAAAGTGATTAGAGAATATTGTGAGCAGAATGGTGTGCTGCATCAACTAGATGTAGCTGGTACACCTCAGCAAAATAGGGTTGCTGAGAGAAGAAACAGGACTTTGAAAGAAGCAGGAAGGACTATGATTTGTGAAGCCCTATTGCCTGAAAGATATTGGGCTGAAGCAGTCAATACAGCATGCTATACACAAAACAGGACCTCAGTGAACAAGAAGCTGCTGAAGACACCTTATGAGATTTGGAATGGAAGGAAACCTAATATATCCTATTTCCATCCATTTGGAAGCAAATGTTTTATACTAAATCATAAGGAGCAATTGAAGACATTCCAACCAAAATCAGATGAGGGAATCTTCTTGGGATATTCTTATGTCAGCAAGGCATTCAGGGTACTGAATAAAAGAACACTGAAACATGAAGAAACAATACATGTTGTATTTGATGAACCTAAATTCACTGGTATGGAAGATGAAGCTTCAGAACCTGCTGAGAATCAACAAGTCATTGATCCAGAATGTGTTGATGTTTTGGAAAGGATAAATGACTTAAAGATTTCTGACTCTGCCCCTGCTGATCACCCTGCTGGTAACACTACTGATGCAACAACTGAAGCAGTTCAAGGATCTGCCGAACCCCTTACTAAAGCAACAGCAGACCCTTCTGAAGATGATGTTCCTGAGAATCAAACCAACCAAAATCCAAAATGGTTAAGGGATCACCCTGCTGAACAAGTTATTGGCAATATACAGCAAGGTGTAAGGACTAGAAGACAATTGGAAGCAATGTTTACTTGTTTTCTATCTCAAATGGAACCTAAAGTTGTTGAAGAAACAATATCAGATCCAGATTGGATAATTGCTATAGAAGAGGATTTGAATGAATTTGAAAGAAATCAAGTTTGGACACTAGTGGAAAGGCCTAATTATGCAAATATAATTGGAACAAAATGGGTATACATAAACAAATTGGATGAATCTGGTACCATTGTAAAGAATAAGGCCAGACTAGTAGCAAAAGGCTATTCTCAAGCAGAAGGAATAGATTTTGATGAGACATATGCCCCAGTTGCATTCTGGATGAAGAGGTTTATGTTCACCAACCTCCTAGTTTTGAAGTTAAAGATCAAGAAGATAAAGTGTACAGACTTAACAAGACACTTTATGGTTTGAAACAAGCACCAAGAGCATGGCATGAAACTTTATCTCAATTCTTGGTGGACAATGGTTTTACCAAAGGTACCATTGACAAGACTCTTTTCAGAATCAATGAAGGAGACAGCACCCTGCTGGTACATATTTATGTTGATGACATAATTTTTTTTTTCTGAAAATGAATTACTATGTGAAAATTTTGCTAATCTCATGAAAAGCATGTTCCAAAGTATGATGGGAGAGATGAACTACTTTTTGGGATTGCAAGTCAAACAAATGAAAGATGGAATCTTCATTCATCAAACCAAATACACCAAGGAGTTACTGAAGAAGTTTGGCATGGAAAATAAAACTAAAGTGTCAACTCCTATGAGTACCAACATTAGATTGGATGAAGATAAAGAAGGCAAAGATGTTGATCAAACCTTATATAGAAGGATGATAGGTAGTCTGTTGTACCTCACTGCCAGCAGTCCTGATATATCCTTTGCTGTAGGTGTTTGTTCAAGATTTCAATCTAAACCAAAAGAAAGTCATCTAGCTGCAGTCAAAAGAGTTCTCAAGTATCTAAAAGAAACCTTGGGAGTAGGGATTTGGTATTCAAAAGATGTAAGCTTCAAGGTTATATCCTACTTAGATTCTGATTATGCGGGATGCAAGATTGATAGAAAAAGCACTACAGGAACCTGTCAGTTGATGGGAAATAGACTGGTTTCCTGGTTCAGTAAGAAACAGAATTCTATATCAACCTCTACTGCTGAAGCTGAATATATAGCTGCTGGAAGTTGCTGTGCACAAATACTATGGCTAATACAACAATTAAGGGACTATGGAATTGAAGAGAGAGAAATTCCTATAATGTGTGATAACACAAGTGCAATTGCAATCACAAAAAATCATGTTTTGCACTCAAGAACCAAGCATATTTATGTGAGACATCACTTTATAAGAGATCATGATGAAAAGAAAGATGTGGTGGGTCTTTACATCCCTACTGAAGATCAACTTGCTAATATATTTACTAAACCATTGGATAGTGAAAGATTTGCAAGGTTAAGGACTGAACTTGGAATCATAAAAGTTGACTGATGTACATTAATCAGCAGTGTACTGGAATTCACCAAGGGGATTAGTCTTTGCTATTTTCGGTGAGCTCACTTAGCGGACTAGTCATTGGTATCAACAATTCCATGTACCTGTTTATGTTTTGACAATTGAGCAAATGAAGTTGCCAAGTGGATTGGTCTTTGTCCTGTTGGGTGAGCTCACTTGACAGATCAGTCATTGGTATTAAACTTCATCTTGTATTATCAGTTGGACAAAACAAGTGTATTTGAAGATCAGCAGAGTAACTCTGTCAGCAGACTGCGGAGGCATCTTTGTCAGCAGGCTACTGATCCAAGTCTACTGAAGATGAAAGCTGTTGAACTATACGTTACAAGACAGTCAAACTTAAATGAAAGTCAACAGTAATTGGATATTATTCTTATCCTTTATGACCGCAGTTACAAATATCCAACGGTTACAACTCTCATAGAATCAATTAGTAGGACACATGGCAACATCACATTTATTCCAACTTTAATCGTGGTTAATGCTATAGTGCACGTACAGCACTTTATCTGACGGTTACCACCCACTACTTTCTCTATATATACAGATATATACATAGAGACATTCCTTACAACCATCAGATCGATTTTCCCTGAAGCTACACTGTGTGAACACAGATTTGAAAGCTTTCTTCTTCATCTTTTTCATCTCAAATGGCGGATAAGGATGATGTTCACATTGGAATGATCCAAAGTGTTAGAGGGTTCATTTTTTATGCTAACAAGACTGAGTTGGCCATCAATATTGGTAGGAGAATCAGAAGATATGAAGGACTGGAGGATGTTCTTAATCTGAGATTGGAAAGCATATCTTACACAAATGTAGTAAGTTTCTAGAGAAACATTGTGATAAGAGACAATAGAGAGGCATTTACTACCACAGTTAATGGCCAGGAGATTGAAATTTCCTCAAACCTGTTGTGGGAAGTGTTCGGGTTTGGACTTGGAAATAATGCTCCAACCAATCCTGAAGCAATGGGGTTGTCAAGATTGGATTTTGTTGATAAAATAAAGACCAACAATGC
Source organism: Gentiana macrophylla (assembly GCA_026214975.1). Taxonomy (NCBI): domain Eukaryota; kingdom Viridiplantae; phylum Streptophyta; class Magnoliopsida; order Gentianales; family Gentianaceae; genus Gentiana; species Gentiana macrophylla. The sequence continues at coordinate 50,147,323 of CM047813.1, forward strand.
TATCAAATCAACACTGAGCATCAATGTGAAGCATATCAAGATGGAATATAATCTGCTGAGTAAGATTATAGCCAAGAACATTTTGGGATTTAGTGGAAGTCTTGACACTTTGTCAGGACCCAAGATTGATTTATTATTCATCATTTGCAAGAGTATGAAGTTTGATTGGGCTGGATTCTTTGTCCAGTACATGAAGAAAGTAATATCAGAAGACAGAGATGGGACAAGAAAGTCCAAGACACTGCCTTTAGGTTTGATGGTGCAAGCCTGCTGACTCATTTGAGGGTTGCTGATGTTGCACCTGAAAAGATCAACAAGTCCAGATACAAGAAGGAGATCATCTATCTCATCCCTGGATTGGATGATGATGAAGATGTAGATGATGAGGAAACAGAGAGTGACAATGATAGAGATGATGATGCTGGTGGTGAGAGGGTTGAACAAGTTGCTAAATCTGCTGCACCTAAGAAGGATGCTGAGAAGAGAAAGGCTGTTGATACTAGAAAGATTACTAAGTTCTTAAAACCCAAAAAAACAAGACAGCAAATAGTAGAGACTGCTGAGTCTACTGAGGATCCAGTTGAAGTTGATGTTACTGACCCTACTGATGTTGTAAATAAGAAGTATGCTGGTGAGATCTTGAAAGAACAACATAAGGAAGATAAAAGAAAAAGAAAAGCTGCTGAAATTGAAGCTGAATGACCTTCAAAGAGAATGAAGGAGATTATGAAAAAGAAGAAACATGGAAAAGGCAAAGAGTTAAGGGTCCTGGAGGACCAAAGGGAAATAGAAGAAGAGGTTGTTAAGCCTATTGCTGATGCTGGTGTTGTTGTTGAGCAACACATTGAAGAACCAAAGCACCATGCTAAGGAAACTGTTCCAGACCCTACTGTGGGAACTACTAAGGTTGCAACTGAACAACAAGGTGAAGTACCACACAAACCTGCTGAACCAGAACTTGTTGTGGAAATTATTGAATCTGAACCTTTAAAAGCTATTGAGCCTACTGAGGTTGGAGAGGTTGTTGTTGAACAACTTACTGAAGAACCACAGCAGACTACTGTGGAGATTGATATAACTGTACAAGACCCTGCCATTTCTGCAATAATTCAGAGGGAAGAGCAATATGTTGCTAACCCTGCTGATGAGCATGTAAGTCAGAGGGAACCTAGTGTTGAGCAGATGGAGGTAGTATGGACAAATTTACTATCTGAGGAGCCTACTGACCTGAGGCATCTGCTGAGGAAACACTGAATTTTCTTGTTGAGACCTTTGGAGGATAACAAGCTGAACAAACATCTTCTAGAAAGCCATCAATGCCCTTTGAGAGGAAGGAGAAGAAAAAGAAGGAAGGGTATGTTGATCCCAAACTCAAGCTGGTTGCTGATTACTTTCAATGGAAGTTTGGCTACTAGAATAGACAAAAACCAGCTGCTGAACCAATGACAGATTTTGAGGAATGGGCTTTCGAAAAGTAAGAAGTTGAAAATCTACTTGACTTGGTTAATACTTCTTTGCTAGAAATGAGATTGATGGAAATCATTTAAGAAGAAAAAGGAGAAGGAAGTATTTTATTTAAAGACCCTAGGGATGCACCAGATAGTGATGATTCATCTTCATCTGACTATGATGATGATCATCCTACACATCAAGGAGAAGCCAGTGGAACTGTATTGCCAATATCTAATGAAAAAGCTGGACAGGGGTCAACTGAACCAAGAGTAGAACAGTCTGCTGGTGCTGACATGTCTGCTGAAAATCAGCAAACTGTGCAAATGGATGAAGATCTGGAGGATCTTACCAAAGATGATTTGGAGGTTCTCATAAATGATGGAATAAATTTTGGAGATAATAAATTTGGTCAAGTATGTCTCGATACATTCTCGATTGTGAGGCTGATGTGAATCTGATGATGATCAAAGAACCGAAAATTTGGATGAGGAGATGGTAATAGCACACAGTGAGCCTGACATCAGTTCTGAGGATTCAGCTCAATATCAAGAGTGGTTTGATACTCAGTATACTTTATCTCAAGCTGCTTATATTATGCAAAAGGTTGCTGATGACAGAGGAGTACTAGAGGAAAACTTGGCTATTTTTCCTTTTATTTTTGTGGAAGAGATGGTCCTACTCACTGCGGAACAAACAGTGTTTGGACAGAGATTAGATTTGGTGATGGGGTTGGAAGATTCACCCACACATTCTGTTGAACTAGAGTTTCAGGTTGCTGAGGAACAAACAGCATCTAAATACAGGTTGGAACTGGAGGTATAGGTTGCTGAGGATCAGACAGCACCTGGACAAAGGTTGGAACCTTTAATGGGATTGGAGGAATCCCCTGCAATTGTTGAAGAATAGGCTGTTGTAGTACAGTCTACTGTGGCAAAAGGTTCGAAGGAAAATATAGTCAGCAGGCTGTTGTTGTTGATGAAGAACAGCTGTTGGATTATGACTTCAGTGATAAGGAATTCCAGATGCCTGAGGAAGAACTAGTTGCTAATGAACCTCAATAGGCACATGTACAACTTTTTGAGGAGGAACATGCTGTGGAACCTCAACCTACACAGGATCCAATTTTGGAGGAAATATTTGGTGATGTGATTAAAGAGGGTCCTGACCCTGCTGGAAGGGATAGGAGTTGGGCCATGGTTGTCAGCAGACAGAGGGCAAATTATAATGTGAAAGAACCTGTTGATGATTCTGCTGGACACATGGATGGAGGTATGGCTGGTGCAGTACCAGCACATGTTTTGGATGAGTTGAGGGTAGTCTGAAATGACATTACACCGTTAAGAACTCAACTCAATAGACAAGAGCAAAGATTTGAAGATTTGATGAACTTGGTTGAAATAGATGAAGGACTACTGAAACAGTTGCTTCCAACATCACATCCACTCAGTTTGCTCTTGCTAATCTAACCAAAGATGTGATAGGTATAAAACAAGGCAATACACTCAAGGAACAGTTCTTGAAAGAACAGTTTGCCTCCATTCACAAGAAGCTTGACAAACTTGTTGAAGCACACAAGCCTGTTGTGGCTGACCCTGCTGGAACACTTCAACATGCTGCATTGGATCCTAAAGTCACTGAGAGGATCAATTTGCTTTGGAGCAAACACTAGAAGGAAGGATCACGAAGTTGACACAAGAGCAGAAGAAATTATGGAAGGTCAACTTGCAAATTTGGTGATCACACGGGAGAGTGTTCATGGCCCCTTTCCCATTTTGTTGATGATGTCAATATGGGGAAGAGAGCCAAGCAAGATAGCAAAAGAGGTGCAAGGATTTTTACTCAAAAGAAATGGGGGAGGTTGATACAAATGCATTCAGAGAACTGCACTGTGGACTTCAATTGATTGATGACCTCTTCAAAGAATATAAGAAGCAATACTATAATAAGAGGAGACCTTAACATGATAAGGGTTTCCATGAAGGGCTAAATTCCTTTTTGGGACTTAAGTTCTGGGAAGCTAAAGTTAAAGCTTTAAGAGCTGCACACAGAGGTGGTAGAGGTGGAAGAGGTGGAAGAATTCTACCTACTACATCAGCAAAAGAGTCACTGGAAGAGTTCAAACAATTGTACATACGTCTCGGATTCAGGGTACACCAAATCAATCTAACTCTACCTGGGGCATGGAAATGGGGAAGGAAGCAAATCTTCATATTGATTTTTCCCTTATTGAAAATCAATGGATGAGAGAAATGGTCAGAGAGATAAGAGAATATCAAGAGCAACAAGAATGAGAGAGATAAGAGAGAGAAAGGAGGACCTAGATCAGCAGACTTACATAATTCTTTATCTTTTGCTGAATCTAGTTTGTAATAATGATGAACAAATATGATTATAATGAGAAATGACTGAAATTGTTCTGTTTTTGTTTTTATCCTTTTCGCTTTGCTGTAAAGAGGGTATTGGCATCATCACCAAAAAGGGGGAAATTCTTGGACATATTTTAAGTTTTAGTGATGAGTGCCAGACTAGCTGTTATAGAGCAAAGGCAAAAAGATGTCTAGATTAAATGTATAGGCTTATTAGAGCTTTGTATATGTTTGATCAAACAAGCATTGTAAATGGTCAACTGACTATCATCAGCAAACCTGTCTAGGTCAGTAAGGTACCTGAGTCAGTGGACTAGTATAGGAACTTGCTGAAGACTGAAGGCTGAGGGCTCAAACTCAGTTATTGAAGGCTAAGGGATCAAACTTAGTATTTAAAGTCAAGGATATGGAATCAGAATTTAGGGAAGTCTATGATGACCTAAACTGATTACATATACCTTGTGTACAAGGTGTAAGTTCCATTAGTTAACTGGTGATTGGAACTTAGTCATGTTCAAATTGGTGTAATCTAACTTCACAATCAAAAGTTAGATAAAAGACAGTCAGTTGAAGTGTTTTATAAACACAGTAAACTTCAGACAGCTGACTGACAAGCATTTCAGCAGACTCACATACACTGGAACCTGCTGAATATATATTTCGATTTAATCAAAGGTTACATTGAAAGATTACAAGGATAAGGACAGGCAACAAGTCTTGATATTGTCAAAAAATCAATGGTCGATTGAAGGGACGTTGGAAAGATTTAGAGCTTTATCCAATGGACACAAGTCAAAGGGGAGATAGTCTGAAAAACTGACAAAAAGAAGACTGACTGTGTCAGTACTATGAACAGTCAGAAAAAGCAAGTCAAGATGGGGACAAATCTGAAACGTCTATGTTTGAATTTCAAACATAAGTCACAGGATTCTCTACTATAAATAGAGGGCTTTTGATTCAGATACAGGTGATGAAAATTAATGAAAAACAACAATCAATCCTGAGCTATTAGATTCTTATCAAGAAATCACCCTGCTGACTTTACTGAACTTAAAGCTACTGATCCAGAATTTCTTCAAGTGTAACATGCTATCAAGTTACATCAAGTTTACACACTTGAAGACATCAAGCTCCTGATCATTTCATCCTGATCAAGCTGCTGAAAGCTGAATCATTTACTTGATTCAAACCTTCTTTTACAAGAAACCTGCTGAAGACAGTGAAGCATCTTTGGGTGTCAAGGACTGTTGTTTGTGGTGGAGCTGGTGAAGAGGCAATCCTACCCTTCAAGGGCCAGAGGAATACTTTGGAGCAGCAATCCTAGATGTTTCAAGTGTTCAGTTTGTGAAGCCATAGTTATTGGTGAAGGACCAGACAACTTAGGGATTTTTATAATCGCAACCTCAAAGATCTCTAGTGAATTACCTCCAACATCACAGGAGAAGAGTGGGTAGACTGAGATTACACCACACGGAACCACTATAAAATTGCCTACTTACTTTCTCTGCATTTACTTTTCGCATTTAGTATATTAAGCACATCAACCAACTGAAACTAGCAACTGAATCACACACTTACACTACTGAATATCTAATACTTGGTATCATATTTTAACAACAAGTAATAAGGCTTAACTTGAATATATTCCATTGCAACAAATTCGAGTAAAATCAATGAGACTCTTGAGAGGTCAAGAGACTCTGAGCAAATCAGAAGACTCATGAACTTCTTTGAGTTTGTTAACTCCAAAAGTTTTAAGTGTTAAGTTTATTCACCCCCCACACCCCTCTAAACTTAACCAAAGCCTTTTCAAGGGACCAACACATATTAAATAAAATTCAAATATTGCCAATATCTAATATTGATTATATTTATCTTATTACCATAAATCTATTTTTCCAAAATCAATTAATATCTAATATTAACATTATGGTAATCTTATTAATTAAAATACACAATCCAAGTGTATCTTATAACCTAGATGTGGCGTCCAATATTGCTAATAATTGGCTTCCGGGATATTCTTTGATTAATATAATTTATGTATAATTAATAACTTGTATTTTATTTATTCATAATAAATAAATACCACCATATTAATTTACCACTATAACCTTTATAGTCTAGAGATAAACTTTCCTTATTTGGTTATCAACTATAACCGCATTTTAATCCGACTCGAAGTTCATATGTGTTTGACCCGATAGGCTTCCGAATATGTTGGTCGTAGACACAGAGTGTAAATTATGAAAATGCCCTTCATGCGTAACGATCACAGGATTGCGTCTAGCAACACACCGTGACCCCCAATCATCGGAAGAGTCAAAAAAAATGACTACTACCTTTCATGTGAAACAGTTACCGTGTAACTTACAATCCTACCGCTGTAACAATATCCATACGATCGTATCTCGAGTGTCAATATATTAACGATCGTATCTTATAATCTGGATATCATGCTCTCTCGGAATAACACATTTACTCCCACTTTGCAAAGATTCTTGAGAGCAAGACATTCCTAATAAGAAAACCATTTCGGATATTCAATCCCAATCATAGGATACGCGATTCCCGGACGACCAAACATGTATACTCCGCATGCTTCAATATCATACCCAATCACTACCGCATGATCGTCCTGTGGATAAGGGATACCTCAATAATGTCAAAGGATGACAATCCACACTGTGATGCCATGAAGACTCCGGTCTAAAGGATAATTACACAACCGCCACATAGTGTAACACTTAATGTAAGTGTGTCAGACTAGCGTACGCATTCTCTAATACACGTCCACATACAGTCCAAGTGTCTCTACACTTCGATAGACAAGATCTATCTCTTTCTTCAATAAGACAGAAGACATCCAATTCGTGCTAGCATGATTATACAATCAATGTCGAATTTGACAGTACATAAGACTAGAGACATTTAAGCATCAAACTTGTTAGAGTGATTAGAGATCTCATCAACCATAATCACTATCATGGTTTCTCAATCACAGTTTGACACTAGGGACGTTACTATATATATGCAACAAATAATATGAAGATAAACAATATATAATAACATAAGTTCTTTTATTAATCATAATAAAGTTATTAAATGAACTAAATAGACTGTAAATGACCCGACCCGGTCGGATCCTGTACAACCCGGTTGGGTTTAGGACACCTATTCAACAGGCATATCAGTTATTGACATCAACAATCTAAAAGCGACTAATCGAATCGAATATTTGACGGGCCGAACATATCATAGAATCGATCTCGATCGCTTCTTGGCGATCAAAGAAAGTCAAAAGACGAACGGATAAAACCGACAACGGTTACATCGAAATTAATTACCGCCATTGTTGTCAGATATTGTAGCGTGTATACCACCCCAAAATGTCAGATAGTACATGCATCGGTTACACAAATACCCAATGGAATTTGAAAAGTTGTACAAAATCTACTTAAAGATCGTGGGATCAAATCTTCAACCGTCCCCATCTTTATATAACGAACCATTTTATATATCTTCTTCACAAAGGAAATATCAAACCTTTTCCTCTCTCTCAAAAGGCCAGAATTTTATTTTTACAAATTCGAGGAATGGCTGCTTCCAAATAAACTCAAGAAGAAAGGTTAATCACCAAACCAGACTCATTTTTGTGCAAGGAATTTGAAGCAATGTGTGGTAATACTCTTCTCTCTAGCTATATAAGCGAAAAGATTGGAAGATTACAAGGTTTACAGAACCTGTTAGAAGCAGAATTGCAAAAAGATTTAGACTTGGAAGGGCTACTGTAATTCTGGGAAAATATGAAGATGTTGAAGAACTCTCTATTAACAAGAGTTCATGGATAGAAGATTTTCGTCAATGAAGACATCATCAGATAGCTTTTTGGTTTCAAAGATCCTCTAGTGAAATCAATTGAACTAGCCTGTCTACCACTCAAGCGTGAAGCTTTTCTTAAGCAAATTTCAGCATCAAAACAACCAACAGAAGTCGATACACACCTCTCCAACCTCAAAACTGAATTCAGTCTCCTCGGCAGATGGATCAGCAAACACGCCACCGGACAACACAAAGGGTTAAACAAGTTAACTGAAGATGGAATACACCTGATGAATGTCATTTAGGATGAACTTGAATTCAACTAGGCTAGATACATTTACAATCAGTTCAAGAAGAAACATTTAAAAGGAGTAGAAAGTGTCAAAAGAGCCCAAGCTGAAGAGAGAGAATCTGTAGGAAGATTTTGACTGCAGAAATCATGCAGCTTAATGATTCAATATTATTTGGAAAGAAACAAGCACAAACTGCTACTGGAAGAGTTGCAGCAGTTGTAAGTTCAACAAAGGGAACTTCCCAACCTAAAGCCAATAAGCAAACTGTGTCTCAGCAGATCGCTCAGCAGAAGGGAATTAAAAGGAAAGCTGAAACACAGGTTAAAAAGTCAGTTGGAAGATGTTTGGTCCCAGGCACTTCAATTCAGTTAGCACCAACTAAAGGGGGAACAACAACTGACTACTGCAATTAGTCAGAAGAAGAGCATGGTTACTGATATCGTTTCTCAGATTAAGCAGAAAATATCAGAGAGACAAGTTTCTGCTATGCATGTTGAGCAAGAGGAACATGTTGAGCAAGAGGAACAGGTAACTCAGCAACCAAAGGAGCACCTATTTGATGCGGAAAGGATCATCAAACTGATAAAGATGAAGCTCAAGACTGAAGATTCTCGTGAAGCTACTTTACTTAGTTAAGAAAAACTGTTGTTAGAGAAACTGGAATACAAAATCTATATGCACTATTTCTAATGGAAGAATTTCTCACCAACTGCTACAATAGATTCAAAGAGATAGCTCAGAGAACTGAATCTATCACATCATCATTGCCCAAGGATGTTTCAAAGAAGAAAGATGATGATTCAAGAAAAGAAGTACAAAAGAGTACAGTTTTGCAACAAGAAGCGCAATTTGAAGATCAAACTAGGCAAACTAATACTCAGCCAGAAGAATTGCCAGATGGAAATTAGACAACTGACAACAAAGAAGAAGAAGCCAGAGCTGATGATAATCAGAAACTGATGATTATTAAATATGCTAGTCAGTCTAAAATCCAAGAAACAGAAGAAGAAGAAGATCCATACGAGAAGCTCTCAACAGAAGAATTGAGGAAAGTACAAGAATGATTGAAGATTATACTCAACCAAAAGGATACAATGGTCTTCTGTCACATGTTTCTACTTCTCATTCAGTTTCAGAAATTCTCAGTCTCATGGAAAAACTTGTAGTTACAACTATGGAAGATCGAGAAACTCATGCCCAAGCTGAATGGCATCTCAATCAACGGATCTATGTGTTAGAAACTCGGCTCAAAGAAGGTCTTACTTCCCATAAAGACATTTCAACAGATCGAAGGCAACACATCAGCTAATCAATGAGTTGTATGATGCCAAAAAGAGGGAAGTAGAGGAAGAAAAGCTAAAGTTATGTGAAGAAAAACGGAAGCTTGAAGCTGAGTTGATGGAACTAAAATCAGCAGCAGGTCCTTATGTCAAAGATGTTGTAGAACTATCTGAAGAACAGCTCATTTCCAAGTACAGTCAGCCTGGAGAAAGAAGATCTACTCTGATAATGGATCTATGGATGAAATTTGATGCTGACTATAACCATGTCAAAACGAAACACATGCACAAGACTTATGAAGAATCACTTGCCTATTTCTTATCTGATGTTCTTCATAATCAGAAGATGGCACATCATAAGAAGATCAAGAGAATGGAAGAAAGACTTCAAATCAAAGATAAGAGAGAACAGCTAAAAGCTGAAATTTCAGAATTTGAAGATTACTACAAGGGTGAGAGACACCTCCCTAAGTTAGTCCTATGGAGGAAGTGGAAACTTACAAGTCAAGTAGATTATCTGAGGACTTTCCTAAAGGAAGATACAAAGATTGAAGAAGGATATCGTCTTTACGATAAGGAACAGAAGTTTATCAAAGTTACACAAAGAAATGTTTAGATCTTATTTCAGTTTTTATCAATTGTGTAACTATTCCAGTTTTTGCAAACTTAATGAAATCCAGTTTCCAGTTTTACTTTGTTTTACATTGTTATTATCTTTAAGCATTTCTTTTAAAATGGGTTTTAGCATCATCAAAAAGGGGGAATTTTTGGAAATAAAATTTAGTTTTGATGATGATTCATCTTATTTAAGAATATGTTTGTTTACACCCCATTGATGAAGTGCTGAAGCTAGCTGTTATAGTGAAAGGCTAAAAGATGTCTAGAACTGAATGTATAAGTTTTACTATAGTATGATAATTGTATAGATTATATCAGACAAGCACCGTAATAGATAGAGGTGTCGTAAAACTGAAAGCTGGAAATCATCTAGATAACTAGAACTTGCCATAAGATTGAAGATGTACACATAGAACTGAAGTTCACTCAGAACTGAAGAAGGTAAGTTCGCTGAGGGTCACAGACTCGGTTGACTTATCTAGAACGGAAGACTGAGGGAACAAACTCAGTATTTCAAGAAATGAGGGACACAGACTCAGTTGTAGAAGATTTAAAAACTGAGGGTTCAAACTCAGTTATGAAGGTTCTCAAGACGATATTGTAAAGTTAGAATTCAGGAAAGTCTGTGATGGCCTGAACTGACTTTATGGATCTTGAAGAAGACCTAAGTATCATAAGGACAATGATATCTTAGATTATCTATATAAGGAATGGTGTAATCTGATTCCGTCACATAAAATTAGATAAATAGAATACTAAACTTTTGAAGATGAGTAAAAACTTAGTTAATGCTCTAAGTCAGCTAACAAACTGAAAACTGACATACACAGTATAAAACTGATCAGGACACTCAGTTTTATAGTCAGTCATCCAAGCAACTGGAAGTACATTTGAACGTTATAAAATAAGGATTCTTATTTGATGAGAAACTGACAGGTCAGAACGGTCACTAACACCTGACATCTGAAAATATAGATGTTGAAGCAATTCAAATTCAAGCAAGATGAACATTGGACCTCACACTATAAATAGAGGACTTGACATCAAGGATCAAACATGAAATTAACAAGATTACAAGCGTTATTGTGCTCAAGTCTAGTTCATTCAAATTGCTATCATTATTTGTGCTCAACAAGATCATATCTAGATTTCTTCAAGTGTTCAAGATACATCGATCATATCCAGATTTCGACACTTTGAAGAACCACAAGCAAGAATCAATTTATTGATTCTCAGCCCAACTTTGATTCTTAATCAAAGTTTTAGACTGTGAAGCAATACGGTCAAGGAATTGCCAAGGATAATTATGTCATTTGCAATCGGGTCGACTGTGTTTTTGGTGGTAGCTGGTGAAGAGGCAATACAACCCTCTAAGGACCAGTGGTTCAAGCAGTTGAAGAGCAGCAATCCAACATGTTCTTTAGTTGTTTAGATAGTGACACTAGGGAGTAGTCAAGGACTATCGTTTAGGACATTTTGTAACAGCGTACCTCAAGGAGTTCTTGTGGAATTTTCCTCCTACATCACAGGGGAATAGTGGACTGGTAGGATTACACCACTTAGAACCACTATAATTCTTGCTCTACTTACTTTACGCATTTACATTCTGTTATTTACTTATACGGCATTTATTATTGTTTATTCAGCATACTGAAACTGATTGTTACAAGCATACATAGCTCACAAACTGACATTCACCATAATTCAGTTTTGCATACTCAGCTTTTTCTTATAATATCAACAAGATCCAGATAAAGGCTAAAACTTAAATCCGCTGCCGGTTGACTCAGTTTTGTATAAGTCAGTTTGACTTAGACTCAGCTTTGTCAGCTCAACTTCACACAAGTTAAAACTGAACCTTAATTGTTAATTAATCTAGTTTTTGGTGACAAGTTTATTCACCCCCCCAAAACTTGTGTTAGCCTTTCCAAGGGATCAACAATAATGATCATCATCCTCCTCAGAATGCAACATCCTTGCATTAGTTGCTTCAACCATATCCTAAATTTGCTTCTCATCCATAAGGCCTATCAAACTTGTGATCCCCATGAATGAGAAAAACCATTCTTCTGCAAACATTCTGTCATAATTCGAAAGTTGGCCCTGTGAGTTACCCAATTTCCAGTCCAAGTAATCTCCAACCCTATCATCAATATCCCTCTCAGGGATCCTCAAATTCATCTTCCATGTCATCTCTTTCTCTAGTTCCTTGTTCTTCTTTTCTCTGATTGGTGTGCTCCACCACAGTTTCATCTTATTCTTCGTCACGAAGCACAAATGCTGCGACATTACTTCTTTGTATATTTGCCCTGGTGGATGACCTGGATCTCTATATGTGTCCATAGCTAGAGGCATCAGTTTGCTTTCTTTTCTGGACGGCTTTGCCTTTCTTTACATAGGTGAACATCAACTTTGCATTGTGTAGAGTATGTAATTGAATTGGATTTACCTTTAACTGCACCAAAAGGTAGTGGAGTTGAATCCTAAACGATTTCCTTACCCAGAAAGGTCCGGTCTTTTTCAATCCTTTCTTGACAGCCTTCTTCCCTGCATTTATTTCACCTTCAATCTGTTACTTAAGCATGTTGAAGATGTAGGTATCCTAATCAAAATCCAAACATTCATAGATGACTGCCATCAACCTTGTTCAAACCTCTATCACGGCATTCAGCGCTCCTTGCTTTCCTTCAATACATTTGCCAACTTTGTGACTAAATTCCTTAAATGGTTTCTTCAAATCCGTTCTCAAGTAGTTTGAATTTCTTATTTTCTATAATAGCATTCTTCCCAATCTCCAACCAGAATGCATTAGTATCCACCACCACATTATCCAATCTTGAGGGTCCATTTCTGGAAAGTTGGAGATGTTTGTGGAGTAAATCGATGGTTATCACCAACTTCTAGCCGTTGACGGTTATTGTGATCATGTCAGGGATCAATTGGGCATCCTCAATGATGCGTCCTTCCACAGACTTTGCATGTTTCATAACAGATAGCTTTGATGGTTGGGATAAGAAACGTCATCAACCCTAGATTGGTACAACCATCTACCAATCTCTGTGCTTGTGCAGCACTCTCACATAAACTCAGATAATGCATAGGTTGGAAGAATGACCCAGTGGCTATGATGTTTTCATGTTGTTTTGCAGACATGAGTTATGAAGAAGATGAGGCCATTTCATAAATTTTGTGAGTAGAGAGTATGAGATTTTCTTGAAATATAGGGTTTGGAGAGTATAAAATTGTAAAGATTGTAAAAAATGGTGAAGGGTTCCTTATATAGTGTTAAATTTTGAGTATGAACATAGATTTGCACGATTGAGTGTGAAAAGGATTTGTACAGACTTAGTGGGTGTAAATGGCGTGATTAACTGTATATAAATCATGGTAAATAAGGATAGTGTGGGAGTGTATCAAGAAAATAATGATGATTACCGGGTTTCAAGGTGTATCCATCTCCTCCATGATTACTAGCAATAACTCATATATTATAATCCTTGTGATCAATTAAAATAATATCCACATGTGTAATCTCCAAAAATAAATGCTCCATAATTTTCTGGTTTTCCACATGTGTAAATAATTTATTCATTTCACACTACACATTGATGCTTACTCCACTCGTGATGTTGAGTGGTTGAGTGACTTGGCTGGTCACTCAGCTGATCAAGTATCTTGTCTGGTACTTGTTTACTGAGTTGCTTCATCAAAACAAATGTTCCTAACAACCAGTTAAGTGGACTTCGCTGGTACCAGTGATTGACCTGCCAAGTGAGCTCACCCAAAATGGTAAGGTTCAGTCAGCTGGTGAAGTCACTTAGCTGGTAACTCCAGTTAGCTGCTCCATTTAACTTAATCAATTTCAATCATTCCCAACTCAGTTCTCAATTTGCGAAATCTTTCAAGACTGAGTGGCTTAGTGAATATATCATCTAATTGATCTTCAGTGGATATGTACTTCAAAATTACATCTTTTTTTTCAACACGATCTCGGATGAAATGATGTCTCACATCAATATGCTTTGTTCATGAGTGAAGTACTGGATTTTCTGTGATTGCAGCTACTGTCTTATTCAAAGTACTTGTGCACAACAACTACCAACTACTATATATTCTGCTTCAGCTATTGAAGTAGATGTAAAGCTTTGCTTTTTACTAAACCATGATACTAGTCTGCTTCCTAGCAATTGACAAGTTCCTGAAGTACTTTTTCTATCCACTTTGCATCCAGCATAATCTGAATCTGAATAAGATATTAATTTGAGTCCTCTATCTTTTGGATACCAAATTCCAACATTCATTGTATACTTCAAATATTTGATTATTCTCTTAGCTGCTAGTAAGTGAGATTCCTTTGGTTGTGATTGGAATTTTGCACATACTACTACTGCAAATGCTATATCTGGTCTACTGGCAGTTAAGTAGAGTAAAGAGCCAATTATGCCTCTGTACATCTTTTGATCCACATCCTTTACATTTTCATCTTTACCAAGAACAACCCTTGCACACAATGGTGTTTCTGATGTTCCATTAGTGTTCATACCATACTTGTTTATCAAGTCCTTTGTATACTTGTCTTGATTAATGAATATGCCATCTTTCATCTGTTTCACTTGTAGTCCAAGAAAATAGTTGAGTTCTCCCATCATACTTATTTGAAACTTGCTTTTCATCAGATTTGCAAATTTCTCACATAACGTCTCATCATCTGATCCAAATATGATATCATCCACATAGATTTGAACAAGTAAAGTGTTTGATCCATCTTGCAACTTGAAAAGTGTATTGTCAATGGTTCCTTTGCTGAATCCATTGTTGATCAGGAACTAAGAAAGTGTCTCGTACTAGGCTCTAGGTGCCTATTTCAGTCCATACAAGGCTTTCTTGAGCTTGTATACCTTGTCTTCCTTTCCTTTGATTTGAAATCTAGGGGTTGCTCCACATATACTTCTTCTACAATTAGTCCATTCAGAAAAGCACTCTTGACATCCATCTAATAGACTTTGAAGTCTTTGTGAGTTGCAAATGCCAGAAATAGTCAGATTGCCTACAATCTGGCCACTGGTGCAAATGTTTCATCATAATCTATGCCTTCTGCTTGTGAGTATCCTTTTGCTACCGGTCTTGCCTAGTTTCTGACAATTGCTCCTTGTTCATCCATCTTGTTTATGAATACCCATTTGGTTCCAATAATGTTTGCTAGGTCTGGTTTGTCCACCAGTTCCCAAACTTCATTTCTTTCAAACTCATAGAGTTCTTCTTGCATAGCTGTTATCTGATCAGCATCTTGAATTGCTTAATCTATGGTTTTAGGTTCAACCAAGGTTCTCTTGTTTAGTACTCTGAAGGATTTGCTGGTGTCAGAGTATCCCAGAAAAATTGCTTCATCAGTTTTTTCATCAAAAGTGTGTAACTGATTCCCATTTAAAACAAAACATTTAGCTCCAAACATGTGTAAGTGAGATTTATATGGTCTTCTTCCATTCCACACTTCATAAGGTGTTTTGCCATAATGTATGTTGATGTTTGATCTATTCTGTGTGTAGCATGTTTTGTTTTCTGGTTCTGGTCAAAATCTTTTTGGTAAGCTTGCTTCTACTATCATTGTTCTGTTAGCTTCTTTTAGAGTTCTATTTCTTCTTTCAGCTACTCTAATTTGCTGTAGAGCACATGCTGCTGATAGTTGATGCATCACTCTATTTTCTTCACATTAATTTCTGATTACTTCATTTAGAAATTATGTTCCACTGTCTGATCTGATCTTGATGATCTTCAGCTCTTTCTCATTTTGCAATCTTCTGAGTAGATCAGGTAGTTTCTTGAGTGTTTCTTTCTTCTTGTTCATGTATATAGTCCATGTGTATTTGGAAAAGTCATCAACCACCACTAGAGTGTACTTCTTTCCACTTACACTTACTGGTGTGACTGGTCCAAATATATTCATGTGTAGAAGTTGCAGTATTCTTATAGTTGATTGGAGTGGCTTTGATTTGAATGAGCTCTTGGTCCGTTTTCCCTTCTGGAAAGCATCACATAAACTTTCTTTCTTAAATGTGATCTCTGGTAGGCCTTCAACAAGTTTCTCTTTTCAAGTTTGTTGATTGTCTTGAAATTCAGATGGCTGAGTCTTTTATGCCAGATCCATCTAGGTGATTGCTTCTGTTTGACTAGCAGACATGTTTCTGCTTTTGCTGTCTTCCAATCCACCACATACATGGTGTCTTCTCTTTTCCAGCAAGTACAACTGTATTTGTTTGTTTGTGGATCACTTTGCAACCTTCATTATTGAAATGCACATTTTAGCCTTTGTCATGGAATTGACTAATGCTCATGAGATTGAAACTCAGTCCCTTGACATATGCCACATTCTGAATCTTCAAGTTGTTGTTCAACATTATGCCTTCCCCTTAATCTTGCCAAGTTTTTCTTTGCCTTCAAATGTGGCTTTAGGGCCATCAAAAGCTTTGAAATCAATCAACCAATCCTTGTTGTCAGTCATGTGTCTGGAACATCCACTATCTATGTACCAGACATCCTACAAAACAAATTAAGCATTTTTAGGTACCCAACACTGTTTGGGTCCATACCTGTTAGCAATCATGCCTCCTACCCCAAGTGTATATCCAAAGGATCTTCTCCTTGGAGGGTTGAAATCATCAACCTCATATGTATAAGGCATGGCAGAATAACAACTAATTTTATTGCTAAAAGTATTCTGATACACTTTCCTTCTTTTTGGCATTTGTGAATTTTGTTTCACTCTCCAATAAGTAGGAGGAGACCTAGTCTCATACTATCTCTTGTATCCAGGGCCAGGCTTTTGCTGGTGTTCCTTAAACACATTTGATTATTTATGAGTTGGTCTCCTTTTATATGTTGCGAGTGTAACATTCCAGTCATTTTTAGAAGGGTAAAGTCATCCCTTACCTTTCAGTATGATTTTGCCTTTAGTAGGCCGGTAGTGAGATGATTTACTCTATTGTTTCACTGCACTGGTTTTTGACTTCACCAGTGTAGGATGAGTAGTTGACTCAACGGTCTGACCTTTCCTAAATTTAGGACCATTTTTTATCTTTGATTCAGTTTTGTATTGACCATTGTGTCTTCCTTTATCTCGACTGTTGTAGCCAAGACCTAATCTGGATCGAAATCTTTTTGATGGCTTGTAAGCTGGTGCATTAAATGCCTCAGCCTGGTGCAGAAATCTTATCACCTAGTAAAGTGCTTCCTTAGTTGGTCTGTCAACACCAGATGATTGATCATCTGCTATTTGTTGAGCAGCTAAGTGAACTTCTTTACTAGTTGAGTGAGATTTATGCATATTCAGTTCTCTTTTTAGTCTTTTATTTTATTTTCTTATATTCTCACATTCTTGTTCCAGAATTTCATGATTTGATTGAATTTCTTCAAATCTAATCATGAGATTTAGAATCAAACTTGTTGAATTAAGAAGGAAAATAGAAGATTGTGCAGTGTCGGACGTAGATGCATTGGATGAGGATGCACTAGATAGTACCTCTGTTTCTTCAATTTCTTTGGCCATCAGACATAGGCATGCTTTGTCATTGTCTGAGATGGTGCCTTCACGGGCATGTGAGTCATTATCAGATGAATCTGCTATGCTGCCATCCTCGTCACTGCTTGTCTCATCTTGTAGTGCTTTTCTACTCTTCTTTTTATCAGTTGAGTGCCTCTTCTTGTCTGTAGATTTGTGCCTACTCTTTTCTTCATCTTTATCTTTGTTTTCTTCAGGGCAATCAGCTTTATAGTGTCCCTTCTTTTTGCAGTTGAAGCATATGACTTCATCGTCTCTCTTCTTGGTGTCTTTTCTGGTTGAAGGCTTGTTTTCGGATGATGAACTGCCTTTAAATTGCTTCTTCTTGAATCTATCAAACTTCCTTATCAGCAAGGCAACTTTCTCTTTCAGCTCCTGAGTCTCTTTGTTGGCTGAGTCAGGTTGTTTACTCTGCTGGGGTGCAATCAGTGCACTGGCCTTGTGTGGCTCTGTTGGTACACCATCTTCATTGTTTAGTTCAAACTCATGAGCCTTCAGTTGAGACATCAATGTGAAAGTGTCAATGTTAGCAAGATCTAGTGTGCCTTTAAGCACAAATGTGATGATCTTCCATCACTCAGGTAAGCTTCTCAAGATCATCAAGAAAACTTCTTTTTGTGGATATGAGTGTCCTAGTTGTTGTAGTTCACTGATGATGCTTGAGAATCTATTATCCATCTGATCAATAGATCCACCTGCCTTCATTTTGAAATTTTCAAATCTATATTTTGCAACAGATAATTTGTTTTCTTTTTGATTGCCTCTGATCCTTCATTGATAAGTGCCAACTTGTCCCATATCCCTTTTGTTGTTTTTCAATCTTTAATCCTCATTAACATATTACAATCTAGGGTCTTCAAAATCATATCCTTAAAAACATAATCAATGTTTTCTCTTCTTATGTCATCTTTTGTCAAATCCTTCTTTGGTTTCTCTATTTGATTCCCTTGATTTGGACCTGATGTTTCTGTTGTCATAATTTGGATAGGACCATCTTTTATAATATGCAGAATCTCCTCATGAGTTGCTGCAAGATGAGATAACATTCTCATTTTATATTCCTCAAAATTAGTAACATTGAACACAAGAATTTTAGACATAAAGTTTGAAGATTCCATTAAAATAGAGATATATATATTAATCATGGATTAGAAAAACTACTTTGAAAATATGTGATCAGCTTGTTACAAGAAATCATATCTGAACAGGTTCTGATACTATGAACACTGCTCTGATACTAATTGTTGGTCCCAGAGAAGGGTGAGTATATAATCAGAGGGGGGTGAATGACTATATGTGGAGTTTAAAAACTTTTCTTGATAAAAAGATTTTGTGCAGCAGATAAAACCCTTCCAAATAGTTGTTTCAAAGTAATTTAGCAATCACACACTAATATGTAAAGTGCAGAATATAAATACTGAAAGTAATGTGCAGAATATAAATATTGAAAGTAAAGTGCAAAATATAAATAGACACAAAAACTTATAATGGTTGATGATTGGAGGAATTCACTATTGTTTTCACTACTACAATAGTTATGATTGTCCTTGGCTACACAAGCTTCACCATCTACAAATTATCACTCATTGGCCTCAAAAGCTTCAGTGATTGAATCTTCCACACTGCTCCTTGAGAACAAATCCTTCAGCAACTATCACACAATTTTTGCAATTCCGTCTCAGACGGACTGATTCAATTGCTTGATCCAATCAATCCTTAAAATTGATGTGAATTCAGGATTCAAGAGTTTGGCCAATACTCGGACTGGATTGTCTCTTTTCTACTCTGTATTCTAAGTTTGATTCTCCGGATATAGCTTTGAAGAACAAAGAAATGCCTTGTGATTTTGACAGAGTTTTTGCACTTTGTCAAGTTCGTAGATGTGTTAGGAAATCAACTAGTCTACGCAACGGAATTTAAAAAATTGATTTCCAATCCCAAGATCGACTCCGTTTAACACAATAAACACGTTAAGTAGTTGACGGTGATTACCTTTCTTGATCTAATAGATCGACGCTTTGACCGTCAATGGAGAGTAGTAGTGCGCGCGAGCCATCCACGTGTCCGGCCTCTATCGATATCCACACGAGCACCCCGCCGGAATCCTCTTTGGATTGCTACTAGAAAAATCCGGTTGCTACACCGGCCTTTTCTCTTTCTCTCAATCTATCTCTAAGAAGCTCTCAGTTAATTTTGTAAATTAGAACTCTTCTAATTGTGATGTACAAAAGAGTTAGCCAACCCCTTTCTTATATAGGGAGAGTGGCGCCCCAGATGATCCTCAAACTAATTGGGAGAAGCTTCCTAATAGATTAATCAGAAAGAAAACATTTTACTAGTAAAATAAATCCAAGATATTGGCAAGTTTATATATATATATATATATATATATATATATATATATATATATATATATATACATTTTTTTTTAGGAGAGGAAATAAAATCAATTTTGACCCAAACCCGGTTATTACCCATTTCAACCCGCTCCAAACCCGGCTATTAAAAAAATTCTCACAGTCAAAGATCATACATTAATGACATTTATGTTCAACATTTACAAAATATCCACATTAATTAGCAATAAGACCAAATATATTCAAATTTTAAAAAAAATATTCAAAATTTAAAATATAAAAAAACCCACTTGACACGACTAAATCGCACGCTTATCATTATGGTCAATACTTTTGCTGCAGTAAATATTCTCATTATTTCTGTAACTGACGTTCACCATTTTTCTGCCCAAATCCATAATTCAAATGCACATCAAATACTATTCATACACCATTTCAAAAATCAAACATTATTCCAATTCATTTTTTATTCTCTTCTCCTTTTATTCAATGTTTTTTTATATCCACTCAATAGTATGTTTTTATCTTTTCTCTTAGGGTTGGGATTTTTTAGTTTTGTTTCGTCAGGTATGATTATGATGCCTACTAATACAAAGATAGCAGAGATCGAGATGAAGATCAACAGGTTTATTTTTTAATTTCTTATATCCACCCAATAATATGTTTTTACCTATTCTCTTGGGGTTGTGATTTTTTGTTTTACTTCGTTAGAAATGATTATGATGCGTATTGATGCAACGATAGTAGAGATTGAGATGAAGATAAACATTGGAATCAGGTTTATGTTAACCACTCAACAATATGTTTTTACATTTTCTATTAGGGTTTTGATTTTTTGTTTTATTTCGCCAGGTATGAATATGATGCGTATTGATGCAACGATATTAGAGATCGAGATTATGATCCGGGAAGAGATCGAGATCAGATCAACACTGGAATAAGGTTTATGTGACAAGATAAAGGGAGTGAAATGTATTCATGTGAGGTTTTTAAATTATGTGGGAGGAAAAAAGTCTTGCACTAGGAAACATAATTTTAAATAAATAAAAAATTATATTATGCACGTGCTATGCATATCATGGAGATAAAAAAATATCAAAAAAAATATTATTATTGATTATAGGAAAACTACCTTCTTCTCAAAAAAAAAAAGGAAAGGTAAGAAAACGCCTAATTTGCTTATAATGCTTAATCACACATCCATCACATTTCATTCATCTATTCATCTCACTTGATTCATCCAATGGCATTCTAATGTATTATATTGTCATCCATTTGCATTTTAATGTCCTTTTGTATATTTGTAGTTTGCTCATCCACTTGATTCGTCTCATCCTCGTTTATCTGTGGTTGCTTTGTGCATAATATTAGCTCCATGCTAGGTAAGATTTTTTCACTTTCTATTTTAATTTTATTTGTGCATGAACAAGACTTTAGAAAAAAACAACATTCTTCTAAAAAAATTAAACTGAAAAAAAATTACATGTTTAAGTAGATATTCATATTTTTTAAATTTTTTTAAATAGTGAGACACATGTATTCATTTATTTTTTGTTATTGTATCAGAATGTTTTATAGCTGCATATTTTTAGCTGAATGTTTTAGGCGGATAGAATAAAATGCACGACGCACTTTGTCAGATAATGATATGGATATTTTTATTATTTTTTGAATATACATAGGAGGATTTTTTTTAAATATTATTTTTCTCTTATTTTTTAAATAGCCAGATTTTTTTAATATAGATGGATCTTGGAAAATGGCATATTGAGGGATTTAGTGTAATTTTTTTTTAAATTATTCCGTAATATATTATAAAATACTAATTGATTAAAATCAGAATCAATCATAATTATTGCGTAATATAGAAAAATGAAAAAATAATTTCCTTAATGCGTATCATTGTAAATGATTACAATAATAAACAATTCATCAGAATATTTAAGAAGTAAAATTTTTTTTTTTATAGAATAGTTGAATAAAAACAGAATCAATCATAATTAATAGAGAAATACGAAAAAAAAATCGCACTAATTACCATATTTGAGTTTTTAAATTTTGATTTTCCTAATAAATAATCTATCTCTCCAATCACACTAATGCCATGTAATACTATACAATAGAATATTTACGAAAAAAGAAAGTTTTTAGATTTCTCGGGAGAATGATATTTATAGTATACAATACTTGAATAAGAATATAATCAATCAAAAATAATAGAAGAATACGGAAACTATCCAAAAAATTTGATTTTGCAATAAGTAACCTCTCTCTATAATCACACTATTAATTACAAAATTTGGTTTTCCTAATAATCAACATCTCTCCAATCACACTAATTATATAATTCACACTAATTACCAAATTTGACTTTTGAAATTTTGATTTACATAATAAATAAATAATCAGAATATTTAAATAATAAAAAGGTTTTTTTTATAGTATACAATAGTTGAATAAAAACAAAATCAATCATAATTAGTAGAGAAATATGAAGAAAAAAATTAACACTAATTACAGTTCACAATAATTACAAAATTTTACTTTCTAAATTTGATTTTCTAATTTTGTAGAACCATTAATAGACAAATACGAATCAGAAATGAAAAAAGCTGTAAATGACGTGTAATACTATACAATAGAATAATTACGGAAAAACAAAGTTTTTAAATTTCTCGGGATAATGATATTTATAGTATACAATAATTGAATAAGAACATAATCAATCATAAATAAAAATATGAAAAATATCCAAAAATTTTGAACTTGCCCTAATTACATAATATGCTTTTGCAATAAGTAACATCTCTCTGCAATCACACTATTAATTATCAAATTTGTCTTTTGAAATTTGATTTTCCTAATAATTTACCCATTTCTCCAATCACACTAATTACAGTTCACACTAAATACAATTCACACTAATTACCAAATTTGACTTTTGAAATTTTGATTTTGCTAATAAATAATTCATCAGAATATTTAACGAATAAAAATGTTTTTTTATAGTATACAATAGTTGAATAAAAACAGAATCAATAATAATTAATAGAGAAATACGAAAAAAAAATTCACACTAATTACACTTCACAATAATTACAAAATTTGACTTTCTAAATTTGATTTTCTAATTATGTAGAACCATTAATAGACAAATACAAATCAAAAATGGAAAAAGTTGTAAATACAATGTAATATTGTACAATAGAATATTTGCGGAATCACACTAATTACAGTTCACACAAATTACCAAATTTCACTTTTGAAATTTTGATTTTCCTAATAAATAATTCATCGGAATATTTAATGAATAAAAAGGTTTTTTAGTAGTACACAATAGTTGAATAAAAACAGAATCAATAATAATTAATAGAGAAATACGAAAAAAAATTGACACTAATTACACCTCACAATAATTACAAATTTTGACTTTCTAAATTATATTTTCTAATTAGAAGAACCATTAATAGATAAATACGAATCAGAAATGAAAAAAGTTGTAAATGCGGTGTAATACTGTACAATAGAATATTTACGGAAAAAAGAAAGTTTTTAGATTCTCGGGATAATGATATTTATATTATATAATAGTTGAATAAGAACATAATCAATCAAAAATAATATAAGATTACAAAAAATAAGAAAAATGTCCAAAAAATTTGAACATGCCCTAATTAACATAGAAATACGAAAAAAATTCATACTAATTACAAAATTTGACTTTTTAAATTCAATTTTCTAATTATGTAGAACCATTAATAGACAAATACGAATAATAAATGAAAAAGTAGTAAATGCGGTGTAATAATGTATTTCTTTGACATCCTTTAATGATTGAAATGTTGCAAATTATTTGCTTTAATTTCATTTTATCGTATGACCATGCATTGAGTTTGTTTAATTTTTTTTAGAAGAGTATTTATTTAAAATTTTATAAATTATGCATGATTCACTGTTTTATTTTACGTTGAGTTATCTCCGTGCATAGAAATTACTAGTATCTAATATTGACTATCTTTATCTTATTACCATAAATCTATTTTTCACAAATCAATTAATATCAAATATTAATATATGATAATACCATTAATTAAATTGCACAATCCAAGTGTATCCAATACACTATAGCATGCGCCCCATGTGCCAAAATTAGAATCCGGAATATTCTTTAATTAATCAATATAATTAATATCTTGTATTTAATTTATTCATAATAAATAAATACCATCATATTAATTTAATCACTATAACACCTTATAATCGAGATAAATTTTCCTTATTTGGTTATCACTATAACCGCATTTTAATCCGGCTAGATGTTCTTATGTGTGTATGACCCGATAAGCTTCCGAATATGTTGGCCGTAGACACAAAGTGCAAATTACGAAAATGCCCTTCACACCTAACGATCACGGAATAAAGCGTCTCAAAGAAGACAATGGCGTGACCCCAAATCATCGGAAGAGTCAAAAGCAATGACTACTACCTTTCATGTGAAATAATTACCGTGTAAATAGAATCCTATCGCTGTAATAATATCCATATGATCGTATCTCGAGTGTCAGTACATCAACGATCGTATCTTACAATCTGGATATCATGCTCTCTTAGAATAACTCATTTACTCCCACTTTGCAAAGATTCACAAGAGCTAGACATTTATTATAAGATTGCCATTTCGGATATTTACTCCTAATCATAGGATACACGATTTCTGGACGAACAAACATGTATCCTACGCATGCTTCAATATCACACCCGAGCACTGCCGCATGATCGCCACATGGCAAAGGGAAACCTCAATAGTGTCAAAACATGACAATCGACACCATGATGCTATGAAGACTCCGGTATTAGGATAATTACACAACTGCCATATACTGCCACTACAAGAAAAATTGTTTTTTATAAGGGGAATTTAATGAGGGGTCGAGATTTGGTCATTAAAAGTACATTTTAATGAGGGTAAAATAAATACTAATGAAAATGATTCAAATTTAATGAGGAACCATTAATTCCCCTTATTGTTAATCACTTATCCCCTTATTATGATACACCTAAAATATTCCCCTTATTAATACGTAGCAAAAAAAAATCAATAAAAACCCTGGGCTTTCTGTTTCTTCACATATCAAAACCCTTGACCAAAATAGCCGCCTCCATCTTTTTCATTCACATACTTTTCAGCTCGAACTCGAAGTCCGGCGAGTTGCCACCGGAATTCGGCAATTGGAAGAGTAACTACGAGATTCTCTGCAAAATCATTCGTAAAAGGTAATTTTAGCTATCAATTTTCTTATCTTGTTCTTTTTTGGGTTTTCTTCCCTAATAATTTCACAATAGGTGGCGGCCTTGGTGGATACTGGTTTGTTTGGTGGTTATGGTCGTGGTGGGTCTTGGATACGGATTGTAGGAGATTAGAGGGTGGTTGCGGCTGGGATGGGGAGAGGGGTGGATAAAATAATTCCAGTTCTTCTCAAACCTTCTTTGATTAGTCAATTGACTGAATTTCCGGCTGGGCTGGGGAGATGCGGTGGATATTCTGTCATACTCTTTTCATCTTATTGTGATTTCAGAATCTTTAGAGTACGAAGATGACTGGTTTAGGCCATTCATACTGAATCTCTTACTAGCTTTTGAACTGCCCCTGCTGATATTGTTTTTCAATTAATTGAAAATGATATCTTAGAATCATTCATGAAATTTCCGGTCTCTGTCCTTTTACATAAAGTTGTGTTGCCAAATGATTTGCAATTTTGTGCCTAGATGGTATTCTTATGAGTACATCCGTACTTATCATATGTGCAATGTATGTGCAATGTTTCTCAATTGCATGTATGTCCTTTATCCTTTATCATATGTGAGTTTTTTTGGTTACAGAATGGAGAGATTAATGTTTTCTTTTTGCTAGAACATTTAGACATCAATTCCCTATAGAAAATATTATATATTGATTCTTTTGTCTTCGGTGCCGTTCGTATGGTGTGTTCACATGTCTACTGTGTTAAATGGCAAGGAATTCTCTATTTGTTTCTATCATTTTCTCTATTTGTTTATATGGCGGTTGTCATATTTTAGTTTTTAATCATTTGTCTTTTACACTTCAGGTTAATATTGTTCCGGATAGGTTTAAGTTGTTCTTTGAGTTGGAAAATGGCACCTAATAAGGAATGGATTGATCTTTTCAATGATCGATTGAATGACAAATACAAGATTGGTATTCAAGAGTTTTTGGATTATTCTTTCAAGAAAGATGGTGATGTCGAGAATACTCGGTGTCCATGTGTTAAATGTAAAACGCATGACTTATGGATCTCGTGAAATGATTCAAACGCATCTATTGGTGAATGGAATGATGCAAAATTATACAACTTGGTTTTATCACGGTGAAATGGTTGGTGAATCTTCATCTGACAATGAAGAATCAAAAGAAAGCGATTATGATGATATTGATGAAATGTTAAGGGATTTATACCCTCACATGGATGGTTCTGGTCGAAATCAGAATAATCAAGAGGAGCCAAATGATGAGGCAGAAGCATTTTACAAATTGTTAGATGATTCTAAGCAACCAACTTATCCTGGTTGTGATACTTCAAAGTTAGATTCAGTTGTCAATCTATTAGAAATGAAGAGTATTGGTCGGTGGAGTAATGAATCTGTTGACATGTTGCTGAAATTTTTGAAAAGGATACTTCCATAAGGTTCAGTTTTGCCGGAATCGTATTATGAAGCCAAAAAAATTGTCAAGGATCTTGGGTTATCATATCAAAAGATAGATGTTGTTTGAATGTTTGTATGTTGTATTGGAAAGAAGACATTAATTCTGACGTTTGCAAAATATGTTGTTCATCTAGATGGAAAGAAGACAATAATACTGGGGAAACTAAAGTCCGTTCCAATGGTAAGAAAATTGCAGTGAAGACATTGCGTTACTTTCCTTTAAGACCACGGCTTCAAAGGTTATTCATGTGCAATAAGATAGCTCCTTTGATGAGATGGCACCATGATAAAAGAGTGGATGATGGTGTGTTAAGACATCCAGCAGATTCAATGGCATGGAAGTCATTTGATGATAAATATAAGGATTTTTCATCGAACCTCGAAATGTACGACTTGGCCTTGCTTGATGATGGTTTCCGCCATTTACTCACTCAAAAACTTCATACAAAGATTTGGCCAAGAATACTCATTCCATATAATTTGCTGCCATGGATATGCATGAAGAAATCTAATTTCATTCTTTCAATGCTTATTCCAGGGCCAGAGAGTCCTGGAGATGCTATTGATATCTATCTTCAACCTTTGATTGATGATTTGAATGAGTTATGGGAAGCAGGAGTAGAAACATTTGATGCTTCAACGCATGAAAATTTTATGTTACGTGCAGCTTTAATGTGGACAATCAATGATTTTCCTGCATACGGGAACCTTTCTGGTTGGAGTACTAAGGGTAAGATGGCATGTCCTCATTTCAACAAGGACAATTGTTCTATGAGGTTAGTCAATGGTCGCAAACAATGTTACATGGGTCATCGGCGTTATCTTCCTATGAATCACAAATGGAGGAAAAACAAAAGTTTGTTTGATGGAACTAAGGAGATAAGACCACCACCACCTTTACTTTCAGGTGCTGAGTTACTGGATCAAGTGAATGACCTTGAAGGAATCATCTTGACTAAAGATGGTAAAAGAAAGGTGAAGATTTCTCATGAGAGAAGAGGAGATAACTGGAATAAGAAAAGTATTTTCAATAAACTTCCATACTGGAGTTCGCATTTGTTACCGTATAATTTGGATGTGATGCATATTGAAAAGAATGTTTTTGAAAATATAAATGGGACAATCATGAATATTAATGGAAAGTCCAAAGACAATGTTCAATCTCGTCTTGATTTGAAAGTCATGAACATCCGACCGGAATTGCATCCTATCCGTAAGGGGGATAAGCTTGAGTTTCCTGCTGCATCATACACATTATCAAAGGAGGAGAGACACTTGTTTTGCTTATTTTTTAAGCAATTAAGAGTCCCAGATGAGTTTTCATCAAACATTTCTCAATGTGTTAACTTGAAAGAACATAAACTCTCAGGTTTGAAAAGCCATGATTGTCATGTATTTTTACAACATCTACTCCCTCTTGGGATACGTGGTCTTCTTCCGAAAGCAGTGTGTGAACCACTTATTGAATCATCTATGTTTTTTACTAGCTTGGGTTCTAAATCTTTGAGGGTAGATGAGCTAGAAAGGATTGAGTCCCAAATTCCTATTACCTTATGCAAGTTGGAACAAGTTTTCGTACCTTATTTTTTTGATGTCATGGTGCATTTGTCAATTCATTTGGCTAATGAGGCTAAACTTGGTGGACCCTTCCAATATCGGTGGATGTACCCTATTGAGCGTATGTTATATCGACTAAAAAAGCTGATTCGCAATATGGCTCATCGGAAGGCTCAATTCTTTGAGGGTATATAGCAAAAGAGTGTATGACTCTTTGTTCAAGGTACTTGAAAGGAAGCAAGACAAAATTCAATACATTTGAGCAAAGCGTGATAATGGTTTTGAAAAATCAAGGTGAAATATCCATATTTGCACAATGTGGTCGAGGGATAGGAGCCGGCATGTCTCGTAATCTCAATGATGATGAGTGGGAGAAAGCTCATATATTTATCCTGAAGAATTGTGATGAATACCAACATTCAGCTGATGCAGATGGTCAAAATATCTGGATAAGGACAGATTCAGAGCCAACAATAGTTGACAAGACAATAACGAAAAGAAAGAGAAAGAGAAAAGCATTTTGATGGTTTATCCGGACTCTTTTTGATGCGGCATAAATTTATTTGTTTTGTTTAGACGGTATTTGATCCACCCTCACTTTCTTATTTATTCTTCATTTCTTCCAAATATTTAAGTCATTGTTTCGTGTTATTGTCGTTTCAGTTACGGTTTATCCTCGTTTACGCCAATTTCAAACTTTTATTGTCGGAGTAGTCTATGCAATACATGTTTATCTCTGAATACTCATGTACATTCATCTTTTCTACGACTTGTCTTGGTTTCAATATTGAGATGATCATCACCTTTGTTTGGTCAACATATGATAGTCACTATATTGCCGTATTTACGACTACTATTTCTCGGCAA
This sequence comes from Gentiana macrophylla, assembly GCA_026214975.1. Lineage (NCBI taxonomy): Eukaryota > Viridiplantae > Streptophyta > Magnoliopsida > Gentianales > Gentianaceae > Gentiana > Gentiana macrophylla. Next base: position 50,176,213 of record CM047813.1, read on the forward strand.
ATTTTGTCCAATAAAAGGCATTACACTTTCTTTGTTTCGGGAAGAAGAAGATTGCTTCAGGTAAGTGTAGTTAAGGGTACTCATGCAAACCCCAATAGTTGGGGATCTATGGAAAACCCCGTGAGTTCAGGATCTCTGAGAAAATCCCAATGCTTTTTATGCACGTTAACGCTTGCTACCAGTTTTCCTTGTTCAGAATATAGTAACTTTTAAGACTGCCTATATTCTAATACTTGTAGTAAGTCTTTATTAAAACTTTACGTTTTTTTGGTTACAGCATCCACCAGTGCGTTATCATCTTAGTTTTGTATTTCTCTTGTTTGATGTATCTTCTTGTTTGTTTGAGGCTGTGTGGTAGCATTATACTTGTGATTGTAGCTTTTGTGTGTTTTATTGTTGTATTGTACATCTCTTAGTTTATAGATGTGATATATTGGCTCAACGCTACCCTATTTTGCAGTTTGAAGATTCACTATTATTTTGTCATCTAAATCAAATTATAATGTTGATATGTTTGTATGTATAGTTCCAGCTGCTAGATAGCTAGCTTTAACTTTGAGACAACTTTTGCTTTTGGTTGTTAGGGGCCTTGCATTGTTCCCATTTTTGCTGTATCAAATTCTGTTGTGATGGAAGGATATTTTCATCTAAAAAATGTGAAGTTTTATTACAATGTGTTCTTAAGTATTTATTCCTATTTTAAATGCAGGCTTTTGTATGGTTTTGGGGATTTTTGAAGACTTGTGTGGAAGGACTGGTAACTTATCATATCCTACAAGGATTGTAGTATGTAGGCATATTTTGGTTTGTATTTTGGAGTAACGAACAAAGATGTATGTTACTCAAAGACGTGATATTAGGAAATTGTGTAATTATGTATCTACATGTAGTTTAGCTTTTGGAACAAAGTCTTTTTTGTATATTTTGATAATATAATGATAATGTTCTTACATGTGGAGGTACAGTATATTTAGTCATTATATGTATTTTAGTAATAATAACGAAACCAATTTGATAAGGGGTTATGCTTATTAATGAGAGTAATTCCCGTAAGTTTCATAACATAAAGTAAAGAGAAATTGAGGCAATAATGAGGGGCAAATAATATAATAATAAGGAATTTTACTGTAATTATGAATAATTTTTAATGACGGTATAATCTGTTATTGAATGTCATCCCTTTTAATAACGGGATATATTTATTGTTATTATTTACTTTTACCAAATGGAAGCTATTATAAGGGGCGATAAGGGTAGATTTCCCCTTATAAAAAAACATTCAATGACAGGAATCAGTCATTTAATGAGGATGATTACCCTTATAAAAGACAACTTTTCTTGTAGTGTGCGACACTTAATGTAAGTTTTGGCCGGCCTAACGTCACGATTCTCAAAGACACGTCTCACGCATACCCAAGTGTCTCTACACTTCGATAGACGAGATATATCCATATCTTCAATAAGATAGAAGACATCCAATACGTGTCATTCTGATCATACAATCAATGTCCCGTTTGACAGTACATACGACTAGAGACATTTAAGTATCAAACTTATTAAAGAGAGTCGAGATCTCATCAACCATAATCACTATCATGATTTCTCTTTCACAGTTTGACACTAGGGACGTTACTATATATTCAATGACATAATTGGTTCATAAAGATAAAAAAAAATATAATAACAAAAGTGCTTTTATTAATCATAATAAAGTATTATTTGAACTAAATAGACTATAAATGACCCAACCCGGTCGGATCCAGTCCAACCCGATTTGGTTTTGGACACTATTTCAACAATCTCCCACTTGGCCTAAAGCCAATTGCCCATATGCCTAAGCCTATGCATGTGAAATGTTTCTCATGCTTTGCCTACGACAATGCATTGGTTAATGGATCAGCTATGTTATCATCCATGTGGACTTTCTCTATCTTTACATCTCCTCTATCAACTATCTCTCAAATTAAGTGATAGCGCCGTAGCACATGTTTGGACTTCTGATGAGACCTTGGTTCCTTTGACTAAGCAATTACCCCATTGTTATCACAGTACAGTGGGACTGGACCTTCAATAGAGGGAACCACACCAAGTTCAGTAATGAACTTCTTCATCCAAAACGCTTCATTGTCCGCCTCTGAGGCTGCTATTTACTCGGCTTCCATTGTAGAGTCTGCAGTATTCTCTTGCTTGGAACTCTTCCAGCTCACTGCTCCGTCGTTAAGCGTGAAAACAAATCTAGACTGTGACTTTAAGTCATCCTTGTCAGTTTGAAAACTGGCATATGTGTAACCTCGTAATACCAAATCTGTTCCCGAAAACCAGGAACATATCCCTAGTACGTCTCATGTACTTGAGAATATTCTTGATTACAACCCAATGACCATCACCTGGATTTTCCTGGTACCTGCTAATCATACTTAGAGTGTACGAGACATCCTGTCTAGTGCACAACATAGCATACATGATGGACCCGATGGCCGAAGCATAAGGAGTCCTACTCATATGTGCCCATTTCTCCTCTGTCTTAGGACACATTTCCTTCGACAGATAGACCCCATAGGACATGGGCAACAATCCTCTCTTGGATTGCTCTATGTTGAATCTCTTCGGCGTCTTGTCTATATAGGTGGAATGTGACAGACCAAGCAACCTCTTAGATATATCTCTATAGATCTTGATTCCCAGAATATAGGCTGCTTCTCCCAAATCCTTCATGGAGAAGTTCCTGGATAACCAAACTTTCACTGACTATAACATAGGAATATCTTTCCCTATGAGAAATATGTCATCCACATAAAGCACTAGGAAAAGTATGGCACTCCCACTAACATTCTTGTAAACACACGGCTCATCTTCGTTCTTGATGAAATCAAACTATTTGATTGTCTCATCAAAGTGAAGATTCCAACCCCAAGAAGCTTGCTTCAATCCATAAATGGATCTCTGCAACTTTCACACCATCCTAGCATCATCGTTTGTGAAACCCTCAGGTTGTGTCATGTACACTACCTCAGACATATTCCCGTTAAGGAAAGCAATTTTCACATCCATCTGCCAGATCTCATAATCATGGTATGCTGCAATAGCAAGCAGAATTCTAATGGACATTAGCATAGCTACTGGCGAAAATATTTCATCATAGTCAACTCCTTGTCTTTACTTATAACCTTTTGCCACCAACATTTCCTTGTAGGTAGTCACACTACCATCCATGTCCGTCTTTCTCTTAAAGACCCATTTACACCCTATAGGAAATATTCCCTCAGGTGGATCAACTAAGTTTTAAACTTGGTTGTCTTTCATGGATTCCGTTTCAGAATTCATGGCTTCTAGCCATTTCTCTTTGTCATGCCTCATCAAAACCTCCTCATAAGTTTTAGGGTCTTCATCTTCCATGAGATATACGTCAGTGTACCTTTCGGGTTGATGATGCTCCCTAGTGGATCTTCGAGGTGTCTGTGTTTCTAGAGCATGTGTTTGCACCTCATTTGTATACGGTGTCTGCTCTACTTCCATCAACTGACCGTTGTCCGTAAGTGGTTCTTGAACTTCTTCAAGATCAATCTTACTCCCACTGACCCTCTCCGGAATAAACTTTTTCTCTAGAAAGTGGCCAGTCCTGGAGACAAACACCTTTTGTTCTCCTGGAAGGCAAAATTGGTATCCTCTAGTTTCTCTAGGATAACCTACGAATAGACATTTGTCTGATTTAGCTTCTAATTTTTCAGGTATCATCCGCTTCACATAAGTCGGACAACCCCTAGGTTTAAGATATACCAGATTTGGTTTCTTCTTGGCCCATACTTCATATGGTGTAGAATCCACCGTCTTTGATGGAACTCGGTGAAGTATATAAGATGTTGTTTTTAGAGCATACCCCCAAAACGATTTTGGAAGAACTAGTAGCTCATCGTGGATCGCACCATATCTAGCAAAGTGCAATTTCTCCTCTCAGACACGCCGTTCATCTGAGGCGTTCCGGGTGGAGTTCATTCAGGTAGAATCTCATTCTCCTTTAAGTAATCTTGAAACTCTCCATCTAGGTATTCACCACTTCAATTGGATTGAAGCGTCTTAATCTCTTTACCTAGTTGTTTCTCCACTTCACTTCTGAATTCCTTGAACTTTTCAAGGGCTTCGGACTTATACTTCATTAAGTATACATAACCATATCGAGAATGGACATCAGTGAAGGTGATAAAATAAGAGTATCCTCTTTTGGACTGAATTGACATTGGCCCGCAGACATCAGTATGTATGAGCTCAAGCAATCTGTTGGATCTTATCCCTTTGCCACTAAACAGGGACTTTGTCATCTTGCCATGCAGACAATCTTCACATGTATCAAACAATGCGTAATCAAATTGATCCAACATTCCATCTTTATGGAGTTTGGAAATGTGATTCGTATTTATATGGTCAAGTCTACAATGCCACAAGTAGGATTCGTTCAAGTCACGTGTTTTAGCTTTCTTGTTGTTTACATTAAGTATATCAACATTCATATATAATATGTAGAGACCATTGTCAAGTTTGCTAGTACCATAAAATATTTCATCACGTGAAAAAGAACAACATTTATTATTAAATGTAAAAGAAAATCCTTCAACATCTAATGCAGAAATGGAAATAATGAGCTTCGTAAGACCAGGAACAAAATAATAGTTATTCAATTCTAGTACCAGCCCACTGGTCAACAAAAGAAAATAAACTCCTACAGCTCGGGCGGCAACATTTGCTCCATTCCCAACACGCAGGTTCACTTCTCTTTTTCTCAGATCTCTAGTCCTTCTTAGTCCCTACATATCCGTACAAATATGAGAACCACATCTAGTATCTAATACCCAGTGGTTAGACTTAGAAGAAGCAACATTGATCTCAATCATAAACATACCTAAAGACGAAGCATCACTATGCTTGTGCTTCTAGGTGCTCAAGAAAGCCTTGCAGTTTCTCCTCCAATGACCAGTCTGGCCACAATGGAAGCAAGCATCCTTGGATTTGTCTTTGGCTATCTTAAGATTCGGCTTGGTAGCCTCCTTCGCCTTCTTGGTCTTCTTTTGGGCCTTTTTCTTGCCCTTGGAAGAAGTCACGAGCAACACTTGCTTACCCTTGCCAACAGTGCCTTTCAGCAGTTTTGAGCATATTCAATAACTCAGCAAGGGAGGATTCAATCTTGTTCATGTGATAATTCATCAAAAACCTGAGTAAGAATCTGGTAGAGATTGCAGAATCAAGTCAACACTTAAGTCACGCCCCATCTTATGGCCAAGCTTCTCAAGCCTCCCTATATAACCGATCATCTTCAGCACAAGTGACCCAACTAGAGTACCCGGAGCCATCTTGCACCCAAAATGTGCCTTCGAGACCTCATACCTCTCAATGCAAGACTGGGAAGCATAGATTTCCTTTAGGTGAACCATAATGGTATGCACATCCATGGACTCATGCTGCTTCTGAAGTTCCGGTGTCATAGAATCAAGCATGATGCAAGTAGCCTCCACACTGTCAGAACAGTGTTTTGCATTCTTCTTAACCGACTTCTCATTAGTAGCATCTTCGGGGTCCTTAGTTAAGGGTTTTTCCAAAACATAGCCCAGCCCTTCATGTCTCAAAACGATTTTGAGGTTTCTTTCCGAGTCGAGAAAGTTTGATTCGTCAAGTTTGTTTTCAATGATAAAACGAAGATTCAATTTGTTCGACATTTCTACAACAAAAAAGTAAGATAATATAAGTAAAAGTTCATGCATACAAAACAATAAAATTGCACTTTAAAATTTTAATTAGGTTTTGCTCCCACTAGCCAACTAATCCTAATTGGCTTTCAAGAATTTTAATTAATTCATTAGTGGATGGAATTCAATCTAGTTGACTCGATCACCGATGTGGGCCGATCGATCGGGTCAATTTGGAAAGGTGGGTACACTTACCGGCCGCATCTTATTCGACTTCCATCGGTTGACTAGTCAACTCCTTGATAATTCACATCTCTATGTGATCGCCAACCTCGTGTCTTTAAAATCACGTGGTCTTGACGTGGGCCAATCACCGCAAGATTCTTAGTCGAGTCGTAACCCAAATATTCTTGAGATCTCATATCTCGATAATAACGATATACCCAAGGTAGGTCAACTCCCGACGTGAGCCGATCAGTTGGATCCGAACAATGGCTTATCACCGTCATTATAATACCAGGAGACAAATTTAACTCGATTTTTTTTGTCGTGGGAATAATTTTAAATTAATTCACTTAATTATTTTTTAATTAAATTACGGTCTCATCTAAACGTGCATACTTCTACGTTGTCAACATAAAGTAAAACATACACCATTCCACGCACAAAAATAACCGATATGATCATGGACTTTTCCTAGGTGTGGTTTTGAATACAAACTGACGAAACAACAGGTCACAATCTAAGGGTAGCTGTAACCGACACTAGGATCTTTAATGCATCATCTCTAATGGGATCTTTTATTCATCTTTCTTTGGTCTCCATCTTTAGATCCATTAATTCTTGTTGCACAATAATCTATCTAACAAATTAATACACCCGCCGCACACGGGGGGAGCTAACAGGAATGAGATAAATGCAAAAAGTAAACTAGGTCACATTCTTTATAACGGCCAAAGACAATTTTGAAAACCAACATAAAATAAATCACATACATCTATCCAATTGGTCGAGTCCATGATCAATTAGGGTCCATATAATCATATTATATCTACACATAATCTAATCCATACACTTATATCACATGAAAAATTAAAATTTGACTACTTGCGTCTTATTTTATCAAATCAAATAATCAATTAACATTTATTTAATTAAATGACTTCAATAGAAATAAAATTAACTAATAATTTTAAACGATTTCAATTTTAATTTTAATTAATTAGAACTATTCAAATTTAAATCAAAATTAAAATTAGGTCTCTTTAGTTTCTTTCCATTTGATTCTTAATCAAAAGGGATGTCATTGGTTTTCAAACCAAAAGGCATCAACCTGGGCCGTTTCTAAAATCAAAATTTTGAAAAGGGCCTAGGCCTAGGTTTTTTCGAAATCAAATATTTTGAAAAGAGCCTATTCCAAACGAAATTTGAAAATTCCAATATTATTTAATGTCATGTGGCATCCCAATGAGCCAAACTATTTGATCTATTGGTTAGCCACATAACATCAACTAAACAAAGAGATATCAATGCACAATAAAATATCACAAAACAAAAACGAGATCGATATCCCCAATGATAGAATCGGCCGACGCCAGCAGCCCTAGGGGTGCTGACACCGCCGGCGGTGCCGCGGCGGAGAAGGCCGCCGCTTCGGCCGAGCCCCCTTACATCGATATATATTTTTTTTGTTTCTCGTTTCGTGAATCTAGATCTTGCATCTTTTGATTAATTATTACGCAATTTAATTAGTGCTTATTGCTTAAATTCGAAGTTCGCTCCGATACCACTGTTAAGTAATCAACTAGTCTATGTAGCGGAATTTAAAAAATTGATTTTTTTTCCCAAGATCGACTCCGTTTAACACAATAAACACGTTAAGTAGTTGACGGTGATTACCTTGATTGATCTAATAGATCGATGCTTTGACCGTCAATGAAGAGTAGTAGTGCACGCGAGCCGTCCACGTGTCCGGCCTCTATCGATATCCACGAGCACCCCGCCGGAATCCTCCTTGGATTGCTACTAGAAAAATCCGGTTGCTAGACCGGTCTTTTCTCTCTCTCTCTCTCTCAATCTCTCTCTAAGAAGCTCTCAATTTATTTTGTAAACTAGAACTCTTCTAATTGAGATGTAAAAAAGAGTTAGCCAACCCATTTCTTATATATAGGGAGAGTGGTGCCCCAGATGATCCCCAAATTGATCGGGAGATGCTTCCTAGTAGATTAAAGAGAAAGAAAACATTTTACTAGGGCTAGCTAAAAATCCCTTAAAACCCGACCCTACCCGGTTCCCATCCCTCTCCCAACCCGATTTTCTCTGACCCGTGTTTTTACCGACCCAAATTTGTCGGGTTTTCTCCCTTCCCGAACGGGGACGGGAATATACCCGGGCATGATGTTTGAATCCCGACGGGTCCCGATCCCGACCCGACCAAATTAATTGTTTATTTATATATGTATCTATTATTTTTTTCCTAAAAAAATATTTATTCTTTATTTATGTATTGATACACATTTATTGCAAAATATAGAAAATTAGCTTGATTCTTGTCTTAAATTCTCGTTAATTTGTGAGAGTGATTCAATTCCTTTCATCTAGGCATTGGCTCTTCCTTGTATCATATTTCTAGTGATTTTGTTGCCTCTGCAGTTATCTTTGGGATAGAGTTATATATGACTCTTCTCTCTCTTTTTTCCTTATTTTTTTTAAGTTGGATGTAGCACATTCATAATAAAAACTCTACTTTAGTTTTAGTCTTTTTCTTGAATTATGAATAATATGTTGGTGTGTCGATGACTCTGTGATAATAACGTGTTACGGTCACCTTCGGAATGATTTATTGCATTATGAACTTGTGTATTTATCTTTATGAAATTGTTAAACAATAGATATTTTTGTTTGATGGTGATGATGAAATAGATCTTGAAGATGAGAAATTACAAAAAAAAAATGATGAAAAAGCAAAGCTAGCATTTTGCGGGGATATTTATTCCCGACCCAGCCCCGAATATCCGGGAGTCCCGATTGTCGGGTCCCGACACCTATTGGGTTTGGGAACGGGGAGCAAAATGGTTTCCCAAATCTTATCGGATTGGGAATTGGGTTGAAAGGTTATGGGATGGGACCCGACCCGATGCCACCCCTACATTTTACTAGTAAAATAAAGAAAATATATTTAATTGATATATCTCATTTAATTTAATATCTTATATTAAATATTTTAGTAGTAAAATAAGGAAAATATATTTAATTGATTTATCTCATTTAATTTAATATCTTATATTAAATAAAGCCAAGATATTGTCAATATCTAATATTGACTATCTTTATCTTATTATCATAAATCTATTTTAACAAATCAATTAATATTCAATATTAATATATGATAATACAATTAATTAAATTTCATAATCCAAGTGTATCCTATTCACTAGAGTCTGCGCCCCATGTGCCAAAATTGGCATCCGGATTATTCTTTAATTAATCAATATAATTAATATCTTGTATTTAATTTATTCATAATAAATTAATACCATCATATTAATTTAATCACTATAACACTTTATAGTTGAGATAAACTTTCCTTATTTGGTTATCACTATAACCGCATTTTAATCCGGCTACATGTACTTATGTGTGTGTATGGCCTGATAGGCTTCCGAATATGTTGGCCGTAGACACAAAGTGAAAATTACAAAAATGTCCTTCACACCTAACGATCACGGAATAGCGTCTAGCAACACACCGTGACCCTCAATCATCGGAAGAGTCAAAAGCAATGACTACTACATTTCATGTGAAAACAGGTGCCGTGTAAATAGAATCATATCACTGTAATAATATCCTGTTGAAATAGTGTCCTAAACCCAATCAGGTTGGACCGGATCCGACCAGGTCAGATCATTTCTTCTATTTCTTTATTTTATACATATATTAAATGGCTTTTCTGTTATTATATATTTGTTCGTTTAACAAACCAATTTGTGATTGTATATATGATAACATCAATGTCAAACTGTGAGAGAGAAACCATGATACTGATTATGGTTAAGGAGATCTCGACTTATTTTAAAAGGTTTGATACTTAAATGTCTCTAGTCGTATGTGTAAACAGGACATCAATAGTACGATTAGACTAGCACGTATTAGATGTCTTCTATCTTATTGAAGGTAGGGATAGATCTCGTCTATCAAAGTGTTGAGCACTTGGACTGTACGTGGACGTGTATTGGAGAATGCGTACGTTAGACTGACCTACTTACATTAAGTGTCGCAGTATGTGGCAGTTGTGTAATTATCCTGAGACCGGAGTCTTCATGTCATCACGGTGTGGATTGTCATACTTTGACAATATTGAGATTTCTCCTAGCCATGGGGAAATCATGCGATACTGATTGAGTGTGATACTAAAGCATGCGTAGGATTCATGTTGCTCACCCGGAAATCACGCACCCTGTGATTAGGGGTGAATATCCTAAAGGGCCTTCTTATAAGGAATGTCTTACTTTCATGAATCTTTGCAAAGTGGAAGTAAATGAGTTACTTCGAGAGAGAATGATATCTAGATTATAAGATACGGTTGTTGATGTTTGACACTCGACGTACGACCGTATGGATATTATTACAGTGATAGGATTCTATTTACACGGTAATTATTTCACATTAAAAGTAGTAGTCATTGCATTTGACTCTTCCGATGATTGAGGGTCACGGTGTGTTGCTAGACGCTATTCCGTGATTGTTAGATAAGAAGGGCATTTTCGTAATTGCACTTTGTGTCTATGTCCAATATATTTGGAAGCCTATCGGGTCATACACATAAGAACATCTAGCCGGATTAAAGTGCGGTTATAGCGATAACCAAATAAAGAAAGTTTATCTCGACTATAAAGGGTTATAGTGGTAAATATTTAATATGGTGGTATTTATTTATTATGAATAAATTAAATACAATATATTAATTATGTTGATTAATTAAATATACATATGATGTATATGTGTGTCTGAAATATGTATATATGATATACATGTATTTTACAAATTAATTAATCATAGCATTATATTAATTAAAGAATATTTCGGATGCCAATATTAGGCTATTTAGGGCGCCACTCTCATGTGTATATGATACACTTGGATTGTACAATTTAATTAATGAGATTACCATATATTACTATTGGATATTAATTGATTTGTGAAAAATGGATTTATGGTAATAAGATAAAGATAGTCAATATTAGATATTGACAATATCTTGGAAATATTTAATATGAGATATTAAATTAAATAAGATAAATCAATCAAATTTATTTTCCCTAATTTACTAGTAAAAGGTCTTCTTCCTCCTCACTCAACACAGAAGCTTTTCCTATTGGGAATAGGAGACATATGGGGCACACAACACCCTATATAAGAAAGGGGTGGACTAGCTTTTTTGAACATCACAATTCCAAGAGATTGATAGTCCTTGTGAAAGTAAGAGAGCTTCCTAGAGAGAGTTTTGAGAGAGAGAAAATGTCGGTCTAGCAACCAAGTTTTTCTGTTAGCAATCCATGATGGGATTCCGGCGGGCTGTTCGTGTAGATCACCGGTAGAGACCGAACACTTGGGCAGCTCCATGCACCACTACTCTCCTTAGATGGTCAAAGCATGATCTTTTAGATCAAGCAAGGTATTCACCGTCTACTACTTATTAGTTTGTTGCTAAAACGAAGTCGATCCTGGTTAAAAGAATATAAAATTTTAAATTACGTTGCGTTCCCGCATAGATTTCCTAACATATCCATACGATCGTATCTCGAGTGTCAGTACATCAACGATCGTATCTTATAATCTGGATATCATGTCTCTCGGAATAACTTATTTAATCCCACTTTGCAGAGATTCACGAGAGCTAGACATTCCTTATAAGAATGTCATTTCGGATATTTACTCTTAATCATAGGATACGTGATTTCCAGACGAACATACATGTGTCCTACGCATGTTTCAATATCACACCCGAGCACTACCGTATGATCTCCTCATGGCTAAGGGAAATCTTAATAGTGTCAAAGCATGACAATCCACACCATGACGCTATGAAGACTCCGGTCTCATGATAATTACACAACTGCCACATACTGCGACACTTAATATAAGTGGGCCAGTCTAACGTACGCATTTTCTAATACACGTCCACGTACAGTTCAAGTGTCTCTACACTTCGATAGACGAGATCTATCCATATCTTCAATAAGATAGAAGACATCTAATACGTGCTAGTCTAATCATACTATCAATGTCCCATTTGACAGTACATACGACTAGAGACATTTAAGTATCAAACTATTAAAGTGAGTCAAGATCTCAACAACCATAATCACTATCATGATTTCTCTTTCACAGTTTGACACTAGGGACGTTACTATATATTCAATGACATAATTGGTTCATAAAGATAAACAAATATATAACAACAAAAGTGCTTTTATTAATCATAATAAAGTTATTACATGAACTAAATAGACTGTAAATGAACCGACCCAGTTGGATCCGGTCCAACCCGATTAGGTTTAGGACACTATTTCAACAATATGTTCTTGTTATCTGTGTATCTATTTCTTCTTTCTTTCAATGCCTTCTATTTATAGCCGTAAATCCTTTGATTTTGAATGTCCGTCCGTTGGCTATTTAATGCTTAGAATCATCCTTGATTCTGTCTTGATTTAATCCTCCTTGATTTTAATGATCCGGATTTTGATCAAACGTTCATCATAAAATCCTTCATTGATTGATTATGCATTAATTGCTTGATCTTCCATATTTTCCATGTTTTTGAATAAGTGCTAGCAGCTTACTAGACTCAGCTGCTTCTTCTTTACTTCACCGGCTGAGTGACTACTTCACTTGACTGCTTCGTTAATTACTTCACTGGTCAAGTGACTACTTTTACTTGGCTGCTGCTTCTGTATTGTTTATCAGCCGATAGACAATTCCTTCACTGATCCTTAGTTTTGTGTGAGATTAGGGTACACCATATTATAGAAAATTAAGTTTTCATCACTTAAACTTACCCAAGGTCATCACAGACTTCCTTGGTTGTAAATGAGTCTATAGGTCTTCACATCACTGTGTTAGTGCCTTGACTGTCTTCACTGAGCTGGTCATGTCTTTACTGAGCTGGCCTACCAGTCTAGTATAGTGCTTGTCTAATAAAACTTATACAATATGTCAGACTTCTAAGTAAAGCCTATACAATAAATAACTTATTTCAGGCTTGTTTTAACAGCTAGCAAGCATGGAAATCATCAAAACTATAAAATGTTCCTAACAGTGAGGATCTTTCTGATACCAGTGTGAGAAGAGAGGATCTTCTCAAAAGAAGAAAAATTACCATGAATCGTTTTTTCCAAGAATTACAACTTGGGATCCTTCAGTCCTATTGATGATAGACTCACATTCCATATCTACATCATCTCCTTCCATTATGTGGCTACTGAGCAGTCCTTCACCCTGTGCACATATTCCAACATTACACAAGACTTCCCCTCCCCCAGAAGACGTATATCTGACTTGTGCCAGAATATTCTTGCCATTCTCTTCAATAGGGATATCTGGAGGATTGGTATTAAAAATCCCATGTTGCTTTGTTTGAGGTTTAGAAGTGACTTGTCTCCACTCTTTAGATAGAAAAATGTTGGATATACGAGTCCTGTTGTTATGATTCACACTATTTGAAGTAGACCTTCAATAATAGGGGGTCTATCATTCGTATTATCAGCTGGAAGATTCCTGGCCTAGAAAAGCAAACCTAGAAAGAAAAAAATGAACAAAAGATAATACCTAAAAATGCTATTATGAAAAGAAAAAAAAAGAAATCCATAGATACTAACTGTTGGTTATATCCTAATAAACCTATGTCAAAATATTAGTTAGTTATGCAACAATCTCGTTTCTTCTTTTAGATTTTTTATTAATTGCAAAGCCCTTCGTTTGTTCTTCTACTCTTTATGAATTGCAAACTGACTCGATTCTTCTTCCGCTTTTTATTAATCGCAAATCCCCTCGTTTATTCTTCTTCTGCTTTTTTACTAATTGCAAACCCTAACTAATTACCGCAATTTGAATGCAACAACTACAAGTTGGAGGAACTAAGTACATTCAAACAAACAATAAAAAAACAAAAAGATAATATAGTTATAAAGGATTTCAAGTTCATAACAAAATTTATAACATAATAATATTAAATAAAATACATAAACTAGGGTTTGGATGGGGGTGGGATTTGATCACAGGTTATGGTCTGGGAACTCTATAACATACTCCCTTATTGGGAGAGCTTGTGCTCCAACTCCAACTTCAGTTAGGAGCAATGAAACATTATTGCTCCCTGGACATGGCATCATGCGATAGTGCATGAATGCATTTGCACATCGCACTGCAATTCTGTAAGCATCATTGCACAGTCATATGAGATCGTTGATTTTCTTTTTGACTGTTTTGATGTTGCATTGATATACCCCACTTCAACATACATTGCATCCATATCCTATGACATATCTACTTTGACTCGATCAATTTCATCATGAAATTCTTGTCTTTGGCTGTCCACATCATTTTTCAATTCTTCAATTTGATTTACCCAAGCATGAGACCCTTCATATTCAATTTCGTTCTTTTTTTTTTTACAGTTTTACAAGATACCCGTTAAGTAACTAAATAACTTATTAAAGTTCAATTGAAGATGCTTTTTATAATGTTATAAATTTACCTAACTCATAATTACTTCTTCTTTTTTTCAAATTAATTTTATTGCATACATGGTTTAGTTCCAATTCTTCCTCGCAACAATCTCAAATTTGTGTCATTGACCGAAACAATCTTAAACTTGTGATTAAGGCTTACCATCAAGATGGATGGCTTTGTGTAACGTTAAACGTAAGAAATGAATACAATTCATTAAAATGGATGGCTTTTTATAATGTTAAGCAATTAATGAATCAAACCATAGTATGGATTATGGAATTGTATAATGTTAATCGTTGTGATCACAGTGAATTAAGTTAACAATGTGGATTTGTAGAATTCTTTCAGAATCACTGAGGTCAAATATACTAACGAATAATGTTAAGCAACTAATGAATCAAACCATAGTTCTCAAACATAAGATAAAATAACAATTACAAATGCAATACATAATAATAAGAATGAAACCATAGTTTGCCTTCAAAACATTCTTCTTCAAAATAACAATTACAGATACAATACATATTAATGAACCCAAAGTTCTCCTTCAAACCATTATTCTTCAAAACCAGTTAAATTGTTTATCATAACCAAAACCCTTATAAATGGTTAACACGAACATATGGAATTTCTATGGCTGAAACTTCCCTGCAAGCAATTCGGAAACCATCTTCTTCCTCCAATCCAGCATATGTGCACTCCGAATCAATGACAGATCCACTTTTCCAAGCATAAACCCCACGAATTTAATTGTGAGCATGCCACAATCAGTCTTACCAAATTACAAGATAAGTTAGTCACCATTCGGATACCGTAATAATCCTTAGATATATTGCATAAAATTATCAAACATACCCATTTTCTTCAGAGGGACAAACCACTCTCTCCACATCTAGCTTTCTCAAAGAATACTTCTCATAGCCTTTTACATGCTTCTTCATTAAGTACGATATAACAACTTGTAGTGGAATGAGCAACGCCCCAAGACGCACTTTTCTAATATGCCCCGGAAGGCTGTCATACAAGTAAGTCATCCTCCCATTCAAATTAATTTTCAAAAGAAACCAATGACTCTTCTCTAGAATCGGCACATACAAAGTTGTGAAACTTCCCATGGTTTGCTAAATGCCGGAACAGACCCATTCACAAAATTCATAAATACTGAATTAAATCATGAATTTTCCATGCCTTTATAGTGTCGTGTGTGGAAAAGGTTGACATAACCAGCAAAGTACGTATCAAGCACATGTGCATCATGGTCAAACAGCTTCGGGTACTCTTTGCATCGGCGGCGAATTTCACACAATGAACTATTCAAAACCTGAATACAAATATATATATATATATATATATATACTACTTAACAATAGGAAATATTTTCAATCAAAATTGCTGTAAATTTAAAATCTAAAATATATACTACTTACGTTGGTTGGCAAGCACCCTCCTTGCACAACTCCTTCCAGAATAATTGCTTGGATATCATCGTCAACCAACCTCACACATACACCGTGTAAACGAAAAGTACAAAAAATTAAATAATATATACCCAATCAAAATAGGGTTTACTTTAACCATATGAAATTGATTTATCTACACATGAAGCTAGAAACTCGTCAACACCATTCATCAACGCGGGATCGATTTTTCTTAACGGATCATATGTATTAACCTTCTTAATTTTCCTTATTTACGGTACATTAATATAAGGGCTGCTAATTTATCTTTTCTTTGGCATCGGCATCGGCAGTTCAAAACTTACGACTAGATAAAACATTCAATGACGTAATTAGTTTGGATTATACATATTTCTACTAACATAAACTCAGATAAATTATGTTAGTAAAACTACCTTTTTGAACTTTTTGCCCGCCCTCTTCTTCCTCGTCATCTTCATCTGCAAGGTCCACAACATCCCTTTCACTGTCCTCAGCTCTCTCTTCTCCTACGTCAGCTGGTGCTTCTACCTCCCTTATATCAGCTTGCTCATCCTATATGCCACCATTTACCATTTCATCGCCTTCCATAACCTCGTTTACCTTTTCAGCAGCCTCCTCCTTCATTTCAAAGTTGGTTCCCTCGACCGTTTCGTCCACTGGGGCACCATGTTCCTCCACCACATTTAAGGGTGCATCACCTTCCCCTCTCCTTTACATTTTTTGGTGGGATCTCCCCTACCTCTTTATCACCATCCTCAACCTTCTTTACAATAACAACTACTTCTTCCACCATTTCATTGGCCTTGTTTCTCTCTTCAAATAAGGCATTTCCTAATCATAACTTCAAGAAATAAAATGTTATAAACTGATTCTCTAATCAACAACATCAACAACGTAAAGGACAAATTTAACTTTATACCTTTGCCGTTTCGGGATCCCTCCACAGTTTCGTCCTTAACAGTTCCACCTTTTCATCACCTTCCCCCCTTCGTTTACATTTTTTGGTGCTTCCTCCTCCCTTGAAATAGTTTCATCTTCCGTTTCATTCCTCAGTTCATCACCTTCCATTTGACTTACATGTATACCATCATTTTTACATTTTTCACAAGCATCGCTACGACTTGACAGAACCTCCAACAATTCAAATTTACGCCGGAGCGCATCCAATAAAGCGCAAATCAAATTGTTCTCCTCCCTCACAACATTTTTCACCAACTCTTTCATCTTTTCATAATCAATAATACCCGTTGATTCTTCAGTTACATTTTTCGGACAAGAGGAGCAGTCAGCTACAGCTTCGGGGGGACAAGAGGGGCCGTCACCTACATCCTCGTCATTGTCAAAAGTAGTTTCATCATCTTCCCCGGGCATCACACTCACAAAATAGGGTTTTGTTTTTCAGCTTCAGATGGAACCAACTTTCAAAATACATTCACCTGCATTATCTACTACTCATAAATAATGTGAAGGATGCATGTACATACCAAACTTAAGATACAAATTAAACATCACTACCTTTGAAAATTCAGAACAACCTCAACTAAAGCCGATTTGACCCTTTTTCCCGGTCCCTACTTCAGCATCATTGGGAGAGCATCTTTGTCAACAATCAGTGAAAACTTTCGAATCGCTTCAAGTGCCTAAACCTACGATGCATGTGTTGGTCCCTTGAAAAGGCTTTGGTTAAGTTTAGAGGGGGGTGAATAAACTTAACACTTAAAGTTAACAAACTCAAGAACTTCAAAGAAATTGGCGATACATCAAGAGTCACGACACCCAAGATAGTCTGGCCGATCGTGTGAGTTTACTGAATTTGTGCAGTGGAAATATATCAAAAATTAAGCCTTATTACTTGTTGTTAAATATGATACCAAGTATTAGATACTCAGTAGTGTATGTGTGTGATTCAGTTTCTAGATTAAGTAGATTGATGTGTTATATAAACTAAATGCAAAATATAAATGCAGAAAGTAAGTAGGTAGATTTTATAGTGGTTCCAGGTGGTGTAATCCTGTCGGTCCACTCTTCTCCTGTGATGTAAGAGGTAATTCACTAGAGATCTTTGATGTAGCTGTTACAAAAATCCCTAATTTGCTTGTCCTTCACCAATAACTATGGCTTCACAAACTTAACACTTGGAACAGGTAGAATTGCTGCTCCAAAGTCTTCCACTTGGTCCTTGAAGGGTAGGATTGCCTCTTCACCCTCCTCCACCAAAAACAAGATCTTTCACACACAGAAGTGCTTCACTGTCTTCAGTAGATTCTTATAAAAGAAAGATTGAATCAAGTAAATGATTCAGTTGCAGCAGCTTGATCAGGATGATATGATCAGCAGCTTGAAGTCTTTAAGTGTGTAAACTTGATGTAGCTTGATTGCAGATTACACTTGAAGAATTTCTCTGGATCAGTAGCCTTAAGCTCAGTAGGGTCAGCAGGGTGATTTCCTGATTTAATTCTGATTGCTGAAGATAGATCCTTAATTTTCATCAATTTTCATCACTTGTATCTGAATTAGGAGTCCTCTATTTATAGGTAGGAGTCCTTGTGACATGTATTTGAAATTCAAATATAGCCGTTCCAGATTTTGTCCCATTTGACTTGCTTTATGTCATTTGTTCATAGTATCGACACAATCAGATCGCTTTTGACGATTCTGATCTGTCCACCCTTTGACTTGTATCCATTGGATAATCCTATGTATCTTTCCAACGTCCATTTGATCTTAGCCATTGATTTGTTTGATAAAATCAGAGGTTGTTAGCTGTCCCTTTCTTGTAATCTTCCAATGTAGCCTTTGATTAAATCGAAATATGTGTCCAGCAGGTTCCTGAGAACATAAGTCTGCTGATATACACATCAGTAAGCTTTTCCTTATTATGCTGTGTTTAAAAACACCTCAGCTTACTGTCTTTTATCTAAATTTTCTTTATGAAGTTAGATTACACATTTTTGCAAATAACTAAGTTCCAATCACCACTTAATTTGTGGAACTTAGACCTTGTACACAAGGTATATGTAATCAGTTTAGGTCATCACAGACAGGCCTAAATTCTGATTCCATATCCTTGACTTTAATTACTAAGTTTGATCCCTTAGCCTTCAATTACTGAGTTTGAGCCCTCAGCCTTCAGTCTTCAGCAGGTTCCTGACTAGTCTACTGACCTAGCTACCCTCTCGATCTAGATCATCACTGATATAAAACAAATTGACCTTTTACAGTGCTTGTTTGACCAAACCTATACAAGATCAAACTCTAATAAACCTATACATTTGATCTAGACATCTTTTTACCTTTTCACTATAACAGCTAGTCTGGCACTCATCACTAAAACTTAAAAATAAGTCCAACAATTTCCCCCTTTTTGGTGATGATGCCAATACCCTCTCCTAACAGCAAAGCAAAAATATTAAAACAAAAACAGAACAAACTTGGTCATTTCTTATTATAATCATTTATTCAAAGGTTATTACAGACTAGAATCAGCAAAGATAAAATAGAAGTAGTATGCTGATCTATTGTCTTCTTTCCCTTTCTTCCCTTGCCTTCTCCACTTGCTCTTGATAAGTTCTTATCTCTCTGATCATATCTCTCATCCATTCATTTTCAATCAGAGAGAAATCAATATGAGGATTCACTTGTTTCCACCAATGCCATGCTTCAGGTAGAGTTAGATTTATCTGATGTACTCTAAATCCTAACCGCATGTAAACTTCTTTAAACTCATTCAGTGACTCCTTTCCATTTGTGGTAGGTAAACTCCTTCCACCTCTACCACCTCTTCCACCTCTGTGTGCTGCCCTCAAGGCTTTGACCCTTGTTTCCCAAAACTTAAGTCCAAGAAAAGAATTGAGTCCCTCATGGAAACCTTTATCATGATAAGGTCTTCTTTTGTTGTTGTAGACTCTCTTGTATTCTTTGAGAAGATCATCAGTAAGTGGAAGTCTGTCAGGTGCAGGCTTCCTAAAAGCATTAGTATCATCTTCCCATCTTTTCTTTGCAAAGATTCTGGCAGCCTCTTTTGCTACTGCTGTTTGGCTCTCTTCCCCCTTATTGACATCATCAACAAAATGGGACAGCAGGCCATGTACACTCCCCTATGTGAGCACTAGGTTGTTTAGTTGACCTGCCATAATTTCAGTCCTAGTGTCAACAGCTGTGATCCTTCCTTGCAAATTTTGCTCCAGAAGATTTATCCTCTCAGTAACTTTAGGATCCAAGACAAAAGAGTTGCAAGTGTTCCAAAGAAACCTCAAGAGCTTAGGTGACTCAGCAAGTTTATCAAGTTTTTGATGAATAGATGCAAATTGGTCTTTCAAAACTTGTTTTTCGATGTATTACCTTGCCTAATCCCTCTTACATCTTGAGCAAGGCCAAAGAAGAGCATATTGGGTGGAGGTAATATTAGAAACAACAGCAGCCAAAGTGGTTCTTCCTCTATTCTCCACTAAGTTCATTAAATCTTCAAATCTCTGCTCTTGCCAGTCAAGTTGAGTTCTTACGTTTGTTATGTCATTCCTGAAAGCCCTCAACTCTTCCACAACATGTGCTGGTACCCCACCGACCATTCCTCATCGCCCATCATTGAGCTCTTCTCATTGTATTGTTGCCTCATGTCACGATAACTAAAGAAAAGCTCATATCCCTTCCAAAGCAGGTTAGGTCCTTGGAATTCTTCGAGAATGGGATCAAGAGTGTGCTCTTCAAAAAATCGGTACAAATGCCTGCTGAGGTTCTTCATCAATAGGGTCTTCCTCAGGCACTTGAAACTCATCATCACTATAGTCATAATCCAACAGCTGCTCCTCCTCATCAATTACAGCAGTCTGCTGACTATCTTTCCCTTCAGTGACATTTGCTCCAGTAGGCTCCACTACAGCAGCTTGTTCAACAACAACAGCAGGGGTTTCCTCCAAACCCATAGATAGTTCCAACCTATGTCCAGGTGCTGTTTGAGACTCAGCAACCTGTACCTCATGTTCCAACCTTTGTTCAGGTGCTGTTTGAACCTTAGCTGGCCTTTGTCTCTTATAGAATCCAAACTTCCACTGAAAATAGTTTGTAACCAGTAGAAGTTTAGGATCAACAAACTCCTATTTCTTCTTCTTCTCATGTCTCTTAAAAGGCATGGTTGGTTTTCTGGGAGCTGTTGCAGTACCTTGCTGACCTCCAAAGGTCTCAACAAGTAAATTTACAGTCTCTTCCACAAATGCTTCTAGGTCAGTAGGTTGTTCAGATTGTACATTTGGCCCTACTACTTCCATCTGTGCCACACTTGGTTCCCCCTGACTTATATGCTCATCAGCAGGGTTAGCAGCAGACTGCTCTTCCCCCTGAACTATTGCAGAATTTGCAGGGTCTTGTACCAATGTTTCAATCACCACAGTAGGTGCAGATTTTGTAGTCTGCTGTGGCTCTTCAACAAGTTGCTCAACAACAACTTGTGCATCTTCAGTAGGCTCAGCAGCCTTTGCAGGTGAGGATTCAACAGTTTCTACTGCAGGCTCAGGTACCGCAGACTGTTGTGATTCCCCAAGAGATTGCTCAACAACAACCTCTACATCCTCAGTTGGCTTTATAATAGTTAAAGGTTCAGCCTCAATAGCCTCTTATTCTACTTCTTCTTCTTCTTCTTCTTGTTGCCTTTGAGTCTCCAAAGTTTTTAATTGCTTTCCTTTGCCATGTTTCCTTTTCTTGGCAATTTCCTTCATTCTTTTGGAAAGATCTTCTGTTTCAATTTCAGCAGCTTTCCTCTTCCTTGTGATTTCAGCTAAATCAACAACTTCAATTGACTGCTTCTTTGTCTTTCTAGGCTTTAATAATTCAGTTATTTTCCTTGTATGTTGAACCTTTCTTTCTCAAGAACCTTCTTAAGTGCAAAGAGTTTAACAACTTTCTTAACTTGCTCACCACCAGCATCACCATCATCTCCACCATCATCACTATCAGTGGCCTCATCATCCACATCTTCATCATCATCCAGACCAGGGATAGGAGTACCAATTTCTGGCATGAATCTGGATTGATTTATCTTTTCAGATGAAACATCAGGTATCTGAAAATGATTTAACAAGGTCTGAATCATTAGACCTAAGGGCTTGACCTTGGATTTCCTTGTACCATCTCTATCTTCAATGAACACCTTCTTCGTGTAATGTACAAAGAATCTAGCCCAATCAAACTTCATACTCCTACAGATGATGATCAGCAGGTCTATTTTGGGTCAAAACAGTGTATCTAGACTTCCAACAAATCCCAAAATAGTTTTGGCAATCAATTTGCTCAGCAGGTTGTACTCAAAACCAATTTGTCTCACATTAATGCCTAAGCTTGAAGGTATAGCATCATTGGTCTTTATCTGATCCACAAACTTCATTCTTGGTAGATTCATTGCCTCTGTATTAGTAGGAGCATCATTTCCATGTGCAAAATGAAATAAATCTCTCAGCAGGTCTGAGGAAATTTCTATCTCTCTCCCATTTACAGTTGTAGTGAAGGCCTCTCTACCTTCATGTATAATAATGTTTCTCCAGAATTCCAGTACATTAATGTATGAAATTCTCTGGAAACTCCTGTTGATAATACCTTCCAACCCAGCAAATCGTCTGATTCTCCGTCCAATGTTAATGGCTAAATCAGTAGAGTTACAGTCATTGACATAACCTCTCACACTTTGACTGGTGCCAATATGAACATCATCCTTAGGTTCCATGATAAATGAAAAAAATGAAGAAGAGAGTGTTCAAATCTGTGTTCATACAAAGAAAATTTGCAGAGTGATAGCAGATTGAGAGTTGTGAGTATCCTCTGTGTAAAGATCTGTATATATAGACAGAGGTAGATGTAACTGTCAGAGCACGTACAGTGGTATTTAAACACGATTAAATCTGAGTGAATGTTGTCTTGACACGTGGCCCATTACTTTTCATAACGTTTTGATAACCGTTCGATCGTGTAACTATGGTTATAAATAAGACATAAATATCCTGCCATTTTGCTTTTAGACTTTTGTAGATTTGACTGAGTAAAGTAATCTTCAGCAGCCTTGTCATCAGTAGGGTTGGCTCAAGACTGGCCGACAAATATGTCTTAGCGACTTCTTGTGATTGCAAATCTGCTGATCTTTGATTCCACCTTGTTTTGTTCAATTGATAATACAAGATGAAGTTTAACACCAATGACTAATCTGTCAAGTGAGCTCACCCAACATGACAAAGACCAATCCCCTTGGAAACTTCATTTGCTCAATTGTCCAAACATAAGTACATGGAATTGTTGATACCAATGACTAGGCTGCTAAGTGAGCTCACCCAACATAGCAAAGACTAATCCCCTTGGTGAATTCCAGTACACTGCTGATTAAGATTTTATCAGTCAACTTTTATAATTCCAAGTTCAGTGCTGAGTTTAGCAAATCTTTCACTATCCAATGGTTTAGTGAAGATATCAGCAAGTTGATCATCAGTAGGGATATAAATAACCACCACATCTTTCTTTTCAACATGATCCCTTATAAAATTATGTCTCACATCAATATGCTTGGTTCTTGAGTGCAAAACAGGATTTTCTGTGATTGCAATTGCGCTTATGTTGTCACACATAATTGGAATTTCTCTTTCTTCAATTCCATAATCCCTTAATTGTTGTCTTAGCCAAAGTATTTGTGCATAGCAACTTCCAGCAGCAATATATTAAGCCTCAGTTGTGGAAGTTGATATAGAATTTTGTTTCTTGCTAAACCAGGAAACCAGTCTATTTCCCATTAACTGACAGGTTCCTGTGGTGCTTTTTCTATCAATCTTGCATCCAGCATAGTCAGAATCTGAGTAGGATATAACCTTCAAGCTTCCATCTTTTGAATACCATATCCCTACTCCCAAAGCTCTTTTAGATACTTGAGAACTCTTTTGACTGCACCTAAATGACTTTCTTTAGGTTTTGATTGAAATCTTGCACAAACACCTACAAAGAAAGGATATATCAGTCTCATTGGAAGTGCACAAAGAGACTCCTATCATCCTTCAGTATAAGTCGATCAACATTTTTGCCTTCTTTGTCTTCATCCGGGTCTAATGTTTGTACTCATAGGAGTTGATACTTTGTGTCTTTGTTTTCCATTCCAAATTTCTTCAAGAGCTCTTGGTATACTTGGTTTGATGAATGAAGATTCCATCTTTCATCTGTTTGACTTGCAATCCCAAAAAGTAGTTCATTTCTCCCATCATGCTCATTTGGAATTTACTCTTCATTAGATTTGCAAACTTTTCACATAGCAACTTATTTTTAGAACCAAAGATTATGTCATCAACATAAATCTGTACCAGTAGGGTGTTGTTCCCTTCATTAATTCTGAAAAGAGTCTTGTCAATGGTGCCTTTTGTAATTCCTCCTCTAGAATGCCATTCAAAAATGCACTATTGACAGCCATTTGATATACCTTGAAGTTTTTATAAACAGCATGTGCCAGGAATAATCTGATAGCTTCCAATCTTGCAACAGGGGCATATGTCTCATCAACATCTATTCCTTCTGCTTGAGAATAGCCTTTTGCTACTAGTCTGGCCTTATTCCTTACAATGGTACCAGATTCATCCAATTTGTTTCAGTATACCCATTTTGTACCAATTATATTTGCATGACTAGGCCTTTCCACTAGTGTCCAAAATTGATTTCTTTCAAATTCATTCAATTCTTCTTGCATAGCAATTATCCAATCTGGATTTGAAATTGCTTCTTCAACAACCTTAGGTTCCATTTGAGATAGAAAGAAAGTAAACATTGCTTCTAATTGTCTTCTAGTCTTCACACCTTGCTGTATATTGCCAATAACTTGTTCAGTAGGGTGATCCCTTAACCATTGTGGATTCTGGTTAGATTGATTCTCTGGAACATCATCTTCAGTAGGGTCTGCTGTTTCTTCAACAGGGGGTTCAGCAGATCCTTGAATTGCCTCAGTTGTTGCATCAGTAGTATCACCAGCCAGGTGTTCAAAGAGGCGAATCGAAACTTTTAAGTCATTGAATCTTTCCAAAACTTCAACACATTCTGGATCAGTGACTTGTTGATTCTCAGCAGGTTCTGAATCTTCTTCTTCCATTCCAGTAAACTTAGGTTCATAATACAACATGTATTATTTCTTCATGTTTCAGTGACCTTTTGTTCAGTACCCTGAATGCCTTACTGACTAAAGAATATCCCAAGAAAATTACTTCATCTGATTTTGGTTGGAATGTCTTCAGTTGTTCCTTATGATTCAAGATAAAACACTTGCTTCCAAATGGATGGAAATAGGATATATTAGGTTTCCTTCCATTCCAAATCTCATAAGCTTTCTTTAGTAGCTTATTGTTCACTGAGGTTCTGTTTTGTGTATAGCATGATGTATTAATCGCTGTCAAATTTCAATATCTTTCAGCAAAGAATGCTTCACAAATCATTGTTCTTCTACTTCTTTTAATGTTTCTTTCTTTCTTTAATTCGCCCTCTATTTCTTTGAGGTGTACCCAAAGAAAGACAAGTTGATGTAATACACCATTCTCGCTCACGAGATTCTCTTATGACTTTATTGAGAAACTCAGACTTTGTCCGATCTTATCCTTACATCACAAACTTTTCTCATTTTGTAATCTCTTCAAAAGTTCAGGCATCTTTTGAAGTGTTTCACTCTTCTTGTTCATAAATGTCACCCAAGTGCATCTTGAGTAATCATCCACAACTACCAAAGTGTATTTCTTTCCAGTTACACTTGTTGGTGTTACTGGTCCAAATAGATCCATGTGCATCAGCTCCAAAACTCTTTTAGTTGATTGCTTAGTTTTTTATTTGAAGCTTGATTTTGCCTGTTTACCTTGCTGACATGCATCACATACAGCATTCTTCTTGAATGTGATCTCAGGTAAACCAATCACCAGTTTCTTCTTCACCAATTGATTGATATCATCAAAATTTAAGTGATTTAACTTCTTATGCCATAACCAATTGAGTTTCGACTTGGTATGCACAATCAGCAGAGTTTCGAATTGCGATGAGACCAATCCACAATGTACATGTTTTGTTGTCTTCTTCCGCAAACACAACTTGATCACCTCTTTCACTAATGACAATACAAGTGCCTTTGTCAAAAGTGACTTTGTATCCCATGTCACAAAGCGCCCAAATGCTCGGTAAGTTGTAGTCCAATCCTTCCACATATGCAACATTCACGATTGTTAGTCCATTCCTCACAAGTGTGTCATATCCTCTTGTGTATCCAGTGTATTCTTGTTTCCAAAATTCACTCTAGACCATCCTTTGTCACAAAATTTGACAAACAGTGCTTATTCTTTGTCATATGTCTGGAACATCCACTGTCAAAGTACCAGACACCCTACAAAACAAAGTTAATGCATTTTAGGTACCCAAACCTGTTTGGGTCCATAATGGTCAGTGGTAAGCATGACCCTTGGCAAATTTCCATAAGGTCTTCTTTGAAAAGTGTCATACTTTGGTTCATACATGTATTCCACACATCCATAAGTTCTAACAGTTGGTTGTGTAGGATTCACATATGTTTTCTGGCCTTTTGGTTTATAATGCTGTTTGGAGTGATTTCTGTTGTTAGAATCACTGGCATGACCATTAGTTTGTTGTCTGTTAGGAGCAGCCTTGTAGAATGAAGTCTGTTGAGGTCCCTGCTGAGGTCTAGTATAAGTCCTCTGCTGAGTCCTCTGCTGATTCCATTGCTTAGTTTTTACCCTAGCAGCATGGTTATACTTACTGTTTCTAGCAGTAGCTGCATGAATATTCCAATCATCATCAGTAGGGAACAATCTACCTTTCCCCCTGAGATAAGTATCCCTTGAATGATTTGCATTTTTGGGTTTAGAATTCTTATCCTTGAAATATTTTTGGTTTTTCCCTTTTTGTGGTCCAGCAGACTTGGTAGCAGGTCTAGAAGGCACAGCAGTCCTATTTTTAGATTTATTCTTTTTATTAGGAGTTGTTGACTTCTTTGACTTCTGATTTTGCTTTCTTGAAGCATTCTCAGTAGGCTTTACTGCCTCAGAAACCCTTTTGGGAGTTGGATCTGTTGGAAAGAAGTCCTAAACCCAATCGGGTTGGACCGGATCCGACAGGGTCGGGTCATTTACAGTCTATTTAGTTCATGTAATAACTTTATTATGATTAATAAAAGCACTTATGTTATTATATATTGTTTATCTTTATATTATTTGTTGTATATATATATATATAGTAACGTCCCTAGTATCAATCTGTGATAGAGAAACCATGATAGTGATTATGGTTGATGAGATCTCTAATCACTATAACAAGGTTGGTACTTAAATGTCTCTAGTCTTACATATTATCAAACGGGACATTGATAGTATAATCAGACTAGCATGTATTGGATATCTTCTATCTTTTAGAAGATAGGGAGAGATCTCGTCTATCGAAGTGTAGGGACACTTGGACTGTATGTGGACGTGTATTAGAGAATGTGTACGTTAGACTGACCCACTTACATTAAGTGTCACACTATGTGGCGGTTGTGTAATTATCCTTTTGACCGGAGTCTTCATGGCATCACGGTGTGGATTGTCATGCTTTGACACTAATGAGATTTCTCCTAACCATGGGGCGATCATGCGGTAGTGATTGGGTATGATATTGAAGCATGCGGAGTATACATGATTGGTCGTCCGGGAATCGTGTATCCTATGATTGGGATCGAATATCCAAAATGGCCTTCTTATAAGGAATGTCTAGCTCTCGAGAATCTTTGCAAAGTGGGAGTAAATGTGTTATTCCGAGAGAGCATGATATCCAGATTATAAGATACGATCGTCAATGTATTGACACTCGAGATACGATCGTTTGGATATTAATTCAGCTGTAGGATTGTAAGTTACACGGTAACCGCTTCATATGAAATGTAGTAGTCATTGCTTTTGACTCTTCCGATGATTGGGGTCACGGTGTGTTGCTAGACGCTATCCCGTGATCGTTAGGTATGAAGGGCATTTTAGTAAATTGCACTTTGTGTCTACGGCCAACATATTCGGAAGCCTATCGGGTCACACACATACGAACATCGAGTCGGATTAAAATGCGGTTATAGTTGATAACCAAATAAGGAAAATTTATCTCTAGACTATAAAGGTTATGGTGGTAAATTAATATGGTGGAATTTATTTATTATGAATAAATAAAATACAAGATATTAATTATATACAAATTATATTAATTAAAGAATATTCCGGAAGCCAATTATTAGGCACATGGGGCGCCACATTTAAGTGTATGAGATACACTTGGATCGTGTACTTTAATTAATTAGATTGCCATAATATTAATATAAGATATTAATTGATTTTGGAAAAATAGATTTATGGTAATAAGATAATTATATTCAATATAAGATATTGACAAAATAAATTATAATTAAAGAGATAAATCAATCTAGTTGATTTTCCTTATTTTATTGGGAAAATGTTTTCTTCTCCTACACACATATGGGGCGCCACTTGTAACTATAAATAAGAGGTGAGTGTCAAGCTATTTTGTACATCACAATTGCAAGAGCTCATAGTTCTTGTGTAAAATAGAGAGCAATCCATAGAGAGTTTGTGAGGGAGGAAAAAGGCCGGTCTAGCAACCGGAGTTTTTCCGATAGCAATCCAAGGAGGATTCCGGCAAGGGGTTCGTGTGGATTAGCGATAGAGGCCGGACGCGTGGACGGCTTGCGCACTGAACTACTCTCCATTGATGGTCAAAGCGACGATCTTATAGATCATCTGAGGTATAACCGTCAAACTACTTAACATGTTTATTGCATTAAACGAAGAACGATCTAGAAAAGGAAATCAAATTTTAAATTCCGCTGCGTTAAACTAGTGATTTCCTTACAGTGGTATCAGAGACAGACTTCGAGCTTAAGCAATAAGCATAAATTAATTGCGTAGTTTTTAATCGATAGATGCAAGATTTAAATCACGAAACATTAAAACAAAACAAAACAAAAAATTAGGGTTTATGGGGGGCTCGGCCGACTGGCGGCGGCCCCCTCCCTCGGCGGCGGCGGCGGTGGTCTTCGGGCTGCCGTCCGTCGGCTGTCTTCTTCCAATGGGGGAGATCGACCTTTTTCGTTTTGTGATATTTATTGTGCATAGATATCTCGTTTGTTTAGTTGTATCATATGGCAACCAATGGTTCAAA
This sequence comes from Gentiana macrophylla, assembly GCA_026214975.1. Taxonomy (NCBI): domain Eukaryota; kingdom Viridiplantae; phylum Streptophyta; class Magnoliopsida; order Gentianales; family Gentianaceae; genus Gentiana; species Gentiana macrophylla. Next base: position 50,205,254 of record CM047813.1, read on the forward strand.
TAGTTTGGGCCATTGGGAAACCATTTGGCATTTGGCCTTTCAAAATTTTGATTTGGAATAGGCCTAGGCCCTTTTCAAATATTTGATTTGTAAAGACCTGAGCTCAGGCCACTTCCAAAATTTTGATTTTGAAAAGTGGTGTGCCTAAACCAAAATTATTTGGCCTTTCCAAATATTTGATTTGGAATAAGCGCAAGCCCTTTTCAAATATTTGATTTGTAAAGGTTTAGGCGCAGCCACTTTCAAAATTTTGATTTTGGAAAGTGGCCAGGCCTAAGCCAAATTTAGTTTTGGAAAGGAAGCAAATAGGAGACTTTATGATTTTAATTTTGTTTGGAAAAGTTCAAATTTAATTAAAATTAAAATCGATTTAAAATTAAATGTTAATTTTAATTTTTGATTAAGTCATATAATTAATTAAAAGTTATTTAATTATTTGACGTGATAAAATAAAGACGCATAAGTAGTTAAAAATTAGAATTTAATCTTTTTCATAAGATAAAATTGTATGGTTTAGATGTGTAGATATAATGTGATTATATGGACCCCGATTGATCATGGACTCGACCAATAGGATAGAAGGGAATGTTTTATTTATGTTGGTTTTTGAAAAATTGTCCTAGGCCGTTATGAAGAACGTGACCTAGTTTACTTTTTACAATTATCCCATTCCCGTTAGCTCCCCCCATGTACGGCGAGTGTAATTATTAGATAAATTATTATATAACAAGAAAGGAGCAAGAAGTTGAAGACCAAGGAGAGATAAAGAACCCATTGGCATACAACAATAAAGATCATATTGGTGGTTGCAGATACCCTTAGTTTGTGACCCGCGGTTTCGTCAGTTTGTATTCGAAACCGCACCGAGGAAAAGTCAATGATCATACCGGTTATTTTGTGCGCGGAATGTTGTGTATGTTTTACTTTATATGATATAGTAGTAATATGCACATAGTAGATGAGACCAAAATTAAACCAAATTAATTAAGTGAACTAATTTTAAAATTATTCCCACACCAAAACTCGAGCCAATATTGTCTCCTAATATTATAATGACGGTGAAGAGCCCTTGTTCGGATCCAACTGATCGGCCCTCGTCGGGAGTTGACCTACCACGGGTATATCGTTATTATTGAGATATGATCGTTACGAGATCTCATGAATATTGGGTTACGACTCGACTAAAATCTTGCGGTGATTGGCCCTCGTCAGGACCGTCTGATTTTAGAGACAAGGGGTTGACTATCACATGGTGATGTGAAACGTCAAAGAGTTGACTAGTCAGCCACTGGGAGTCGCATGCGATGCGATTGGTAGGAGTACCTACCCGTCGAAATTATCTCGGTTGATCGGCCCTCGTCGGGAATCGAAGTAACTAGATGGGATCCCAGCCACTAAAGAATTATTTAGATTCTTGAAAGCCAATTGGGAATAGTTGGCTAGTGGGAGTAAAACCTTAGGAAATTTTTAAGTGCAAATTTAGGGTTTTCTATACATGAGCTTTTACTTATTCTATCTTTATTTATTGTTGTAGAAAATGTCAAACAAATTGAACCTTCGTTATATCATCGAAAACAAGCTTGACGAAACTAATTTTCTCGATTGGGAAAGAAACCTCAAAATCGTTTTGAGGCACGAGAAGATTGGCTATGTCTTGGACGAGGCCCTACCGGAAAAGCCCGCTGAGGGTTCGGCTGCAGATGTTGTCGAGAAGTACAACAAGCACTGTTCTGACAGTAGTGATGCTACATGCATCATGCTTGCTTCTATGACACCTGAACTGCAGAAACAGCATGAGTCTATGGACGCCTACACAATCATGGTCCGCCTAAAGGAACTCTATGCTTCTCAGTCTCGCACTGAGAGGTACGAGGTCTCGAAGGCCCTGTTTGGTTGTAATATGGAATTTGGGACTGCTGTGGGGTCACACGTGCTTAAAATGATCGGGTACATAGAGAGGCTTGGGAAGCTGGGCCACAATTTGGAACAAGAATTGAGTATTGACTTGATTCTGCAATCTCTACCGATTCATTCTCGCAGATTCGTGATGAACTATCACATGAACAAGATAGATTGCTCTCTGCGGAGTTATTGAACATGTTGAAGACTCGCCGAGGGCACCTTTGTGGGAAGGGAAAGCAAGTGTTCTTTGGTCACTTCAAGCAAGGGCAAGGCAAAAGCCCGAAAAAGTCCAAGAAAGCGGCGGCACCTAAGCCAATGCCTAAGATAGCAAAAGACAAATCCAAGGATGCTTGCTTCCATTGCGGTGAGACCGGCCATTGGAGGAGAAACTGCAAAGGCTTCTTGAGTACCAAGAAGAAGTATTCTGATGCTTCGACTTCAGGTATATTTATGATTGAGATCAACATTACTTCTTCAAAGTCTAACCACTGGGTATTAGATACTAGTTGTGGTTCTCATGTTTGTACGAATATGCAGGCACTAAGAAGAGCTAGAGATCTGAAGAAAGGAGAGGTGCACCTACGCGTTGGAATTGGAGCAAGTGTTGCTGCTCTAGCCGTAGGAGTTTATTTTCTTTCATTGCCCAGTGGGCTAGTACTTGAACTTAGTAACTGTTATTTTGTTCATGCTCTTACGAAGAGTATTATTTCCATTTCCGCATTAGATGTTGATTGTTTTTCATTTACGTTTGAGAATAAATGTTGTTCTTTTTCACGTGATGGAATCTTTTATGGTACTGGCATACTTAGCAATGGTCTCTACATATTAGATAAGAATGTTGACGTACTTAATATAAATAACAAGAAAGGCAAAACAAATGACTTGAATGAATCCTACTTATGGCATTGTAGACTTGGCCATATAAATAAGAATCGCATTTCCAAACTCCATAAAGATGGAATGTTGGATCAATTCGATTACGAATCGTTTGACACATGTGAAGCTTGTTTACTTGGCAAGATGACAAAGTCACCTTTTAGTGGCAAAGGGATAAGATCCAATGAATTGCTTGAGCTCATACATACTGATGTGTGTGGCCCAATGTCGATTCAAGCCAAAAGAGGATACTCTTATTTTATCACTTTCATTGATGACCATTCTCGATATGGTTATATATACTTAATGAAGTATAAGTCTGAAGCCTTCGAAAAGTTCAAAGAATTCAGAAATGAAGTGGAGAAACAACTAGGTAAATAAATCAAAACACTTCGATCCGATCGAGGTGGAGAATATCTAGATGGAGAATTTCGAGACTATTTGTGGGAGAATGGGATTCTACCTGAATGGACCCCTCCCGGGACGCCGCAAATGAATGGCGTGTCTGAGAGGAGGAACCGCACCTTGTTAGACATGGTGCGATCCATGATGAGCTACACAGTTCTTTCAAAATCGTTTTGGGGGTATGCTCTAGAAACCGCATCCTATACACTGAACCGAGTTCCATCAAAGACGGTTGATTCCACACCATACAAGGTATGGCATAAGAGAAAACCGAGTCTAGCATATCTTAAACCTTGGGGTTGTCCCACTTACGTGAAGTGGATGATGCCTGACAAATTAGAAGCTAGATCTGACAAATGTCTATTTGTGGGATATTCTAGAGAAACTAGAGGATACCAATTTTAGCATCCTGAGGAACAAAAGGTGTTTGTTGCCAGGACTGGCCACTTTCTAGAGAAAGAATTTATTCTGGATAGGGTTAGTGGGAGTAAAATTGGTCTTAAAGAAATTCGAGAACCACTTACGGATAACAGTCAGTTGATGGAAGTAGGGGACTTGCCGCACAGTGATGTGACGTCGGCCTCTACCGTGGACACACTAGCACCTCGAAGATCCACCAGGGAACGCCGTGAACACGAAAGGTATATTGGCATGTATCTTATGGAAGATGAGGACCCTAGAACTTATGAGGAAGTTCTATTAAGGCATGACAAAGAGAAATGGCTGGAAGCCATGAATTCTGAAATGGAATCCATGAAAGACAACCAAGTTTGGAACTTGGTTGATCCACCTGAAGGAATAGTTCCTATTGGGTGTAAATGGGTCTTCAAGAGAAAGACCGACATGGACGGTAACATGACTACCTACAAGGCTAGGTTGGTGGCAAAAGGTTATAAGCAAAGACAAGGAGTTGACTATGACGAAACCTTTTCACCTGTTGCCATGTTAAAATCCATTAGAATTTTGCTCGCTATTGCAGCATACCATGATTACGAAATCTGGCAGATGGATGTGAAAACAGCTTACCTTAACGGGAACTTGTCTGAAGAAGTGTATATGACACAGCCTGAGGGTTTCACAACCAATGACGCCAGGATGGTGTGTAAACTGCAAAGATCCATTTATGGATTAAAGCAAGCTTCTCGGAGTTGGAATCTTCACTTTGATGAGATAATCAAACAGTTTGATTTCATCAAGAACGAAGATGAGCACTGTGTTTACAAGAAGGTTTGTGGGAGTGCCATTGTGTTCCTAGTGCTTTATGTAGATGACATATTGCTCATAGGGAATAATGTGCCTATGTTACAATCAGTCAAAGCTTGGTTATCCAAGAACTTCTCAATGAAGGACTTGGGTGAGGCAGCCTATATTCTAGGAATAAAGATCTATAGAGATAGATCTAAAAGGTTGCTTGGTCCTGTCGCATGATCCACCTATATAGACAAGATGTTGATGAGATTCAGCATGGAGCGATCCAGAGAGGATTGTCGCCCATGTCACATGGGGTCTACATCAAAGGAATGAGTCCCAAGACGAGAGGAGGAAAGGGCACAAATGAGTAAGATCCCTTATGCTTCGGCAATCGGGTCTATCATGTTTGCCATGTTATGCACAAGACCAGATGTCCGTACCCTCTTAGTATGACTAGTAGGTACCAGTCAAATCCAGGTGATGGTCACTGGATTGCTGTCAAGAATATACTGAAGTACTTGAGACGTACTAGGGATATGTTCCTGGTTTTTGGGAATGATGATTTAGTATTACGAGATTATACAGATGCCAGTTTCCAAACTGTCAAGGACGACTATAAGTCGCAATCTAGATTTGTTTTCATGCTTAACGGCAGAGCAGTGAGCTGGAAGAGTTCCAAGCAGGAGACTACTGCAGACTCTACAACGGAAGCTGAATACATAGCAGCCTCGGAGGTGGCAAAGGAAGCAGTTTGGATGAAGGATTTCATTACTGAACTTGGTGTGGTTCTCTCCATTAAAGGTCCAGTGCCTCTGTACTGTGATAATAATTGAGCGATTTCTCAGTCGAAGGAACCAAGGTCTCATCATAAGTCCAAACATGTGCTACGGCACTATCACTTGATTAGAGAGATAGTAGATAGAGGAAATGTAAAGATAGAGAAAGTCCACACGGATGATAACATAGCTGATCCGTTAACCAAGGCATTGTCTCAAGCTAAGCATGAGAAACATGTTCACTTGCACGGGCTTAGGCATATGGGTGATTGGCTTTAGGACAAGTGGGAGATTGTTGGAAAGGTGTACTAAACCCAATCGGGTTGGACCGGATCCAACAGGGTCGGGTCATTTACAGTCTATTTAGTTCATGTAATAACTTTATTATGATTAATAAAAGCACTTATGTTATTATATATTGTTTATCTTCATATTATTTGTTGTATATATATATAGTAACGTCCCTAGTATCAATCTGTGATAGAGAAACCATGATAGTGATTATGGTTGATGAGATCTCTAATCACTATAACAAGGTTGGTACTTAAATGTCTCTAGTCTTACATATTATCAAACAGGACATTGATAGTATAATCAGACTAGCACGTATTCATTTAGAATATAGGGATAGATCTCGTCTATAGAAGTGTAGGGACACTTGGACTGTACGTGGACGTGTATTAGAGAATGCATACGTTAGACTGACCCACTTACATTAAGTGTCACACTATGTGGCGGTTGTGTAATTATCCTTTTGACCGGAGTCTTCATGGCATCACGGTGTGGATTGTCATGCTTTGACACTATTGAGATTTCTCCTAACCACGGGGCGATCATGCGGTAGTGATTGGATATGATATTGAAGCATGCGGAGTATACATGATTGGTCGTCCGGGAATCACGTATCCTATGATTGGGATCGAATATCCGAAATGGCCTTATCATAAGGAATGTCTAGCTCTCGAGACTCTTTGCAAAGTAGGAGTAAATGTGTTATTCCGAGAGAGCATGATATCCAGATTATAAGATACGATCGTCAATGTATTGACACTCGAGATACGATCGTATGGATATTAATTCAGCGGTAAGATTGTAAGTTACACGGTAACCGCTTCACATGAAAGGTAGTAGTCATTGATTTTGACTCTTTCGATGATTGGGGGTCACGGTGTGTTGCTAGACGTTATCCCGTGATCGTTAGGTATGAAGGGCATTTTAGTAAATTGCACTTTGTGTCTACGGCCAACATATTCGGAAGCCTATCGGGTCACACACATATGAACATCGAGTCAGATTAAAATGCGGTTATAGTTGATAACCAAATAAGGAAAGTTTATCTCTAGACTATAAAGGTTATGGTGGTAAATTAATATGGTGGTATTTATTTATTATGAATAAATAAAATACAAGATATTAATTATATACAAATTATATTAATTAAAGAATATTCCGGAAGCCAATTATTTGGCACATGGGGCACCACATTTAAGTGTATGAGATACACTTGGATTGTGCACTTTAATTAATTAGATTGCCATAATATTAATATAAGATATTAATTGATTTTGGAAAAATATATTTATGGTAATAAGATAATTATATTCAATATAAGATATTGACAAAATAAATTATAATTAAAGAGATAAATCAATCTAGTTGATTTTTCTTATTTTATTGGGAAAAGTTTTCTTCTCCTACACACATATGGGGCGCCACTTTTAACTATAAATAAGAGGTGGGTGTCAAGATCTTTTATACATCACAATTGCAAGAGCTCATAGTTCTTGTGTAAAATAGAGAGCAATCCATAGTGAGTTTGTGAGGGAGGAAAAAGACCAGTCTAGCAACCGGAGTTTTTCCGATAGCAATCCAAGGAGGATTCCGGCAAGGAGTTCGTGTGGATTAGCGATAGAGGCCGGACGCGTGGACGGCTTGCGCACTGAACTACTCTCCGTTGACGGTCAAAGCGACGATCTTATATATCATCTGAGGTATAACCATCAAACTACTTAACGTGTTTATTGCATTAAACGAAGAACGGTCTAGAAAAGGAAATCAAATTTTAAATTCCGCTGCGTTAAACTAGTGATTTCCTTACAGGATCTTGTGCAGGCACAAACTTAGGACCAATTCTGGTACTAGGTTCAGTGACCTTACTGGATCCACTCTTATTGGATTGTTGAGTTCCAAATCGAAGCCATGTTCTATCACCATAAGGCTTTCCAGATTTGAATGCAGTGGAAGAACAAGATGGTTCAGCAGACTCAGAGGCTACTGAATGTACAGTAGGCTTATGCTGATTCTGTCCACCTTCTTTTTCCTTACCTTTGAGAATTCTTAACTCAGCATTTAATCTTTAAGCTTCTGATTGAAGAGCTTCTTAATCAGCCTTCACAATCTCATAACCAGATTGTATTATCCTCGGTTGATTAAGGATGGCGTCCAAAGTTTCTTCATTGTCAGAATTTTTAGGATTTGAACCACAGGTTGATTCACAATCACTTCCAGCAGGAGTGTTTATAGATACAGTATTGTATACCTCCTCTGTTTCATCCATGTTGGCCATTAAAGCATAATCTTTCATTTCAGCAACCAGTGCAGTATCATCAGATTCATTTCCTTTTTCTGACTCTACTTCATACCCTGATTCTTTCCATGTCTTCTTTGTTGGCTCTTGGTCTTGATGAGTTACAGACAATCAGTCTAAAATGTCCAGGCTTCTTGCGATTAAAGCAAAGATAATCGAGTTCCTTTTTCTCATTTTAACTCGGGATGATCTGGTTTGAAGTGTCCTGGTTTCTTGCAATGATAACATAAATAATCATTATCTTTCTTTGAATCATCCTTCTTCTTTTCCTTTGAATTTCTTTGTGAAATTCCTTGGAGAACCTTTTCCATTTTCATCATCTTGATTTTCTTGCTCAAGTAGGGCAATCTGCTCTTGCATTTCATCCAGCAGATCATCTTGAGCTCTGATGTTTCTTCTTGATGTGAAGCGCACCAATGCAGTGGTCTTTGGCTCTTCTTTTTTGATTCCAGCACAAGCTTTTGCTAAATTCATAGGCCTTAAGATCTAAAAGCAGTTTGAAGGTGTCTTCTTCATGTAAGCTCCTCATTTCTTCTATGGCGGTCACCTTCATCTCCCAAACTTCTTTTGCAGGTAATGCTTCCAAGATTTTTGAGTTGATTTCTTCTTGTGAGTACTTCACACTTAGTAGGGTGAGTTCATCCATTATTGCATTGAATCTTGATTCCATTTGTTCAATGGCTTCATTTGGTTTCATCTTGAACTCTTGGAACTTCTTCTTGGCCACACTGATCTTATTCTTCTTGATTGTATCAGTGTCTTCACAGATTAATTGCAACTTGTCCCAAAGTTCTTTTGCAGTTTTGCAATCTTTCACCTTCATGTACATATTGCTATCTAAAGTTCTATAAATGATATCAATAACAATATTGTTGAGATTTGCTCTCTTTCTATCTTCAGCAGTCCATTCCCTTTTTGGTTTTGGAATGTACTGTGTTTCATCACCCACTATTACTGACTTGGTAATTTCCAGTGGTCCATCTGTCAGCACATCCATCATTTCATCATGTGTAGCAGCTAGATAAGCCTACATACGACGTTTATACTCATCAAATCTATCTAAAGAACACATCAGCATAGTTCTAGCATACTGGTAGTTATCCATGATGCAAAGCTTTGAAAATCAGTAACTTGAAAAAGTTTTTAAAGTATTTTCACAAGCACAACAAGTAGGATTACTTTAGAACAAAACATGGCTCTGATACCAATTGTTGGTCCCTTGAAAAGGCTTTGGTTAAGTTTAGAGGGGGTGAATAAACTTAACACTTAAAACTTTTGGAGTTAACAAACTCAGCAACTTCAGCAGCCTGCTGATACTTCAGTAGTCTGCTGACACCCAGTAGTCTGCTGATTATGAGTTCACTGAATTTGTGCAGCGGAAATATATCAAAAATTAAGCCTTATTACTTGTTGTTAAATATGATACCAAGTATTAGATACTCAGTAGTGTAGGTGTGTGATTCCGTTTCTAGATTCAGTAGATTGATGTGTTATATAAACCAAGTGCAGAATATAAATGCAGAAAGTAAGTAGGCAGATTTTATAGTGGTTCCAGGTGGTGTAATCCTATCAGTCCACTCTTCTCCTGTGATGTTGGAGGTAATTCACTAGAGATCTTTGATGTAGCTGTTACAAAAATCCCTAAGTTGCTTGTCCTTCACCAATAACTATGGCTTCACAAACTGAACACTTGGAACAGGTAGAATTGCTGCGCCAAAGTCTTCCACTGGTCCTTGAAGGGTAGGATTGCCTTTTCACCAGCTCCACCACAAACAACAGTCTTTCACACACAAAAGTGCTTCACTGTCTTCAGTAGATTCTTATAAAAGAAAGATTGAATCAAGTAATTGATTCAGTTGCAGCAGCTTGATCAGGATGATATGATCAGCAGCTTGAAGTCTTCAAGTGTGTAAATTTGATGTAGCTTGATTGCAGATTAAACTTGAAGAATTTCTCTGGATCAGTAGCCTTAAGCTCAGTAGGGTCAGCAGGGTGATTTCTTGATTTAATTCTGATTGCTGAAGATAGATCCTTAATTTTCATCAATTTTCATCACTTGTATCTGAATTAGGAGTCCTCTATTTATAGGTAGGAGTCCTTGTGACTTGTATTTGAAATTCAAATATAGCCGTTCCAGATTTTGTCCCATTTGACTTGCTTTCATCACTTTATTCATAGTAATCGACACGCAGTCATCGCTTTTTGATAATTTCTGATATGTCCACCCTTTGACTTGTATCCATTGGATAATCCTCTGTATGTTTCCAACGTCCATTTGATCTTAGCCATTGATTTGTTTGATAAAATCAGAGGTTGTTAGCTGTCCTTTTCTTGTAATATTCCAATGTAGCCTTTGATTAAATCGAAATATGTGTCCAAAGAGGTTCACGAGAACATAAGTCTGGCGATATACACATCGAGAAGCTTTTCCTTATTATCTTTGTGTTTAAAAACACTTGACCACTTGTCTTTTATCTAACTTTTCTTTATGAAGTTAGATTACACCTTTTTGCAAATAACTAAGTTCCAATCACCACTTAATTTGTGGAACTTAGACCTTGTACATAAGGTATATGTAATCAGTTTAGGTCATCATAGACTTGCCTAAATTCTGATTCCATATCATTGACTTTAATTACTAAGTTTGATCCCTTAGCCTTCAATTACTGAGTTTGAGCCCTCATTCTCGATCTTCTTGAGGTTCTCGACTAGTCTCTCGACCTAGCTACCTATCGATCTAGACCGATCTGTGATATAAAAGCAGTGACCTTTTTTACAGTGCTTGTTTGATCAAACCTATACAAGATCAAACTCTAATAAACCTATACATTTGATCTAGACATATTTTTACCTTTGCACTATAACAGCTAGTCTGACACTCATCACTAAAACTTAAAAATAAGTCCAACACATGTACATACAAGTGATGCATTAAACATAACCAAAAACTTTAACAACTTACATAACAATGTATCTATAGATAAATTATGAATTAAAACAAGGGAATTGCCTTTAACATACCTTTAGAGCATACGGGAAACCATATAAACTATATTGGATTGGGACCTTTTCAAAAACATCGCTTAAGTCCCTCCTAAAAACATGGACAATGCTTTCATAAGATAAAGTTCCCCATGGATACTTGTTGAAAGCATCCGAATCATCAACAATTGAAAAACCACCAATCCACCGCAATATTCTTTTCCGTTGCCAAGACAACGTACGTCGAGATAACAAGAAACACCAACTTGTAATGGTCTAAACCATTCTTAGCCTTAATAAACTCTTCCCACACGTGCTTCATATATATTGACGCATGGTTTTCAAAATACTTCTTAACTAATCTAGACTCTTTTCCTATGCCATCATCCACATTGTTATAATCACCAGTCAAGAAACCCGTAACAAGAACAAACTCTTCTATACTGAATTGTATCTTTTTGGTTTCAACTTTAAACCAAAAAACATTTGGATTTATAGGCCTTGCCAATCTCATTAGCAATTGATGTACTATATGATTGGCTTTGAGATCCGGCAAATTGATTAACCTTCCAAAACAAGACTGTTCCAACCTTTTTTTGTGCTTGAGGTTTAGAATTTTATAAACTTCTTTTGCTTTACCAATTGCACAACGGTTTGCAATCTCACATTTTGTAGTCCTGTTTCTGGGCTAAGAGCATAAACCAGCTCCCCCTCCATTTTTCAACCAATTATCTATAACAAATAAAATAAAGGTATCAATCAAATTAAAGCACAAATGAATAACATAATTTACGTTCAACACCATAACAAATCACAATCAGTCCATCCTAATCTCTAAAATCATATACATAACATAATGTAAACTCAACACAAAAAATAAAACATGTTTAAATGCATTGGCTCGAGTGAATTAAATCTACATACAAATACCAATATGAAATTTGCAGATTTGCTCGAATGTTCCGGTCAGCTTCTTCAAGTTCTTGTTCTTGGGGAATTGGCCGATTAGCTTCCTCTTGAAGAAGAGAAGTTTGCACATTTCCTCGAATGTTGAAGAAATTTGCGAGATCACAAATTCAGTGCAGGTATGTGGTGATTTTGGGCGGTGAATTTTTAGGGATTTCACGGTAATTAATCTTTGGTGGATGAAAACCGAGAAGTTGTCGGGGAATTGGAAGGATTTGATGAAGGATTTTATGCGCGTTTGTTTTAAAGAATGGAATGGAATATTTTACTAAATTTTCCATTCACATGTTTGTTTACTAATGGAATGGTAATACTTTTATTCCTACCAAATCCGATGGAATAAAAATAGAAACCCTGGAAAGAAAACCCGCCGTTCTTTATTCACTCCAGTCGAACCCGCCTGCTTCATTCACCCTGGTCGATCGCAAGAAGAAGACCTAGCGTTCCTCCTTGTGCTGCTGCTTGGAGAAACACCGCTCTTGCAACTTCGATTTCTTGAAGTAATCTTGATTATATTGTCGAATTTTTCTTTTCTTTTTGCCTCTCATCCATCATCGTGCTTGTTTTATGTTCTTGTTCGGTTTTATTGTTGATTTCTTGCATTTCCCATGGCGTTTTCTGATAAATTTCGTATTTATTAAAGTTCAATTCAAAAGGTCTCATAGTTTATTGAAGATGTTTTCTGATGGGTTCTTGCCCGAAAAAAACTCCTACTGAAAAGGAACATTTGGTCTTTGATTTTTTTTGGTCTGCTGTACTTTTGTTTGGTTAATTTGCATATTCTTGAGTAAAATCTTGACCTCGTAACTTAATGTGGTGTGGTCGGTCGTTATGATTAGTCTGCTGCACTTTTGTTTGGTTGCTGCTATGTGTGAAAAATTAAGAAAAACACGTTTTGTCTAAGGAAAAGAAATGCGAATTTTTTTATTGATAATGCAGAGGCTGTATTACAACCAATTTATAATGGTGAACTGACTAAAAGGATAGGTACTGGTTTGAAGTATGCTAATCATTTATTTTTGATAGATAAGTATAAAAAGAACTCAAAGGATAAGCTTATGAGATTAGACTCCATCCTATTTTCGAACTTGCAGACTCAGTTTCACACTCAATAAACACATCTTAGAATCGTGACTTATCACACCTTATTACACCACCGACTTTATCTCTCCTAGTCCAGTTTGTTTGAATGAGTTTGCAGCGGTGTAAACTTTATGATGGGCTATAGTTTCGGTGTAAACTTTATGTGCTTCTTTGTTTCCTTTCTTTCTAGCACATAGGTGGATTGTGTGTTCTTTCTAGCTCTATTCTCTTCTCATCTAGCTTGGTTGGATGGCATATGATTGGTGTTTTCTTAGGTGTTGGCCTGAATTTCATAAATTGTTTAAGGTCCATTTTTCCTGCTGTAATTGTCTTAATTAAATGAGTAAAGCCTGATTTTTCTCTTTGTTGTGAGTATATATTGTTATGGAAACTATTCTCACAACATTCCACCGGATGATTGGTTGTGCTTCCTTCTGTCTGTCATTGTGAATGCATTGAGAGGGTATTGTCGGTCAGCTTAATCATTCTCCACCCTTTATAACCTTTTCTTTGAATGAATCTGTTCTTAATGGTTTTGTTGTGTTATGACTCAAAAACCGGTGTGTATTATGGTTAGAGTCAAATGCCGGTGTGATAAGATTCTTTCACGTCTATGGTTGCAAATCTTAAAATACTTTGGGAACAAATGTTGGCAAGTTGTTTCTGGACTAGTAAATAAACTAACCATTGCTGATGTCATATTCCTTTTGATCAGCTTCTAATAAATTGCCTCAAAATCTTTTGGGCATATCCATAATATGGATATGTCAAAGATTTATAAGCCTTTGCCCCTTCTATCAAGTGCTTCATATTTCTTTCTGTTGGCGGCAAAAAAAAAGAGTTTTAATCCCATATATCCATATTCACAATTTAAGTACGATGAATCCAATATGAGTGTGTTAAAGTGATCCCGTATATCCATATATCCATATTCATAGCTTTTTTGTATTATCAACTTAAAAAGTCTTTTCTGGTGACCTTAAAGTGATAACTGCACAATATGAGGTTCTATTTTATTCTAGTAAACTGCAGCAATCTGGACAGGGGCTAAGGTATCATCAATCCAATCAACATACACTACGCTGATATATCAAATGTAAACATTGGTTACACCATTGTATTTTTTCCGGTGTATTGTATCACAGCTTTTCTACTATAATATTGTTGAAGTTGTATTTTTAATTTTTTGTAGAACTCAACTACTCTTGTTGTCTTCTTGGCAGGCTCTTATGGCACGATCTTTATTGTCAACGAGAAATAGAAATTTTCGTGTTGTTGTGGCTTGGTGGATGCAATTGTTGGAGTTGATTAAGGTACTTTTCCTAGTTGCGAGCTATAGTGCACAACAGGAAGGAGACACATATATTCCACATGGTCTCGTACGAGCCCAAAAGCGTAGCAAACACCTCAAACGGCTCATTTACGAGAACAATGTCTATTGTCGGGATAACCTCAGAGTTGATACTCCTACTTTTGTAATTCTGTGTGATTTACTTGAAAGTAGATGGCTAACGTATAGCAAGAGTGTTCGGATAGATGAGATGGTTGCCACATTCCTCAATATCATTGCACATCACACCAAAGTTCGTTCCGTAAAGTTTAGTTTATGGAGATCGAGTCAGACTATACACAAGCATTTTCATAGAGTGTTGAAAGCTTTCATACGATGTCATAGTGTCCTCCTTGCAAAGCCTGAACCTGTACCAACCGATTCAACTGACCAACGATGGAAGTGGTTTAAGGTAAGTAGCACACCATTTTGCGAATCATACATAGTGCTTGTAGATTGTTTATCCATGGATTTGAAAATGATGAATACTTGCAGGGATGTCCAGGTGCTCTTAATGGAACAAACATCCCGGTAAGAGTTGATATGAGCGTTAGACCACGCTATAGGACACGAAAAGGACAAATAGCTATGAATGTCTTGGGTGTATGCAATCCGAACATGGAATTCATTTTTGTATTACCAGGCTGGGAGGGTTCTGCTGCCGATGGACGAGTTTTACGAGATGCTATCCATATGCAAAATGGTTTGAGGGTTCCAAGAGGTTTTTCATGACCTTAGAATATATTTTACATTTATTGGTGTGATCACTATTTTATTTATTTGACTTACATTCAAGTGTAGGGCAATATTACTTATGTGACGCTGGATACACCAATGGAGAAGGTTTTCTTGCACCTTATCATGGTCAACGATACCATAGAAGTGATTGGGGTGGTAGGGCGCCCATGAGACTAGTAATTTTAAAGAACTTTTTAACTACAAGAATTCTAGTGCAAGAAACGTAATTGAGAGAGGCTTTGGTGCTATTAAGATGCGGTGTGCTATACTTATAAGTCCTTCATTTTACCCTGTTGGAAATAATATTTGTGTTTTGATGATGATTCGTCATATAATTAATAAGATCACTTATAACCCATGATGATGGAATCATAACTAGCTATTTTAGTGCATAATAAAAGAAGAAGCAAGAAACAGTCTAGAGAAAAGGGTATAAGTTCTATCTAGAATCTGAACCTTGTATAGGTTATTTCAGACAAGCATTGTAATAGTTAAGAACTAGGCAAACAGCTGAGTCGCAACAAGAAAACTGAGTATACATATGAAGAACTGAGGGTTCAGACTCAGTTATGAGAAAACTGAAGAAGATAAGTTCGCTGAGGGACACAGACTCAGTTGAATCATCTAGAAGACTGAAGAAATGAGGGACATAGACTCAGTTGTCGAAGACTGAAGAACTGAGGTGGCAAACTCAGTTAGAAGCTGACTAAATCGTGACTATAAGTCAGAATTCAGTCAAGTCTATGATGACCTGAAACTGAACTATAGATCATGTAAAACTGAGTAATCTTAAGGACAAATATTATCAGGAGAAGAAGGAATCTGAATGGTGTACTCCGACTTAGTCAATAAAAGTCGGATGTCAAGAATACAAGGTACTCAGTTTTGAAGAAGAGTAGAAAACTGAGTTAAGGCCTTGTTGGATTTGAACTGACCAAACGACAAAAGGTCGTACATATGAACGTTGGCTAAACGACAAATGTAACGGCTACAAGAGCTAGTTGACCGTTACATCACCCCTATAAATACACAGAGAAAAAGGATTAAAAGAAGAGAAGGGAGAGGAACGGAGAAGTTTTGAAAAGCACATATCTAAAGATCCGGATCGAGAAAATCGATTTCATATCTAGAAAGGAAAATATGAATTGCCTTGGAGATTTAAAAGAGAGATCCAGTAACCTATTAAGGGGGAAGAAGGCATCTTAGAGCTACATTGCTATATCCAGAAGAATCAGACAGCTCACTGAATTAATCTTTTGATTAATTCTAAACCTAACCTTTGTGAAAAAGGGTTGGTTGTGCATAGTTTCAGGAGAGCAATTCCACCTTTCCTCAAACGGTTGCAACTCGGTTGCCACAGCTATTGGTGCAGTCTGCGGACTGTGTGTATGTCAGTGGTAAGATGGTGAAGAAGTCATTCCACCTCCGAAGGATCAGTGTGCAGAATGAAGGGAGCAATCCTACCTTTCTTCATTATGTGTAGTCAGTGAAACTAGGGTGTCGTGAAGAATTTGTCATTGTGCTAGGATTTTGTAGCGGTTATCTCAAGATTACAGTGATACCTCCTACACCACGGAGAAGGGAGACATACGGGATTACACCACCGGAACTTCCATAAACAAATCTTGTGTTGATTTACTTTATGCATTTACATTCGTCTTTGTGATTTTATTATTGCATAATCAACTTCATCACTTCACTCGGCTAACATTAGACACCGAATCGACCAAAGCGATACATAGAAAGTTCGAGATCTTTATTGACACATCTATTGTACTAAAGGCTAGTTTTATCATTTGCGATTAAGCTGGACTAAGAATAAGTCGGTATTGACTTATACTCGATTGAGTTAGTGAACTCCGCCTAAGTTAAGGGCAGAACAAAAGCGAAGCGAGCATCGATTTAAGTTTGAAGAAACTCGAGTTCTGAGATATTTCGGCTTAGGTAAAGTTTTTGGCGACAAGTTTATTCACCCCCCCCCCTCTAAACTTGTGTTAGCCTTTCCAAGGGACCAACAATTGGTATCAGAGCAGTGGTTCTGTTTTGAAGAGATCCATCACTGAATCTCAGTATCCGTTTGTTTGCTTGAAGTAACTGATCATCAGTTATTTCCGATACCAACAATTGGTATCGGAGCAGTTCTTCCATTTGGAAGTGATCCAAAGATATCTTTTAAACTAGTTGTTGAAGACCCCTCACTGTATCAGTTGTAAAAGCACTTAGCTAGATTTCAATGGTAACATCCAAAATTAGAAGTTGGCTTATTCACCTCCTGACTTATTGTTTGCAAAATGTATCTGATTTTCAGGATCAATTATTTGAGAGGTTCAGTGCAACAAATTTGGATACAAATCCAGAACCTCAACTCAGTGATGATGTGGATACAGACTTCAATGTTTGTATGGACAAATCCAGAGGAGTTCCATCACAAAGAGATCTTTCAGAAAAAGAAGAAAAGAAGTTGTTGCAAGTTACTATTGATATAGAAGATTCATCAGAGCAACAAAAGAATGTACATTCAAATCTTAAAAATGTATCAAACCAACAAGAAAAGGTACATTCTTCAACTCAGTTATCATTCGCTAAACTCAGTCAGAGAAACTCTGAACTTGTCAAGTTAACCGAAAAACTCACATTGGAGTTAAGAATAAAAGACATAGAACTTAACAAAGCAAAAGATTGGAATGAGTTTCTTGGCGAGATGTCAAATCTTCTTTGAAAGATTAATATCTAGTAAATTTGACAAAAGCAATGATGATTCCCCACCCCTACCTAGTCTTGAGATTTCAAAGAGTATGAACTCTAGACACCAAGATACTGGAAGACCTAGTAGATTACACAAAGAAATTAAAGATGAAAAATCTAAAAGAATCCTTGTGAAATCAACTAAGGTTGAGCGTAATGGTTTATCTAGAAAAGAGTTGAGAAGGCTTAATTCTCTCAAACAAGAAACTGAAAATAATACTTCAGTAACTAATCCAGCCGGACCCAAGAAGATATGGGTACCGAAGAAAACATAAAACTCTTTTGCAGGATAAGTCGGTTCGATCTTTGAATCTGAACCCGACTTCAAACAAAAGGCGATGAAGGACAAATTGGTCAAAAGCAGAAAACTTTCCAGCTACCATCTGACGCTTAAGCTGACATGACAAATCACTCGAAGCCACGTGTCAATCTAAGGGAAAAAGTAGATGTACATCCCTACAAATCTCATTGATTGTGACACGACTCTCACTTTGAAAACGATTGAAAAGCGCAATCTTGACGAAATCCTGTTCAATCAATTTCGAAGCACTCAAGATTCTTCCAAGAATTCCTAATTCAGAAATACATTGAGCAATACAACATTGATGATGGAATCACCACAAGTCTGGATGATTTCTGTCAAAAATTTTCATATTCCACTCTGTCGACTCAGATTGTAAGCAAAATCAAGAAAATTCGAGGACTGGAGAATTTGATTGATACAAAGGTCACTACTTTGTGTCCAGACGGCATCAAAGATTTCTACAAAAATGCCGAAATCACAAATGATGGGAAGAGTTTTAGAACAACGGTTCAAGACAAGTGCATTACTGTAAATGAACATCTTCTTTCACTAGTCTTTGGTTTAGACATAATCGGAGGATCTTCATCTCTTACATTTGGAAATGAAGAAAAAGGCAAGCTTTGGAATATTCTGACAGACTTAACAAGGGCGAGAAAAATTTCATTGGATCCATCTACCAACATAGACAAGAATTCGCATTCTCGGCGATCCTTACGACGGAAATGTCATTGGTCATGCTCAAAATTTCTACACTCTTTCGACAGATAAACTAAAGCTGATCTATGCCATTTGGTTTGAAGAAAGATTGGATTGGAACAAGTTTGTTCTCAATCATTTGATCAAACAAATTTCAGACGAAAAAGAGAAAGCCAAAGGAAGGAAGGCTTCTGGAGAAAATTTTTTATTGAAAAAGGGATACACCTATCTAGTTCAAAGGATACTGTATTATTTCTCCATTTCAAAATCCACACAAACAGAAGTGAAACACAAATCAGTGCCCACTGGAGTGAAGAAGAGAAAAATCATTGATGAAGAAAGAAGTGAAATTTCAGATTCTAGTTCACGTGAGACTGTAAGGTTGGATGACAGAACCTTAAGAAGACAAAAGAGGATGTGGAACAAACTTTAGGCTAAGAAAAGCGAGGCGAAGATGTAATTTGATTTATGATGGCGAAGGAAGTGAGCGAAGAAAGCGAAGAAAGTGAACCCCAACCGAGACGCATGGAGAATACCTTTGAAGAGCAAAAAGAAGCTTTGGAAGACATTTGAATTTTGCGAGGTGATTATGAAAAGGCTGTCAAGTCATGATGTTCATTTTCATTATCAAGAAACAAGCCCCCTCATCTCAAGTTCATGAGGCATCTACAAGCAAATCTGCAAATGAAGAATCTCAGTGTCAAGAAAGCGAGATTGAAGAAAGATTGGAAGTAGCAAAGAGATCATCAAAAGTCGATCTGGACTCTACTGTGAAACTCTACAATCTACATGACTTTGTTGGAAAAGCACATTATTCAGGTTTAAACAAATACTCCAACATCATCACCTTACGCAAATTTTTTGAAGAAAGCTTTTGCATATCTTCAAACAAGGTGGAAGAGAAAACTGAAGGTGATGAAGAGAAAGCTGAAGATGATGCTGATAAAACGGAAGAGAAAACTGAAGGTTATAAAGCTGAAGAAATCTATGCCAGACAGTTGGTGGAAGAACAAGACAAACAAGTAGATGCTGATCTTCTGACCATTGAACAAGATGGAAAAGATATTGATAATCTGATCGATGAGTTAATTGCAGAAGAGACCTTCACAGAAACAAGAACTGAGAAAGATGAAGAATCCTCAGTCAAAGTTGTGCTGAATATCAGGAAGAAACTTGCAATCTGTGTCAAATTGAAAGAAGGTCTAAAGGCAGCAAAAGATAGAAAGATAAGAACTAAGGGGGAAAAGACTAAAGGACAGGAACTTAGTCTTATTTCTGAAGAAGAAGAAAAGTTGATGAATGAGGAGATCAAGGAGATCTTGATAAAATTTAAGAACCAGGACAATGAAGAGGCAAATAAGTTGATCAATGAATATTTGTAGATCAAGCCTAGAGAGGGAGAATCAAAAGAAGAAGGAAAGGCAAGAAGACTCATGGAGACAAAAATGAGCATCTTTATTGGAGAAAAACTGATGAGTTTGGAAAAAGGGAATCTGTAATCATATTAATAATTCAGTTTGTTGTAACATTTTCTTGTAATGAACTCAGCTGTTTATTTTGTTATCTTAATTGTTTTTGTTATGTTATCTTGCATTATTCTTTTATTGCTTTTAGGGAGGGTTATGATACATCATCAAAAAGGGGGGAAATTGTTGGAAATAATATTTGTGTTTTGATGATGATTCGTCATATAATTAATAAGATCACTTAGAACCCATGATGATGGAATCATAACTAGCTGTTATAGTGCATAATAAAAGAAGAAGCAAGAAACAGTCTAGAGAAAAGTGTATAAGTTCTATCTAGAGTCTGAACCTTGTATAGGTTATTTCAGACAAGCATTGTAATAGTTAGGAACTAGGCAAACAGCTGAGTCGCAACAAGAAAACTGAGTATACATATGAAGAAATGAGGTTGAGACTCGAGTTATGAAAAAGCGAAGAAGATAAGTTATTTGAAGGACCTGAGACTCGATTGACTCATCTAGAAAATCAAGAAGAAGCGAGGACACTGAGACTTCGGTTGTCGAAGGCGAAGAAGCGAGGTGGCAAACTCGGTTAGAAAGCGACTAAATCGTGAATATAAGTCGAATTGATCAAGTCTGTGGTGACTGGCCGAACTATAGATCATGTAAAGCGAGTAATCTTAAGGACAAAGATTATCGGGAGAGAAGAAAAGGTGAATGGTGTACTCCGACTTAGTCAATAAAAGTCGGATGTCAAGAATACAAGGTACTCGGTTTTGAAGAAGAGTAGAAAAGCGAGTTAAGGCCTTGTTGGATTTGAAGCGACCAAGCGACAAAAGGTCGTACATATGAGCGTTGGCTAAGCGACAAATGCTTGACTACAAGAGTTAGTTGACCTTTACATCACCCCTATAAATACACGAGAGAAAAGGATTAAAAAAAGAGAAGGAGAGGATCGGAGAAGTTTTGAAAAGCACATATCTAAAGATCCGGATCGAGAAAATCGATTTCATATCTAGAAAAGGGAAATGAATGAGAATTGCCTTGGAGATTTAAAAGAGATCCGGTAACCTATTAGGGGGAAGAAGGCATCTTAGAGCTACAATGCTATATCAGGAAGAATCAGATGACTCATTTGAATTAATCTTTTGATTAATTAAACCTAACCTTTGTGAAAAAGGGTTGGGTGTGCATAGTTTCGAGGAGAGCAATTCCACCTTTCATCAAGCGGTTGCCTTTCGGTTGCCACAAGCCATTAGTGCGATCTGCGGATTTGTGTGTATGTCGATGGTGTGGTGGTGAAGAGTCATTCCACCTCCAGAAGGATCGGTGTAATGCGAGAATGAAAGGAGCAATCCTACCTTTCTTCATTATGTGTAGACAGTGAAACTAGGGTGTCGTGAAAGATTTGTCATTGTGCTAGGATTTTGTAACGGTTATCTCAAGATTACAGTGATACCTACACCACCAGTAGGAGAAGGGGAGGCGTCACGGGATTACACCACCCGAACTTCCATAAACAAATCTCGTGTTGATTTACTTTATGCATTTACATTCATCTTTGTGATTTTATTATTGCATAATCAACCCATCACTTCACTCGACAAACATTAGAGACGAGTCGAGAACCAAAGCGATACATAGAAAGTTCAGATCTTTATTGACACATATATTGCACTAAAGGCTAGTTTTATCCATTGCCGATTAAGCCGGACTAAGAATAAGTCGGTATTGACTTATACTCGATTGAGTTAGTGAACTCCGCACAAGTTAAGGGGCGAGGAACAAAGCCCAGGCGAGCATCGATTTAAGTTTGAAGAAACTCGATTCTTGGGTATTTCGGCTTAAGGAAAGTTTTTGGTGACAAGTTTATTCACCCCCCTCTAAACTTGTGTTAGCCTTTCCAATGGTCCAACATACCCAATCCGTGCCCAGAGCCGTATTGTTAATGCATGTTGTCTTCTTCACAACCTCATTTGGAGGGAAATGCCTGATGATCTTATAATGGACGAAGTGGATGCATTTCTAGATGGACAAGTGGATGACCAAGATGATATAATAAATCAGGTCTAACCTTCACAACAATGGGTGATTAGCGTGACCAAATCGCTCATGAGATGTGGAACATAAGCCACCCTTCATGAAGCGCATGTCAAGATATCAACTTATGCTACATAATTTTTGTGATGGTAGTTATTTTGCCTAGTAATTTGCCTTTATGTTGCATTTTTGGATAGACTAGTCTTAAGAATAGCAAGTGAAAATAGTTTTGTTCGGCACATGGTGAATATTGTGATGCGATAAGGTGGTATGTTTTTAATGGAATGTAATTATGTAATCTGATGATGTATAACGTGGTATGTTTTTCAATGGAATGTAAAAATGTGTATAATGGTTGATGTTCAGTATAATTATGATATTTGATGTCTTATGTTGAACACATGGTAATTTCACGATATTTATTTTTTTGTGGATTTTCGAATATAGTGGCATGTGATGAAAAAAAAAAAAGCTGCAATTTTATAAGGAAATAAAAAAAAAAAAAAAAAAAAACTGCAATTTTTATTTAAAAAAAAATCACCCCACCTACCCATCCCACACCCGCCCACCACCCACTCTCCCACTCTCTTTCGAAACACTTGGCGCGTGTTTTGTCGATATCATTAATTCTATCTCATTAAAGTACAATTTGGAGTAATGAAAATGGTATTTTAAATTCAGATTGGAATAAAATTTAAATTCTATTAATTTCTTATAATCAATACAAATATTTGAAAAAAATCATTTCATTAATCCTATTTCGCGCCAAATACTGAATTGGAAATTTCTTATAAAAAACATTGAAATTTAAATTTATTTTCATCAAACGTTATATTTTTCAAACGAAGGAATTGTGAATTTTAATTTATTATCTGGAGTAATGACGTTGGAATTGAATGGCGATATTCTATCATAAATGCATAACAAGCGCATGAATGGAATAAATTATTAATTCGAATTCACTATCATTTTATTTAATTCTATTAAGATTCATGCGTGCAAGCAGTAATTAGAGATATTTGGGATAAAGAGAGGGTATTTTGTCCTTACAAGGTTTTGTAAGTTTTTTTTACCCATTTTCATTTTCTTTAAAAATCTCAAAATGGTCAAAGCTTAGTCTCGCAAGTGAAAAATTTCAGAACTCATTTGTGCAATTCCCCTTTGATTTATTTGTGTGTGATTCGTCTACAATACTTGCAACTTTACCGTCTTTACTTGTTCTAATTCCGGGAGTTTTCCTACTTTCTATTCATGTCGCCCTTGAATCAAATCTTCAACAGAGGACTCATCGGCCAGAAGGGTTAGTAATTACTCTGTTTCTGTCACAGCTGTTTTTGATTCGTCTAGAGTCTGCAAAAGTTATTCACCGTTTTTCTTGCAAATTTCGGCAACATTGAGGTGTTCCTGATTTTTTATTTGCGTCTTAGGCATGGCAACAATCTCTGTTGTAGATATGCTATTGAAACCTATAATTGATCTGATCCGAATTACATTTAAGAATATTATGAGCTAAAAAATGATGGTATTATTTTGTGATTATACAAGTTTTCATGGCTGGAAATGTGGCATTTTCACTTTATTTTGTTATTACTTTGTTTGATTGTGTTAAGTAGATAGTCTATTGCAAGTTCGAGTTTTGCTGCCTTTGATACCTGTATTTTTATTTTTTATTTTATACATTGTACATGTTTGTTTTATATTTGGCTTTTCAAATTACTCGAGTAATTGATGTCAGTGGTGTGGGTGCGTGTTTTTTTTTTTTTTTTTTTTTTCTTTCTTCAGCAAGACATGTTTGTCCCTGGCGATATCTCGCATTAAATTGCTACAAAACAAACGAGAAGGGCAACTTAAACTTATGAGAAGGGAGATTGCCCAATTTCTGCAAGCCGGCCAAGAATCCATTGCTAGGATAAGGGTGAAAATCTGCTTTGGAATTTGACTTCTTATTTTTTATTTCATGCAATCCAACTTTTAACATGTTGGTTTTCATTTGTTTGTTGGCTAGGTGGAACATGTTATTAGAGAACAAAACGTCTGGGATGCATATGAGATTCTCGCGATGTTTTGTGAATTTATTCTTGCTCGAATTCCTATTCTTGAAGGCCAAAGGTATAGTCGTTTTCTGTTTTGAGACGCAAAACTTTAGCAACAATGCATATATACTTCTATTTGGTAGCGTGTCTCTTGTCCGATCGTGTCCGACACAAAAAAAAAAACACTCAGTATACATGCCTAAAAGCGAATCATTTTTTTCTTAAATGCTGGATCGTGATTCGGGTATGCATTTACATAGCTGATACATGTGAAATGACAAAACACTGTTGAAAATTGAGGAAAAGCTGCTGAAAAATTGATTCAAAGCTGTTAGAAAGATAGAAAAAAGGATGTGGAAAGAAGCTGTTTTATTATTTTTTGAATAATATTACACATGCAGGGGTTACAACCGCTTTTATAATAATAAAAGACACGGCCGCACAACCACTAGCGGCCGCCTTCCTACTTGGCTCCCAAGTAAACTCCACAAACCACTGGCGCACATCCCGTGTGCCACTAATCACTAAATAAGACAAAAATAACCTTATTAATTCAACACCCCCTCAAGTTGAGCATAGATATCAATCATGTTCAACTTGGACACATAATCATCAAATTTTTGCCTTCATTAGCGCCTTAGTAAGACCATGTTTGCTTGCAAAGGTGATGGTAGGAAAGAATACAAATCAGCCCCTTCTACAGCTTCTCTTTGATGAAATGCACATCTACTTCCACATGTTTAGTCTGTCATGTTTGCAGGATCATTTGCAATAGCAATTCTTTGCCTTGTTGTCACTGAAACGACCATAGGCATCATAGCAGCGGATATAGATCATCGGCACCCACGTTTACCCATAACTCTTCACATATCCCTGTGCCTGACTCTAAGCTCGGCCGGTGAGCTTACAGCCATACATCTTGCTTTTTGCTCCTAAAGTAACGATTTCCCCAGGACAAATGGCGTTACTGTAGTAGACTTCACTATCTTTTAGAGCCCATTGATCGGCATCGGCATATACTTCCACAAACCTTTTTCCACCTTTTGAACAACAACCTACTCCAACCGTTCGCTTTAAATATCTCGAGAATCCTCACCTTTGCTTGATTATGAGGCGCTTTGAAGCATGCATAAAGCCCGACTCACCACTCCAGCGGCAAAGGAAATGTCGGCCTTGTGTGAGCCAAATAAATCGATCGGCCAACCAACCTTTGATATTGCTCTCTGTTATTTGGTTTCTCACCATCGGCTTGATCCAACTTCACATTATGATCCATAGGTGTACTAGCGAGTTTACACCCCAACATTCTGTTTACGTCGGCCAAATCCAACACATACTTCCTTTGGGACACCACCATCCCTCCTTGGATCTAGCTACCTCCGTTTTCGGAAATACTTCAAAACCCCAAGATCTTTAATTTCAAATTCCCTAGCAGATTTTTGCTTCACCAGATTAATCCCAATCACATCATCTCAGGTGAGGATGATATCATCCACATATCTACTAGGACTACCATCTTTCCTTCTACGGACCTCTTCACAAATAAGGTATGATCTGAGTGCCCTGCTTAAAACCTATCTTTAGGACAAAGCTGCTAAAACTATCAAACCATGCTCTTGGACTTTGCTTTAACCCATACAGAGATTTCTTCAATCGAGCGGACCTTGCCTCAGTGCCCGACTAGCAAGTTACGGGGAGGATCATGTATATACCTCCTCCTTGAGTGTCCCGTGAAGAAATCGTTCTTCACATCAAGTTGAAACAATTGCCGGTCTAGGTTCACGGCTATGGAGAATACAACCCTCGCGGTATTGAGCTTAGCCAGCTTTGGAGAAAGTCTCGAGTAATCAATTCCATAAGTTTGGTGTAGCCCTTGGCTACCAACCTAGCTTTATATCTCTCAACCTCACCATTAGACTTGAACTTAATGGTGAACACCCATCTACACCCCGCAACTTTCTTTCCCATGGCAAATTCACTACTTCCCAAGTGCCATTCTTCCAAAGCCACTGATTTCCTCTGAGCAGGCAATGACCCTCCACTCAGGTACATATAGAGCTTCTGAATATCCTTTGGAATTTGATGTTCGGACACCTTTGCAGTAAGGAAGGCTTTGTGGGATGGTGACACATTTTGATAGGTTAAGTAGTTTTGTATAGGGTATCTAGGATTTTAGTGCGAGGCCCTTGGTGGTTTCTAATTGCAATGGGAACATCCAGGTAAAAGATCTGGACTATTTGTCATGAGTCATTTTTTAAATTTGTCTTTTAGGCTTAGGAGTGGATGGTTCATCAAGATCTGGGACCAAAGTGCTTGTATCGTTTGTGCATCAAGGTGCAGGATTAGAGGCTCAAAGTTTGGTGACTCAGATTCCTCCATATCATTTGGTTGCTGTGATGTCTTTGGTTCGAGTTCTTGGGCGATCTACTGGAGGCTCACATGCTCTCAGATTTAGGATAAGTCTAAAATATGTTTTTCCCGGAGTCTTTGAGTAGTCTTGGGAGTTTTAGGGGTTTGACCACTCACACGAGGTGATTTACCACTGTTTCTCCCGAGATCTTCCAACACGTGTTCATTATTGATGATTTCCATAGGATTTGGCATCTAGACTCATCACACCCAACCCTGATGTCTTGAAAATCAGCCACGTCTTACGGAGTCATAATCCCCACTGAAGATGGTGCTTGTCATAGTACATTGTGTTTTCAAAAAGTGATATCCATTGTTTTATGACTCTTCGTTTACCAAAATCAAAACCTATACCCCTTTTATTGCGAGAATACCCCAAAAACATACACTTAGTGGCTCACAGGATCCAACTTCACTTGGTGATAGGTGTGTGCAAATGCTACACACCCAAATACTTTGAGAGGAAGATCTGGACCAATCTCAGTGTTTGGAAAGTTACTTTTAATTCATTTAAGGGAGTTTTAAAGTCTAAAATTTTAGAGAAGCTTTGTTGATTAAATAAAGCTGCAGTGAGAAGAGCCTACCCCACAAGAATTTAGGGCACTTAGAGGACAACATGATGGATCGACCGCTTCCAGGACATGTTGATTTTTCCTCTCTGCCACACCGTTACTGTTGGGGTGTATTAGAGGCATGAGCTTTGATGGATCATGCTTTTGAAAAAAAAGCGGCCAAAAGATTGTTATAGTACTCAGTTCCATTATCGTTTTTAAAATTTCAATTTGTGTATGGCGAGTGCTAATCATGGTATAAAATTTTTAAAGGCTTTCTCAACCTCGGACTTCTCCTTTAATAGATAGATCCGAGGTAACTCTTGTGTGATCGTCTATAAAGGACACAAACCATCTCTTCCCAGTCATAGTTAGGTGTGCGGAAGGACCCCAAACATCCTTATGAATAAGAGTAAATGGTTTAGTGGGTCTGTAGGGTTTTGGAATGTAAGTGCTCCTCTTATGTTTAGACAAGGCACAAATTTCACATTGAAAATCAAAACTCTTTTTATTAATAAAAAGTTTAGGAAACAATATATTCAAATACCCAAAGCTAGGGTGACTAATCTAGTATGCCACATCATTATCTCATCATTAGATGTGGACTAGAAGTACTAAAACAATGATTCTTAGGAAATAACATATTTTTGAACTACCCTCCTCGCCGAGGATGTAGAGCCCTTCTTTGATTCTATTGCTTTGCCAATCACCTTCCCCAAAGTCACATCCTGAAACTCACAAGCAGTAGGAGAAAAGATTAATTCTGATTGAGTGCTTTGAGGCCAACTTGTGAAGCTGAAATTAAATTGCATGAAAGTTTGGGAACATGGAGGACATCATGAAGAGTAATAGGCGATGGTGGCACGAACCCTTTCCGACCAACTGCTCTTTGAAAAGATCCATCTGCCACTCTTACTTTCTAATTTCCTCACATGGAAAATAAGGCCCGAACATTTTGGAGCATGGGGTCATGTGATCTGTTGCACTGAATCAAGGATCGGTGTGCTCGGGTGTGGGATTCAAGAATTTGTAAAAGCGGATGCCATACGACTCGGCAAGTGTACATTGTGGTTTAGAATTTGTTTTGAAATTTGAATCGCGTGTCGACTTGCTAGAAGAAGGTACTCGGTAGCTCTATCTGCTCCTCGATCAAAAAAAAGCATCCGGGACTCGTCGGACTTGGATCGGATGATACTTGGTTGCTCTAAATCTCACCAACATTCCCAGTTGACCCTTGGCTTCCAGGTTGTTTGGTTTGCCATGAATTGCCCGACAATTTTCTCGGTTATGCCCTGTTTTTTGCAGTGGTCACACCACAATTTCTGTTTCTTGCCTCTGTTATCACCTTTAGCAATCAACAAGGCTGATGATTCAAGGTCTTGTCCCCCAGATTTACGATTTTGAAGAGAATCGGATCCATTGTGCATAACCTTCCTCCTTGCTTCTTCCCTTCTAACCACGCAAACACCTCTCTCGATGATGGGAGGGCTTCCTTCAAGGATCTACCCGTACCTCGTCAAGTCATAGTTTAAACTCTGCTGAAAGGAATACACACTTTCATTTTCTTCTCTTTTACGAAATTTAGTCTTTGTCCCTGCCTGATCCCGTGTGTCCTCATGACACATATCAATTCTTGCCAAAGTGTGACTATCTCATTGTAGTAAGATGTCACATCGCCAGCTCTTGCTTCAAATTCCACATTCTTGTTTTAAGATGGTAGATTTGTGAGGAGTTTTCTAAGTCCGAATACAACTCTTTATTTGCTTCCCGTATGTCTTGGGCGGTGTGTAGACATATATGGGAGTGCAGCTATGGTCCGTTCCATCGAGTTAATCGACCATGCCTTGACCATGGAGTTTTGATTTGCCATATCTTTGTGCTGGGGTCGATGGCGGCCCGGTTCTTTGGTTGCACCGAGTCGAGAAATCCTAATTTCTTTGCGTCCATCAATGGCTAGTTTGATGGTGCCGTGACCATTCAAGGTAATTTTGCCATTTAATTTGCAGTACCGACAGCGAGGAGGAATTGTTGAAGGTTCCTTCCTCATTTGTTGCTCAGAGTCGAGGGTGACCAGCGGCGGGAGAATTGATCAATTCTCTGTAAAAAAGGCGCACGGTAATTCATGTTTGTAGGGTTTAATTGAACTACTCTACGATACCATGTTAGAAAGATAGGAAAAAAGGATGTGGAAAGAAGCTGTTTTATTATTTTTACGAATAATATTACACATGAGGTTACAACCCTTTTATAATAATAAAAAACTGACCGCACAACCACAGCGACCGCCTTCACTACTTAAGCTCCCAAGTAAACTCCACAAACCACTGGCGCGCATCCCACATGTGCCACTAATCACTAAATAAGACAAAAATAACCTTATTAATTCAACAAAAGCCAACCCAGAATGATGAAAAACTCCCAAAAACCGAGGAACACAAGTAAAGATTGTTTTATTTTATGTTTCTTCATATTAATAATTTGGTCCTTATAGTTTTATTGTGTATAGAGTGATCACTATATTTGTTGATATTTCTGCATATCACCTCTGTATCCGTATCCTAAATTTTTCAAAAATCCTACACCCACGTATCATGTATCTGCGTATCCGTACCTGGCTCCATTATCTTCCAGACTCAACCTTGTAATTATCTTTGGTGAGTACTGAGCTGTTGTATTCTCAATATCGCAAGCTTTTATGGACAATCTGGGTGTCTTGTTATGGTTTGAATCAGATACTGATGGATTAGGGTAGGACATTGGGGACTTAGGGGAATATATATTCCAACCTTATATTTCAATCCCTTTTTTCCACCCGTGACACCTTATTTTTACGTATGTGTGTGTTTTCTTGAGAATGTTATACTCTTGTACTTGCATAGGGACTTTTACTATTTGCATGGTCGGCAGAGTCACTTAATTCAAACCTTATCTTTCATACTCCCATTTTCCAATCGTGACACTATTTTTACGTATGTGTGTTTTCTTGACTATTGGAGAATGTTATACTCTTGTACTTGCATATGGACTTTTACTGTTTGCATCGCCGGCAGACTCTCTTAAAGAGTGTATCTGAAATGGGTAGTTGTTGAAGATCACGCTTGTTAGTTTATGTTTATGCAGTGTATTTGTTTTATTTATAACAAGGGTAGAAGAGTAATTCCTCTATTTTTAGGTTTTCAGTAGAGTGTTTAGGGTTTTTGTCTTAACCTAGGGTTTAGGAAGTCGGCTCCTTGATTTCAGAAGCTTGATTGATTCTAAACAGTCTGTCATTCAAGTATTTAAGGGACCTAGGGTTCTCAGTTGTAATTCATTCAATTATCAATTAAACAGAAAGTTTTATCTTTTACTTTTCTACATGGTATCAGAGCATGGTTAATTGATCCAACCTTAACCATGAATTATCGAGCAACAATGAATGGGGAATTAAGGACTACCCCAGCTGATTCCTCAGCAGTTCAGTCCTTTGAATCCACTGCGATCATGGCTAATCAAACCCTTGGAGGAGAAGGCAATTCAGGCACCTCATCAGTTCTGGTCACAACCCAAAGACTTAATGGCAGGAATTACTTGTAGTGGTCTCAAACTATCAAATTAGCCATAGATGGAAAGGGAAAATTAGGCTATCTCACAAAGGAAGCCACAAAACCAGTAGAAGGGGATCCTAAGGTTGTGACATGGAGATCAGAGAACTCCATGGTCATGGCTGGGTTGATGAATTCTGTTGTAAAACATAGATATCGAGAAAAGGGGATTGAATGACTGATTCTCATTCTCCCTTATTCTATTCATTTATATAGGAGATATTACAAGATATAAATGGAAATATATTAAATCTGAGATCTTGGTCCACTAAGTCACTCAACCCTAGCCGCCAATGATGTTCACCTTATTCCGTTTACATTTATTTAATATTTTCTAACACTCCCCTCAAGTTGGCTTATGGATATCATGCATAGCTAGCTGGAGCGAAACCGTGTCAAAAGAGTCGGCTAGAGCCTACATCCATAAGTTGATCACTGTCTTCACATAAGGTGTACAAATTTCCCTGGCGATGATCTTGTCACGTATAAAATGGCGATCCACCTCGATATGTTTTGTGCGTTCATGAAACACGGATTTGTTGCAATGTGTATGCATTTGCTTGGTTATCGCGATGAAGTGGAATAGGAAGACTAACTTTGACTCCAATTTCTTCAAGAAAATAACGAATCCAAGTTAACTCGGCTTTGCGTGTGAGCCATGGCCTATATCTGCTTGACGCTCGATCGGGCTACCTTTGGTTTGCCGTGCTTTTCCATGTAATTAAGTTTCCTCCAAGGAAGGTGCAATAACGATTGTAGATCTTACATCCGATGGTGAACTCGCCCGATCGCATCTGTATAACCTTCAAGCCGTAAATGCCTATTGGCCCGATAAATCAATCAAGCCCTGGTGCTTGCTTTAAGTATCGATAATTCGAATCAATGCTTTGATGTGGTACCCGTGGAGATTCCAGAATTGGCTAACTACACTTATTGCATACGAGATGTCGGGCCTGGTGATAGTTAGGTAATTGAGTTTGCCAACAAGGCGGCGGTATCGCCAGGTGAATCAAATAATTGTCCATCATCTTTTGAAGTTTCAAATTAGGGTCCATAGGGGTGTCAGCAGGTCTTATCAAGCATCCTACCTCGATAATAAATCAATACATACTTCCTTTGGCGCAGAACTATGCCTTGGTGAAGCGAGCAACACACACCAAGAAAATAGCGGAGGTTGCCCGAGTCCTTAGTGCGGAATTTTTGTCCAAGAAATGCCTTGAGGTTGGATATTGCTTCCATGTCATTACTGCAAGGACAATATCATCCACATAGACAATCGGATAAACACGACCAAGTTTTGTATGCATAAAGAAGACCGAGTGATCGATGCGACCTTTGTTTAAGACCAAACTCCCGAACCACTTGGAGAATTTACCAAACCAAGCTCGGTATTGTTTAAGTCCATATAACGACCTTTAACACGCAAACCATCCCAAAATACTCCACGAGCAACAAACCCGGAGGTTGCTCCATATAAATCTCATCGTGCAAGTCCCACAGTGAAGGAAAGCATTTTCACATCTAAGCGAAAGAGGCCAATCATTGTTAGCGACAAGAGAAATGAATATGCGAATAGGGAACTTAGCCACGAGGAAAATGTCTCATCATAATCAACTCCGTATGTTTGCGTGTATCGGCTTTGGCTACCGGCCGGGCTTTATGTCGAGCCCACAGACCCGTCTGGATTGTGCTTAATAGTATAGACCCATTTGCAACCAGCGGGCGCTTACCGGTGGGAGTGGAACCAACTCCCAAGTATGATTAGAGTGGAGTGCCTCATCTCTGCCTTCCATGTAAGCAGCGCCAATTATGATCAAATAGAGCATCTGTAAAAAGTGAGGGCGAAACTTGGGAGACATTAGTAAGGAAACATGAGTATGTAGGGGATAAGTGTCGAGAAGATACAAAGTTACCAATAGGATGCTGGGTAACACAAGTACGAGAACTTTTCCGTAGAGCAATGGGAATGTTGGATGACGGAGAATCTTGAAGTGGGGAGACAACCGGGTCGCGACAGCGGCGATGATAAACTTTGTGTGATAGGAGGCGGTCGGGAAGGGCATCATCGGCGTTTGGGAGAGGAGGTCGGAAGGCGGTGTGATGGGTGGGGTAGTAACAAGCTCGAAGAAAATTAGGGTCATTTAACAATTTGGGAGTAATATAGTCGACTTTCATCAAATGTGGCGTCGGCCACTAACAAAGTATCGTTGAAGAAGCTGGATTATGCGGCGGTAACCTTTACGAGTTCGGGAATAACCCAAAAGATGCATTTTGTAGCCACGAGGTCAAATTTGTCGTATCTGGTCAAGGTTTTGGACATAAGCGACCTGACCAAAAATACGTGGTGGAAGTGGATAAGGGGATAGATTAGGAAAAAGGATGAGAAAGGAGAGGCACCTTGTAGATTTTTGGTAGGCATGCGGTTGATAAGGAAACATGAAGTCAAGGCGCATCACTCCAAAAGCGGCAGGAACATGCATGTGGATCATTAAGTCACGAGCTACATCAATAAGGTGGCGATTTTTAGTTCTGCATCTCCGTTTTGTTGTGGGGTGTGAGAACATGAAGTGCAGTGAATTATTCAAGATCGGACAAGAACCGAGAGAAGTGAGTTTTATATTCTTGAGCATTATCACTTCTGAACATAACGAATAACACAATTAAAGCGAGTTTGAACTTCTTTACGAAATAGTTGAAGCACGAGATAATATCAGTACGATCTTTCATCAAATAAATCCACGTCATATGCGAAAAATCATCCACAAAGGTAAGAAAATATGAAATTTATTTGAGGTAATATGAAAAGGTCCCGTATATCGGAATGGACCAACTCAAGCGGAGTTTGCCTCCGATTATTCGAACTATGCTTAAAAGAAATACGGTGATGCTTACTAAGTTGACATGTATCACAAATATACAAAGTGGAAATCTTTGGTGATTTGTTTTTACGTAAAATAGGTAAGGCGTATGACCGAGCCGGCAGTGCCAAGTCATGGAATCAACATGTAAGGCATGGGATGGATTTGGTGAGGCATCGAAGTAGTAGAGACCGCCGTGTTTATGACCCGTACCAATCGTCCTCGGCGTCTGAAGATCACTGCAAAATACACGAATTGGGAGAAAAATAACGAGAATAATTTAGATCATGAGTGAGTTTCTTGATAGATAGGAGACTATCACGGAAAACACAGTGCGTGAAGAGTGTTTGGTAATTTAATAGTATCATTTAGAAAGACATCACGGTACCGAGATTTGAGTTTTAGATCCGTTAGCTAAAGTGACATAACGAGGTGAAGATAAAGGATAATAATTAAAAATGGATTGAGACGGACCGTCGTATGTTCGGTGGCACGAGTCAAATATCAAGGGTTTGACCGAGTAGAAAGTAAACAGGCAGAAGCATTTTGGTTTGGGTCCTCCACTTTCACAAAATTGGCGGTTGACGCAGAAGGAGTCGGAAGCAATCCATCTGAAGTATTAGAGTTGGTGTTCTCAGCTGGTGGTCCGGTGGCTTGATTTGCCATGGAAGGAGGGTAGCCGTGGAGAATCCAACACTGGTCAATGAGATGGTTGGTCCGACCACAATGGTCACATTTCCGATCGCCACCACGGCCTGACCGGCCTCCTCTTCCGCCGCGGCTTCCCCTGAAATTTCGCCCGCTGCGTCCTCCTCGGCTAGGGCTAGAGTTGCGAGTAAACATGGCCATCTTCTCTGATTCATCATTGGCGGCGGTGATAGGCTGTTGGGTTGTCTGCTGCGAGGCCGCTGAAAGCGAAGAATGCTTGGT
The DNA here is from genome assembly GCA_026214975.1 of Gentiana macrophylla. Taxonomy (NCBI): domain Eukaryota; kingdom Viridiplantae; phylum Streptophyta; class Magnoliopsida; order Gentianales; family Gentianaceae; genus Gentiana; species Gentiana macrophylla. The sequence continues at coordinate 50,239,702 of CM047813.1, forward strand.
AATAGTGGGTGATACGAATCCCCAAAATTTGTGATTTTACGGGATCAAATTCCGGTGCGACCACGCAAGAAATCGGACCACGTCAATATCTTGGCGTTGCTTCTCCATTGCGTTTACATCATCCGAGAGGGTAAGTACATATTACGTTCTGCATAGCGCTCATGCTGTATTGAAAAGTAGTTTTCAAGGTCGATCTCCTGTTCCAAATTGAAATATTGTCTGCGGACCTCATATATCGTGATAGATTTCGGAACCGAGTACATACGCCTTGAGCGGTCCCATATCCCTTTTGCGATTTTTAGGCAACAATGTCATGCCAATATTTGGCTCAATGCTGTTTAGAAGTAGTGACATGATTTTAGCATCATCCTGCTTCCAGAAATTTGCACGAGGATCACCTTTTTCAGCTTTGTCTTTTGTGAGATGGTGATCCATCCCTTTACCGGTTAAGAAAATTTCTACCGATCGGGATCATAGAACATAGTTTTTCCCATTTAGTTTGGTGGTAACAGTAGAGTTTGGTAGTAACAGTAGGGATAGAACTGTTGGAGAAGATATTGCTGATAGAGTTTTCTGTTTTAGACTCCATGAAGAAGAAGAAGCTGCTGCACAAGAGTTGTGCCGCTTAGGAAAAATAATCAGAGAGCAATTCGGCTAGGGTTTGTGAGAGGCTCCTATACCATGTTGTAAAACATAGATATCGAGAAAAGGGGATTGAATGACTGATTCTCATTCTTCCTTATTCTATTCATTTATATAGGAGATATTACAAGATATAAATGGAAATATATTAAATACAGATCTTGGTCCCTAAGTCACTCAACCCTAGCCGCCAATGATGTTCACACTATTCCGTTTACATTTATTCAATATTTTCTAACAAATTCGATGGAACCATCAACTGCCAGGCCGTATATGTTTTCGCCCACAACAAAGGATATGTATAGTGCCGTCAAGGAAATGTATTCAGTTTTGTAAAATTCCTCCCAAATCTATGAGCTGAAGACAAAGATCTGGTCTTGCTAGCAGGAGAACAAGGAGGTGACTATTTACTACAATGATATGGTAGGTCTGTGGCAAGAACTTAATATGTCATATAATCAATCTTAGGACTACCTAATGATGGAGTAAAATTCAGAAGAGAGGAAAATGAGAGGGTATATATAAATTTCTTGTTGGCCTAAATCAAGAATTAGATGGCGTTTGGGGAGGATCCTGGGTAGAAACCCCCTACTCTCTCGCATGAGAAGTGTTCTTAGAAGTTTGAATGGAAGGAATCAAGGAAAAGATGATGAAAGGACTGCATCGCGATACCTTCAGCATTGTCGAGTGAAAGAAGCGAGAAGAAGGAAGAAAACAAAGGTATGGTGTGACCATTGCAGAAACATAGCCACACAAAAGAGACCTGCTCGGCCATTCATGGCAACGGTCAAGCTGGACACCAAGGTGTTTATGAACTAGGGTATTTGAAGGGAACAAGCAAAATAGGCAAGTCAAGTATCTTGTGATCAGAGTGTTACTCTCTCTGCACCACCACAATTCACTCGGGAACAGTTGGAGCAAATGACCAAACTTATCCAGGCCCAAACCGGTTAATCCTCAGGTGATACATCCTGCTCACTTGTTGAAAAATTTAGTCCTATCATCTTTATCTTTTCTTGGCGTAAATCAAAGTACTTATTTGGTCATAGACTCTGGGCCATTGATATGCTCACAAATTTTCTCCGAATATTTCCTTTGTGCTGGAAATTGGTGATAGCAGATGAAACCTTTTCCACTATTGTTGGGAAAGGAACCATTATTTCACCAAAACAGACCCTCACAAATGTCCCTCATGTCCCTACTCTCTCTTATAATCTTATGTCAGTTAATAAGTTAATCTAAGCTAAGTGTACTGTCTTTTTTTTTATGGTTGTAAATTTCAAGAAACTCATACGAGGAAAGAGATTGACAGTGCTAAGGTAATGGGAGGGTTGTATATCCTTAAGGAAGATGAAGATTTCAAGAACAAAGAGTTACCTAGGAACTTGGGATTTCAGTCTTCTCATGTTGATAGGAATAATATCATGTTGTGGCACTTTAGATTAGGCCACCCTAGTTTTGGTTATTTGAAGAAATTGTTACCTGAGTTATTCAGTAATAAAAATGAAGAAGTTTTTCAATGTGAGATTTGATGCTTTAAAAACATTACCGTACTTCTTTTTATCCTCAACCCTACACGCCTACCAAACCCTTCACTATGATTCATAGTGTGGGAAGTGTAAGGAAGATTACTTGGAAAACGTTGGTTTGTAATCTTCATTGATGACCACACTAAGGTCTCATGGGTGTATCTTTTGAAACACAAGTCGGATGTAAAACAAGTTTTTGAAGACTTCTATAACATGCTTTTAACTCAGTTTCACACTAAAATTGAGATTTTCAGAAGTGATAATGGGACAAAGTATTTCAACACTGTCCTAGGTCCCTTTTTCCTGAAAAATGGAATGATTCATCAGATTTCCTGTTCAGACACAACCCTGCAAAATGGGGTGGTTGAAAGGAAAAATAGGCACATACTTGAGGTGGTTAGGTCCTTAATGATGACCTCTAGAACACCCAAGTATTTGTGGGGATAGGTCGTCTTAACATCTATTTATCTGATTAACATACACCCAAGTATTTGTGGGGAGAGGTTGTCTTAACATCTATTTATCTTATTAACAGACTCCTCTTTTGGGTTTTAGGGTTTCAAAGTCCCCTAAGCAAGTTGAAATTCTCTTATCCAAGTACTAGGATAATTCAAGACCTTCCTCTTAAGGTGTTTGGATGCACCACTTTAACACATGTTTGTCACCAAGAGAAATTGGATCTAGGTCAAGAAAATGTTTGTTTATTGGCTATGCACCCACCTAAAAAGGATATAAACTTTTGATCCTGCAACTCAGTGGACTTTTATTAGCAAGGATGTGACATTTTTGAAGATAAAATGTTTTTTACACTTATGTTCATGGGGAGATTTATAATGAACATGAGTCCATATCACTATTATTACGTGAAGGGGTAAGTGAGGCTAGAAGTCCATCTAGTGATACCTCTTACCAACATGAGAAAAATGAGGACAAAAATACCGATTCTACGATATTAGGTCAAACCAGTGATGAAAGTAGATCAGATGTGAGTCCTAGAACCAGAGTCAGAAGTTCCCATGAAACACTTATTCTAGGAGGAAGACCTCACTCAAAGTTAATGCAAGCTCTCACACATGTACTAGCAATGACCAAACTCCATCCTTAGATGGAGATCTGGAGATAATCCCGAAACAAGTGAAGAAACAAATGCCTCAGTCTGAATCTGATGATCAAACCTCTACTGAGCCCTCTGTTAAAACCACACCTTTTGATCTACTTCTAGATGTCCCTATAGCCATCAGAAAACCTCCCAGATAATGCAATAAACACCCCCTGTATCATCTCAGCAAATATGTATCCTATCAAAACTTATCACCCCAATATTGTACTTTTCTATCCAACCTTTCCAGCATACAAGTTCCCAAAACCATTCAAGAAGCTCTAACGTCTCCTAAGTGGAAGGCAACCATTCAAGAAGTGGTTGATCTACCGGTTGGGAAAACTCCAGTGGGATGTTGATGGGTGTTCACAGTGAAATATAACTTAGATAGGTCACTACAGAGCTACAAGGCAAGACTAGTAGTTAAAAGATACACTCAAACATATGTCTTAGATTACTCAGAGACCTTCTCTCCGGTACCACGTTAAATGCAATAAGGATTCTCGTGTCTGTGCTGTGAGCATGGGAACTTGAAGGAGGAAGTTTATATGGAGTTTCCTCCAGGTTTCTCTAGAAAGAGTGGTGGTAAGGTATGCAGGCTAAATAAATCCCTATATGGATTGAAGCGGAGTCAATGGCACAGTTTGAGAGGCTTACAAAGTTGTTGAAGAAAGAATGGTTCAAGCAAGGGCATGCAAACCGCACTCTGTTTGTTAAAAGGCCAGAGACTGGAAAGTTGACCATTTTAGTGGCATAGGTGGATGATATGATCCTTACAGGCAGCGATAGATTGGGAATCACTCAGATCAAGAGATGTCTGGCCACATAATTTGAGATCAAAGAGCTGGGAAATTTGAGATATTATCCAGGAATTGAGTTTGCCAGGCTAGAAAAAGAGTTATAGCTTCACAAAGCTAGTATGTGTTGGATCTTTTGGAAGAAACATGCATTAGTGGGGTTGCAAAGCCAATCTGAAACTTTGGGAGAAGAATGCCGAAGTTCCGGTGGATAAGGGAAGATATCAGAAGGTGACAGGTAGGCTAATATACCTAGCTCACACCAGGCCAGACATCTCTTTTGTTGTAGGAATGGTGAGCTAGTTTATGAATGCATCATGTGAACCACACTTAGAAGCAGTTTACAGAATACAAAATTCTGAGGTACCTTAAGGGCAGTGTTCTAAAAATCGCCCTGGGCGATCGCCTAGGCCCTGGACGATCCCCGGGCGTCCTCGACTTGGCTCTAGGCGATTTTCTGGGCGCTCAAGTGTCTTTGGCGATTTTAGGCGCTCTGGACCCTTCAGCGCTCTAGGCCGCCAGGCGCTCTGAAGCCCTTCTAGGCGCTCTAGGACCTTACAGGCGATCTTAGGCCTTTCAGGCTATTAGGGTTCCATACGGGCGAACATCAAGTTTTCCCAGTGTTTAGACAAGAAAGAGGCATAAAACCACAAAATCCCCTTAAAACCCTAAACCCCCGTAAAAACCTAAAACCCCTCGTAAAAATCCTAAAACCCCCCAAAACCCAAAACCCCCGTAAAAACCACAAAACCCCTTAAAACCCTAAAACCCTCCTTAAAACCCAAAAAGTGCTTGGCGGCGCCTAGCTCACAAACCTAGGCGCCCCTGTAGCGTGCGAGTTACTAGCGAGTTTTAGAACATTGCTTAAGGGTACAATAGGTGAAGGATTGTGGTTGAGAAAGAGCTCAAGCAGGGAGTGGAAGTATACACGATGTTGATTGAGATGGATCTAAGGAAATGAGGTCAACATAAGGCTACTGCAGTTTTGTGTGGGGTAACATGGTCACATGGAGAAGCAAGAAGCAAGGAGTGGTTGCCAGGAGTACAACCGAGGTTGAATACAGGGCAATAGCCTAAGGTGTGTGTGAGGAGCTACGGATTAAAAGAGTTTTGGAAGACATTCAAGTCCCAGTGGAGCTGCCTATGAAACTCTACAGTGACAATAAGATAGCTATTGACGTTGCAAATGATCCTGTTCAGCATGAAAGGACTAAACACATTGGGATTAACAAACATTTTATTCAAGAGAAGTTGGATGATGGGGTGATCTGCATTCCCTTTTCCGACCATCTGTGCAACAAGTTGCTGATGGGTTAACTAAGTCTTTGGTCAAGCAAGGGTTTGATAATTTTGTGAGCAAGTTGGGCATGTTAAATTTCCATGCTCAGCTTGAGGGGGAGTGTTGAAGATCATGCTGTTAGCTTATGTTTATGCAGTGTATTTGTTTTATTTATAATGAGGGTAGCAGAGTAATTATTTTATTTTTAGGTTTTCAGTAAAGTGTTTAGGGTTTTTGTCTTAACCTAGGCTTTAGGAAGTCGTCTCCTTGATTTCAGGAGCTTGATTGATTATAAACAGTGTCAATCTAGTATTTTTAAGGGGACCTAGGGCTCTCAGTTGTAATTCATTCGATTATCAATAAAACAAAAGTTTTCTCTTTTACTTTTCTGCAGTAGTAATGCATGGCAAGTGTTGTTTAATGCAACATAAATGCCACGGTTGGTTAACATCTCAGCTCCATTCCTGCATATTTCAATTATTTAAAATGTTTGAGATAATGTGACTTACAAAGTAAAAAATGTTGTTTTTGAGTTCAAGATTTTACAAGACCACACTATTGGGCCACATATAAATTTCAGTTTTACCCTACTTCTGTGCCAGGACTCGGAAAGACTAGTGATCCTCAACATTTCAATTGAATTTGTTGGGACATTATGTATAGCTGATAACATTTATTTTACTTAAGCACAACTGTTGATAACAAAATATAGCTTAGCCTTTATAACCAAGATTTGTTGTCCCTCTTTTTCTCCTTGCAGCTTGCTTTATAGACTTTTTTTGCCTAGGTAACTTAACATATTTTAAAAACGACGCGCCAAAGTAAGCATTGTGAGTAATCCTATCAAAGGAGTGCCTGTTTTCTGTTCTTCATGTTTGCTATATTTATTATTCAACTTTTTCATGGAACAGGGAATGCCCTTCTGAATTACAGGAAGCTGTTGCCAGCATTATCTTTGCGGCGCCTAGATGTTCTGATCTGCCAGACTTATTGCTTGCGAGAAACCTATTTTCAGCCAAATATGGGAAGGAGTTCATTGCTGCTGCTTCTGACCTTCGGCCTGATACTAGTGTCAACCGTACAGTTAATTGGCTTTACTACTTGTGTCAAAATTAATGATTCTTTTCACAAATTATATATCGTATTTGGCTTCCTGGATGATTTTCCTTGGCACAGATTATTGAAAAGCTGTTAGTGAGTGCCCCACCCGCAGAAGCAAAATTAAAGGTTCTCAAGGAAATTGCAAAAGAGCACAATGTTCAATGGGATTCTTTCAATTCTGAAGCAGAATTCAATAAGAAACCTGAGGATCTATTGGTAATTTCAGTAATTCATTCCTATTTGTTACAATTTGATCCAGTATGACGTAGTTATTACCATACGTGCTAATGATTTCTTCATGTTATTTTGAGGGGGCTGGGCTCCATCTTGCTTGTTCTTGTAGTTGTTATGGGTGTTTTGATGGATTTCTAGCCAAATGCTTTCGATTTTCTGATGCTTAGATAGGATTTTAGCTCCTATTAGGGTAACCTTTGATGCCTTTTAGATTGTCAAATATCACTAACTACTGTAGTTACAATAACATAACTAACTCTTGAGTTACTCAATCGAATCGGAGAAGCATGTGATAATTACAAAATGCAAGAATCAAAGATTATTAGTTTTGTTGAATTCGGAAAGTATACAAGCATTCCTTGTTGTATCCCCGGTTTTCATCTCTAAACACTTTATGTCGAAGGAGTTCTTTTTGCTTTAAGTCGGTGTTTTTTTTCATGTTTATTATTTTTTTGTAAGTCGGCCTAAGTAGATTATGGCCCAAGTTTGTAAGTTGGTTGTATTATTATATAGACTTAGAGGTGGTTGGTTGAAACTGAAGTCTGAAATCTGAATATAATAAGTATCTGAAATCCGAAAGTGTTTGATAACTTCATCAATCTGAGATCTGAAAATGTTTGATTTATAGTTTTATCTTTAAACTTTTTTAAAGAATAGAATTATATTCATAAAGTGCATTTGAACTGTACATTTTTACACAAAATTTAGCAAAGTTATGTATGTATATATATATATATATATATGAAGAAATTCGTTGTAAGAATTTTATTATTTCTTATTCAAACTGATGGGAATTACATCTCTATTTAAAGGCTGTACAGGCAGGCCAAACAGCTGGAAAATTAGTTCAAATCATAACCTCCTAACAAGCATTCAAATTTGAACTTTAAACAGAAAAGCTAAACAACACCTAACAACCTAACATATTTATTTCCTAACTTTGAGGGATAAAATTCAACACGCCCCCTCAAGTTGGGAGATGTATATCATACATCCCTAACATGCAACTGAATTCCTCAAAGTTAGGTCTTGGTAGAGCGTTTGTAAGAAAATCGACAACTGTTTCTGTGTCGGAATATATTCAACCTTTGCTTCATTTTCTTCAATCCGTTCAGCAATAAAATGCCTATCAATTTCCACATGCCTATCAATTGTAGCCTTGTTTTCACAAGTGTATCAACATCTTTTCTTCAATCTTTAATTCAGCCAGCTCTCTTCTTATCCAGATTCCTTCGCACATTCCCAAGGCTAGTGCCCTCAATTCAGCTTCGGCACTACTTCTAGAAACCACCAGCTGCTTCTTACTTCTTAATAAGTTGTCAATTGTTTCAGATTCCCTAACCTAGTTTTCAACTCATAGATTTGGGAGGAGTTCTCTAGATCAGAGTACATCTCCTTTACTGCATCCCAAATATCCTTAGCCGTTGGGAGAAGCATATGGGGTCTGGCAATGGATAGCTCCATTGAATTGATCAGCCATGCCATTGTCAGAGAGTTTTCTGACCTCCAGGTTCCATGTCTGGCATCATTGGCAGCCGGTTCCTTGCTTGCTCCAGTGAGGAACCCTAACTTTCCTCTGCCATCAATTGCTAGCTTGATGGTCTAAGACCATTCAAGGTAGTTTTTTTTTTTTTTCCCATTTAGCCTTCATGAGACTAGAAAAAGAGAAGGGGAATTGCTAGAATTCCTTCTTCTCCGTTTGATCCGTTGGTTCCAGAGGACTGACCAGGGGAGGGATTGATCAGTTCCCACTTAAACTACTTGAAGGTAGTTTAATCTGTTGAGTTTCATGGCTGTAATTTGTAGTGAGGAGTTGTCGCCCAAAATCCATTCGATTCATTGTGGGTTGCCCAGCCAAATCGTTTCAATCCACTGGTTGCAGATCTCGACATTGAGTTTGAAAAATAAAAATTCTGGAAAGAAAAAGGACAAATGGAAGATGAAGAATTTAAGAGTTTTGTGGCTCTGATATGTAAATTTCATTAGAGAGCAGGATAGAAAAAATACTCAAAAAAAGAAGGAAAAACTAGCCGTTGGCTAGTCATAAGATGAATTTGACAATAATAAATACTATCTCCGTCCCAAAATAAGAGTCAATTTGGACTCAAAAGTTTGTCCAGAAATAAGAGCCACTTTATAATATCAAGATAAGATTTATTAAACCTTTTCTTTATCCTACCCCTAATTTATTATCCCCCTAACAACTTTTAATTATTAACACATTTGCATTAATGCTAAGTCAAAGGGCATTTTAGACTTCATTTACTAATATTTATTACATTCTTTCACCTTCTTTACATGCGTGAAAAACCTCTGAAGGACTCTTAATTTGAGACAGATGCAGTACATAATCGTGTTAGGTGTTAAATAAAATATATGACCTTGTTTTTTGAAGGGATTAAAATATATGACTTCTAACGGTTTCATCCTGCAATATTTTTTGTGGAGTTAAATAAAAAACTAAATAAAGTATATGGTTTCTAACAATTTTATCCTGCAAATACATGTTCTCTTTGTTTGTCGAATTTTTTAGAATGGACCAAAACAGCTAGCTTCATCATCTGGAATTGCTTCTCAACGCGCTCCTCCAAAGAATCAACCGAATACCAATACTTGTGTAAGATATACAAATGGAGATCAAGAAGGTCAAACCCTTAAATCCACCCATCCCTCGATCACTGCATCTAAAACATCTGCTGATTGTGACAAGTCAACAACACCAATTGCTAAAACAACAGAAATTGGATCTCAACCATTTGAGGCGTTGGAGAAAGCTAGAGCCGCTATTGCTGCAGCAGAACGTGCTTCAGCTGCTGCACGTCTTGCTGCCGGCTTAGTTAATGTAAAGCCACCTATCGGCGAAGCTTGAAGAAACGAAGAGTTAAAAGCAAATCCTTGGTGAGTTTTCTACATATTTAGTCCATATACTTTCCAATTTTCAGGCAGAGTGATTTATTGTTTCTTGAATATTGCGAATTGAGTTGAAATTGAAGCCCGATACACATTCATGTGTCCTCTGTGTTGTATATGTTGAAAGTCGTTCTGGTTATGTTATTTTCGTATTGTGTTTGTAGTGTGTCGTTTGTGTTTGTGCTGTGTCGTTTTGCTTGTTTTCTGTTTGCGGCTAGGGCCCAGCAGCTTATTATGTCAGTTACTTGTTGTCCAAGTTAGGGTTGGGTTTGAGTTGTAATTTCCCTTATGTTATATATACTTAATAAAAGGCTGGGAAGGGATCAGTGATTTACGATCCCAACTTTCTGTGGTATATCATGTGTCTAATTAACAGTATACATAAGGAAAAGTTGCTGATTTCAGATTAGGTTTAATCAAATGTAAGAGGCAGATATCTTTAAGCCAAGCAAGGTGTTAAAAGTTTAAGTAAGATGTACCTTTCTTTGATCTATCTATATGAGAAAAGAGACCTGAAAAGAATTCTACATGAAAAATATGCCTGCCTGTGTGAAGGTATCTGAGAGAACGTGTCGTGTTAGCAAAATGTTCTTCGTCATTTGCATAAAGAACAATGTGATTTGTAAGTGCTAGGTGTAAGGTTTTGTACAATGGGCTCCGATTCTTTTTAGGACGTGCGGAATATTTTTATACTGTAAATTGCCTAACAGTAAGAGGTGAAAACACTTTGCATATTAGCTGCAGAAAGAAAAATTGTACTATCTTCATTTTAAAAGTCAAATCTGAAATTGTTTTTTCCATTCAATTAAAAAAAAAAAAAGAATAGTTAATGTACTGATTGTCATTAGTTGCCGTTAACTTTTATATATATGCTCTTTAAATGATTACTTGTGAAAAATGTAATGAAATTAAAGGAACTATCCCAAATCAAGATTTTTTTTTTCCAGGGGGTGATGGGAGGGAAGGAGGTTATTTTATACGGGGAAGGGATCAGAATTGAAACCTGATCGATTCCCAATAGTACAATGGTTTTTATCGTTAAGTCAAATTCAATCTCAACCTGAATCAAAATCTTGTCATGTTCAACTGAAAATAAAAAATTCCACCAAAAGAATAAAATAAATAAGTACCATTTAGGTTCTCAAGAAATCCAAACATAATTGTTTGAATAATTGAGAAAACAAGTTTTATACGAACATACTTACCCAGGAGGCAACTGTAAAATCATTGTTTTTGTGCTTGAACTAATCAAATTTATGATTTTTGTTGTTGTTGTAGTATTGGGCTTTCTGAACGGTTACCCTCTGGTTTTGTTTGTATCTATGTATTTGTTTGTAGAACTCATGATTACAACAAACATTTAAACACTCAAGTAACAACCATGAGTTGGATAACTATCCATGAAAATGCAAACAGCTCCACCATTGAAAGCTATGAAATATTTGTTTCCCTTCCCCCAAAATTAGCACAAACTCATTCAAGTTCAATTCCACTTAGAACCCCAAGTGGGATTTCTTTCTATTCTTGGATTTTTCCTCCCTTAGAAGTTAGAGCTATTGTTGTTCATTGCCAAAATGCCATGTAAGTTGTGTTCAATCCTTTTCCAGAAAATACGGATGTGAAGCCCCATGTTTTGTCCATTGGAAGGAGATGTTGTAGCTCAATTTTCAGCTGAATTTACACCATTGAGCACTTGTGTCTAACATTGAGATGAATCGAGCGTGTAACGCCCGAGACTGTGCTGGTAGCGCTAAATAAGTCATAAATGGTCAAGTCAACTGCTTAGACCGCCGTCCTTGCTTCGTCTAAAAGGGTTAACCTGAGTTGACAAGACCTTTATGTCTCACACTTATATGGGGGTGCAAATTCACTTAGTTTACTGATGTGAGACTTTACATTCTCCCCCCTCCATTATAAAGGATTGGCGTCTGACTTTTCCCAGATCGTCCCTACTAGAGGTAGCTAGAGGCTATCCTTACACCGTCTTCTTATGCGGTATAACGCATAGTTCCGCCTCGATAGTCGGCTCGATACCATTATGTAACGCCCTAGATCCGGGCTTGCTAGTTCTAAATGAGTCATAAATGGTCCGGTCAATCGCTTAGACCGTCGTCCTTGCTTGGTGTGTAAAGGGCTAACCCGAGTTGACAAGACATTTATGTCTCACACTTATACGGGGGTGCGCATTCAAAGACACTCTCTTGAGATCGATAATCCTCTAATTAAAAAAAAACCCTTTAATCAACGTGAGGGAAATGAAAAACTTTCTAGTTCATGCAGTGCTGAATGATTTTAACAAAGTTGATGTAAATGTTTGTTTGCATTGTCCTTGCACACATAGATACTAGAAAGCGGAAAATAAATAAATTGTACGGCATTTAGAATGTTTTGTGTATGTTGTTGAATGCCTATCTCTCTCCTTTTAGAAAAGAAAATTAGACATGGGTTAAAACTTAAATCCGTAGTACACTATAAAAAAGGCTTTGCTTCTAATAAATTACAGGGGCTATGGTGATAAGGTTTTGTGTTGATTGTATGTCTAATGTTGTATATTGGCTAACAGAGTTCATACACAAAATATGAAATGAGAAGCTATATAATAGTTTTATACCTTAAAAATAGTTATATTGGATTACATATTTTAAGGTGGTTCACCTTTTGATGGGTTTTGTATAACGTGGTCAACTTATGTACCTTTTTTTTATTTATAAATAAATCATTTTTTTATTATGGGAAAAAATGAAAGAAAGTACAAAAGGCGATCCAACTAATAAAGCTGTCTTAATAAAGTCTATGGCACCTCAACACCGAACCCTGCCTTATTAAAACCTTGTAGCAGCAAAATCTTATAGGAAATATCTACTAAGAGGAAAGAGTCTGAGCCAAAACAAATAAATCCTTCTATCGAGAGACACTATTGTAAGCTCTTAATCTAGTTAGTTTTTTTTTTTTCCTTCCCTCATGAATCCTTTTCTTCTTCTTGAACTCTTTGAGCATTGCATGAAACGTAGGGCTTGTCTCACAATCCCGTGTATTAAGTTGTGGTGTAAGTGGCTATCTCTTTCCTGGACAAGCCTTGATTCATCTCTTGTTCCTGGTGGAATAACCCTGTAGTCATTCTCTGAGTCCCCATACTTGGATTAACCATCACAAGCCTCATCTTCATCATCTGCAGTGTCTTGTTTTTCCTTGGCCAAAAAGGCTATTTCAAAAATTTTATCCCCAAACGACAGTGAGCGTGGCAAAATCGGTCTATGAGTGTTTGCTAAATGAGTCATATGTAGCTGACAATCTATATCGATCACTCTCATCATCTTCCTTATCCTCAACTGGCAGAGCACTCTGTTTTGGCCCAACATTCATACAAGATTCCTCACGCTTAAATTCTCTTGACATTCGTTGATAGTCACGCAAGTCCTCGTCTAGAATGAAATCATCCATGCTATAGTATTCTTCCAAAAACCCTCATGAATGTCCTCCCCAATCCAAATCCTCTGACACCTCGGTTAAGATACATCAGCCTCAACTGAAACACGTGCAACAGTGGGTCTACGAAGGTCCAAAGTGGGATTATCCAATTGTAATGGTCGCCCAATTAATGAAGCCACTTTCCAAAGATAATGATAATTAAACAAATGTAGTGGTAGTCCAGGTAGATCAAACCAAACATGAACTGGAAGAAACTTCCTCGCTAAGACAATAATCTAAAGTCCATTTGGAAATACGCATGGGAAACTTGCCTCAATTCGTCTTTCTTGATGAAAAACTCTGGCTCCCCGTGACATGTTGCTAGCTGGCCAAAATCCGGTAGTCTTCGGAATAATCGGGCTAGAGGACCCCACCACCGCCGCAAAAGACTTCGGCTGAGGGGGAGGGTCCTGTGGTTTCCCATCCATGTTTTGTTGGAGAAATCTCACCTAAAACACCAAATGTTTCTCAAAGAATTAAGACGGATACGAAGATTACCTGCTTCAATTTGGTTGGAAACTCTAAAATCGAAATCGATACTTCAACTCAACACCAATCTGTCTTCAACTTATGTACCTTATATATGCCTCATGATGTGATAGTGTTAACATTTGTACTTAGAGATTCAATTTTGATTAATAAGAGAGTAATGAAAATACTAATTAGTATTCGACATTCAGGGCTTGGATGATCTTTCGGGGGGGATTGTGGTTTGACTTTCTAATTAGTTATGGCTCTGTTGCACACATGCTGATCCTGCTTCTTGTTGTCATACTTGAGTGGTTTTCATTCCGAGTTGTTTCATTTATGTTGTCATATATGGTTTCTCTTTTTGCTGCCGAGTTGTTGGTTTGGAGGTTGCATTTTTGGAGTTTCTTGACATTTATCTTGATCTTTAACGCGCTCTGACTAGTTTTTGCAGGTAAAAAAGTGTAGTTATGCTTGGATTGGATGGAAAAAACACCTTTCCTGTCTTTGTTTGGTCTCTTTTTTTTGCTTATTGGAAAAAAGGCTTATTTGTTGATGTTGGTAGTAGTACGTTGCTAAGTATATTGGGGTGTTGTTGTTGGAGGCTGACTATTTCTTCACTTGTTTTATTTTTTATTTTTGGGAGCTCTTAATCTGCGGCGGCTTGGAATGTCTTAGATGGCTGTTGTGTTGTTTTTGTTGGATGCTGGTTTGCTGCTGGTACTTGCTGTATAGTTGATTTGAGGCTCTTTCTGTAGTCATTAATTAGATAGTATGCTGTTCTTAAGCTACTGATGTATTCCTCTTTTGTAAATTGAATCTTTTTCTAGCACTTTGCTAGAAAAGTTCTCACTAATCATCTTTGTTGTTACATAACAAAAAACATTAGCTTATAAAGTAGGTTGTTTCTATTGACACCACGTTTTTTCTTCAATTGACACCCTTACTTCAGGCACTCTTACACTTGTTGTTGGCACCTATATAATATTTTTTTTTTTTTTTTTTTTGCAACATAACGTCTGTGTCACTAACGTTTGTTTTCGGTACGGGCGCCACTGATAGTGACGTTGGTTTCAGTTAAATAATAGATGGTTTCTTATATTGTATTATGTAAGGGTAGTTTTGGTAATGTATTTGTGTGTACACCTGTGAAAGTGTGTGCAACGGATATGTGTAAAAAGGACACCTCTTGGAGTCTTCCACGGCTGCAGCCTCCACCGCAGCTGCTGAAGCAACAACATTGTTGTCATCAACTACTCAAACAAGAGCTGAATCTGCTTCAGGGACATTAGGCTATTCTTTTACTCATGGTTCTCTGTCCAGTCTTGCCGGAGCAACGCCGACTGGTATTCTGACTTCGGTTCTGTTTGGAGCTACAACCTTTGCACCTAGATTTTACATGCAACAAGGATTCATCCCAGAAACCAGGCTTCCTCCTATATCAGGTTTGAGCTTTGGTAGATTGTATAATAATCCATCCTTCTTCAGTATTGGTTTGTCTATGCTACCCACTGCACCTAATCTTAGCTCATTTAACCATTTGAGGAGAGCCCTCCATGTCGAATCTGCCATTCACTCGGAAATCTAAATCAGTCTGCAGTGTAAAATTAGATCGGTCCAATTATTTGTTGTGGAAATCAACGATTACGCTTTATTATTGGGGACATCGTGCTGAGAGTCATGTTCTTGGGGAAGAAATGCATCCCAAACTTGGCTCAACCTCTCTGTCTGTGTCACCCTCACCGTTTCAACGACCACAGACAACTGAAGAATGGAGTGTCACTGATCAGTTGGATGTACATATGCTAGGGAAATTTGGTTAACCCTTGAGACTTTGTTCAACAGTCAGGCAGAGGCTAGGATGTTGGAATACAAAAGTGCCTTGACTAGAGCCACCAAAGGATCAAAGTCTATGGCAGATTATTTGGCTCAGATGAAGTCTTATGCAGATAACTTGGCTGCTGCTGGGTACCCTATATCCAAATCTGAGCTAATCCTGGCCACTCTTGGTGGTCTTGAGAAGGACTATGAAGCATCAATTGTAAATCTGACAGCAAGAGTGGGATCTATGAACTGGCAAAAAGCCCAATCCCAACTTCTTGTCCATGAAAGGCTTCTAGCTAGGTTCAGTGGTGGTATTGGCAGTGATAACCATGGAGGACCAATTGCTAATTATGTTGGCAGTAACAATCCTAGGCCTAATTACACTACCAGACCTGGAAACCCTTCCAACAACAAAAATTGAGGAAGGGGTGGTAGGAACAACAGAGGCAGAGGTGGAGGTAGGAACTCCAACAATAGCAATTTCCATGGCACTGCATTGCCAATTGTGTGGCAAAAGTGGACACATAGTTATCGTGATGTCGGGCACAGATTTGAGCAGGATTTTGTTCCCCCAAACTCCAACAGCTCTTCCAAACAGGCTATGGTTGCCACTCCACAGAGTATCAGTGATGGATCATGGTATCTTGACAGTGGAACAACTAATCATATCACTTCTGACATCAATAATCTGCATATCACTGAAGATTACACTGGTTTAGATAACTTAACAGTGGGAAATGGTGAGCAGCTTTCTATCAAACATGTTGGTTCTTGTTTTCTTCCTACAAATAACAATCAATCTTTACAACTTAAAAACTCCTTACGTGTCCCTAATATGACAAAAAATCTTGTTAGTGTCTCTCAACTTACTAGTGATTATCCTATTACCATAGAGTTTGACAATCATTGTTGTTATGTTAAAGACAAGGAAACAAAGACCCTGCTGCAAATAGGAGTTCTTAGACATGGCCTCTATCAGATTCCTGTCATTCAAAGATCCAACCAACAAAGCTCCCTTCAATCCAAGATGCAGTCTGAATTCAATAAAACTCTCTGTAATGCTTTTGTTTGTTCCACTGTTTTAGACAAACTCTTGATATTTGGCATAAAAGACTTGGTCATCCTTCCAAATTTGTGTTAAAAACTGTTTTGAATTCTTGTAATGTCAATCTTGTGGATGATTTATCTTTTTGTGAAGCATGTCAGTTTGGAAAATTGCATGATTTACCTTATCCTAAGTCTACTTTTCATGCTAATTATGTTCTAGATGTGATATACACTGACCTATGGGGTCCAGCACCTGTCACTTCCACTTTAGGCTATCAGAACTATATTCATTTTGTTGATGATCACTCCAAATATACCTGGATATTCCCACTGAAACACAAATCTGAAGCCTTGTCTACTTTCCTTGTTTTCAAGAAACTTGTTGAAAATCAGTTTCAGACCACTATCAAATGCATCCAGTCAGGAAGGTAGGGCAGAAAGGAAACATAGGCACATTGTAGAGATGGGTCTGACTCTTCTTGCCCAGTCTTCCATGCCTCTTAGATTCTAGTGGCATAGCTTTGATCAAGCTGTCCAGATCATAAATGATCTTCCAACACCTGTTCTAAATAACAAGTCACCCACTCAGATCCTTCTAAAAACCAAACCAGATTACACTAGATACAAGATGTTTGGGTGTGCCTGCTATCCTAATCTTAGACCCTATAACAGTCACAAGTTTAATTATCATTCTACTAAATGTGTGAACCTAGGGTTGAGCACTCAACACAAAGGCTATAAATGTCTTGATCAATCTGGAAGGATCTATATCAGTAGGATGTGGTCTTCAATGAACATGAATACCCCTTCAAAACTGGTTTCTCTCAAGGTCCTAACAGGGCTGTCCTCATTGATCCTAGTCTTGTTAGTACCTATCAACTGTCTCTAAATCTGCCAACATCTAATCCTGAATCTCAAAAAGAACCAAGTCATATTCCTACTGAAACCAATTATAAAGATCCTTATCATGAGCTGTCTGACACAGAGGTGTTTCATGATGAATCCTATCACAGTCCTGACTCTAATCCTATTCACAGTCCTGACTCCAGTCATATGTCTTCCTCTTCCAATAAGTCTCTTAGGTCATCCACACACACACCTGGTCAAACTTCTCATACTCCTATCCAAGACCTAAGTCCAGAATCTGAAAGTTCATCTTCATCTGACTCACCAAGTAGTGGGGAACAACAAATGACACCTTCTAAACCTGTTGGTCATCATATGCAATCTAGATCCCAAAGTGGAATCTTTAAACCCAAAGCCATCACTAAATCCAACACACCTGCTCATCTAACTGAACCTGTTAGAGTATCTGATGCTTTGAGTAATCCTCTCGTGGAAGCATGCTATGATTGAGGAATTTCAGTGCTCTTCAACAAAATCACATGGGATTTAGTACTGCGCAGAACTGTGATGTAACCTGGTAGGAAATAGATGGATTTTCAAACTCAAATTGAAGCTGATGGGTCTATGTTGAAGCATAAGGCAAGACCGGTGGCTAAAGGTACTTGCAAACTTATGGTGTGGATTTTACCGAGACATTGATCCGCTTGCTAAAGCTTATGCAATGAATCTAATTGTTCTAACTATTGCTGTGATGTTCAAGTGGACCATTAGGCAAGTAGACATTAATAATGCCTTCCTAAATGGTCCATTTAATGAAGCCATCTTTATGCCACAACCAGAGGGATTTGAAGATGCTACTAAACCTGAATATGTTTGCAGGCTTAATAAAGCTCTGTATGGGCTTAAGCAAGCCACAAGAGCCTGGTTCAAAGGCAATTAGGTCTCAAATGCTCCAGTGGGGTTTTACTCACCCGTGGTCGACAACTCATTGTTTGTAATACAGACTGATTTGCATTTGATGTATGTACTAATATATGTTGATGACATTTTAGTGACAGGGATTTCTGATGTCTTGATACAAAAGTTCATCCAGATGTTGCATTCCAGATTTGCCCTAAAAGATTTGGGACCTATATCACATTTTTTGGGAATGCAGGCCTACAAAAATTCTGAAGGGCTAACTCTCTCACAAGAGCATTATGCAGGGCAACTTCTTAAGAGGTTAAATATGGAGAACATCAAGGCTTGTAACATCCCTATATCAGTTGGTAATCACTTGAGCCCTAATCAGGGTGAGCCTATGCAAAATCCCCTCATCTATAGGAGTGCTATTGGAGGTTTGCAATTTCTCACATCCACTAGACCTGATATAGCATACTCAGTGAACTATTTAAGCCAATTCATGCATGCCCCTACTCTGGATCACTGGACAGCATTAAAAAAAACTCCTGAGATATGTTAAAGGAACTTTACATTCTGATGCATTTATTCCAAGTGGCTGCATGCGTGTGTTTGCAAGGATTTTCTGATGCTGATTGGGCATGCTTTCCTTCAGATGGGAAATCAGTCACATGCTATTATGTTTATCTTGGATCCTCTCTGGTTTCATGGTGCTCAAAGAAACAGTCAATGGTGTCTAGATCAAGTACATAGTCTGAGTATAGATCTTTGGCAAATTTGTCAGCAGAAATAACATGGATTGGTCAGCTTCTGAATGAGGTGAGAGTAAAGATGTTCAGAGCTCCAGTGGCTTGGTGTGACAGCTTAGGTGCTGGTTCCTTGGCTCATAATCCGGTTTATCATGCCAGGACCAAGCATATTGAAGTGGATGTTCACTTCATCAGAGACAAGATCATAAACAAAGAATTGTCTGTCAGTTACATTCCTTCAGAGTCTCAAATAGCAGATGTGTTCACCAAGGCCTTGCCTGTGAATCAGTTCAACAACTTCAGGAGCAAACTAAATGTGTTGCATGGGACATTTAGCTTGAGAGGGGGGGGTTAAATAATAGATAGTTTCTTATATTGTAATATGTAAGGGTGGTTTTGATAATGTATTTGTGTGTACACCTGTGAAAGTGTGTGCAACGGATATGTGTAAAAAGGACACCTCATGGATTTGCTCAATCTAACAAACATTTTATCAAGGAATATTTTCTCTCAATCTGTTTAATACCAACGCGTCGATACATCTGATATTATAGTTATAGATGTATCATTGGTGAAAAACATCAGACCCACCGACGTTGTTAGCAATAAACAAAACGTCGGTGATGACATCGATCCGTGCCGTGGTGCCGAAAAGTAATTTGGGTTAGTGGTGAAGTAAAAAAAAAAGGTGCAAAATAAGAAATTAATGACGCCGATAGAGTCGCGCTAAAAGGAAAAATACATTGGTTTTCATAAATAACATCAAATTTGTTTTAGAATCACATATACGACTTTTAACATATGTACTTTTTTGTGGTGGAAAATAGTACGAAAAAAGAAAGAAAATAGAGAAGTAAATTCCTGGTTAGGTTTGTTGGGTGAAATGAGAGGTTTTAGTGTGGTGTAAAATGTGTTTATCAGAGTGATTGTACTTTTAAAGCGTTTAAATTGACGTTACGGGACTACTCATGGCTCCATATTTCTTGAATTTTTTATCCTTCTATTTTATACGCGACTTTACAAAATTACAACACGTGTAGGAAGGTCTTTGCTCAGTGATGTTGGTATGAATGCCCGCCCCAGTCGGTAGCAGGGACACTTATAATCGTGAAATATAATTGTGATTTTCAAAGTAAATTTTTGACTGATAAACATTTGTGTTTTGAAAGTGTCTTCATGACTCTAATAGAACTGCCCAAAATGTTATTGAACGGAAAAGACGTGTTCAGAGTGTATTTTTGGTTGCTCTGATGTTGATTAGCTATGGACTATGCTTCTTGTTGTTGTTGTTTTTTTTTTCTTCTTTTTTTTCCTTTAAGAAACAATCATTTTATTGATAAACAGAGAGTGGAAATCCACAGAATACAAATTCAAAAACTGAACAAGGAAAAACAGGGAAGAACAATTTCAAAAAGTACCTAAGTTCCAAGCTAGTCACAGGTTTCGAAAACGAGACTCCGACTTCGAAATCATCACATATAATGGAGGATGAGTTTCAGTAGTTCTATGGTGAATTGAATTTCTCCAATACCAAATGCTATAGAGCAAGTCTCGAATTGATAAGACCACTTATTATGATGTCCATGGGTTGTTAAAAAGTGCGGATCCATGCACATGGGATTCTTGATGAGAAGAACTCGCTCCATCGTTGTTCAGGTACAAGGGATCTCCATATTTTTCGTGAGAGAATCGCAGTCCGTGCATGGAGGCGTGGTTCATCATCGCTTTTCTGAGTCTACACATGTCGTTGAGGAGACATGTCTTACGAAAAAGAAGGGACATGGTGGGGCGTGGCATTATGTGCAGCTTGCCAGGTCAAAAAGTTCAAGCGAGAAGAGCCTTTAAATTGCTAAAGATTCTTCCAAAAGTGATTACCAGGATCAATACTTGAGGGAGTAAGAAAATAGCAACCATCACCAACAGAATATTTATTATTAGTCGAATTTTTCCAGATAATGGTATCACCTGTCACTCTAAAACCATCTTTTAGAGCTGTAGCCGCAAGACACATGCTTTTCCAAACAGGGGAGCTGGTTGGCTGAGGAGGCTCAAAGGGGCTCCCATATTTCTGGATCAGGATTCTCACCCATAAAGACTGGTCATCAGTAAGTGCTTGCCAAACTAATTTTCCAAGCAGAGCAAGATTCATATTATGCAGATTCTTGAACCCTAAACCACCGCAAAGTTTCGGCTGACAAAGAACATCCCAAGATAAAATGTGTAACTTGCGTGCTCCATCCTCTTCACCCCAGAAAAAATGCTTGTAGATTCTCTCTATTTCTTCTAGACAAGATTTAGGGATTTTGAGGGATTGCATAGCATAGAATGGATGAGTAGCAAGGGAACTTTTAATGAGAATCATCCTACTTGCTCTGGATAGACTTTTTGTCTTCCAGTTGGCCAATTTTTTGCGCATCTTGTCCACTATGAAGTTAAAGCTACTTCTAGTGACTCAAGAGTGGAGGAGTGGCATACCCAGATAGAGTTCCATATTATCTGTATGTTGCATATCAAGCAGCTGCTGAATTTGTATTTTAATAAGTGGGGTGGTATTCTTGGAAGTATGAAATTTGCATTTACTAGTATTCCCAAAAAGGACCAAGACATTTGCAAAAAAAAAACATAGGCTAACTTTAACCGGCTTCCACTCTCCAGCATTAACCGATCTGTCAATTTGCTGGCTAAGATACTCCATACACAGATCAAATAAATAAGGAGCCAAGGGGTCTCCTTGTCTGAGTACCCTTTCAAGCTGAATGGGGCTCATAATATTACCATTCCACAACACCCTGAGTGTGGACGTTCGAAGTGTGAACATAATCAGATCCATAATTTTCTAGGAGAAGCCAACTTCAGGTAAGATCTTCTCCAAAAAATTCCATTCGACTCTGTCGTATGCTTTCTCCAGTTTAATTTTTAGCATCATGTCCCCGTTTTTACCAGTTTTTTGTTTGAATGAATGAATCACTTCTTGAGCAATGATGTTGCCAGTGCTGCCTCTTCCTGGTATAAAGGCTGACTGCGAATGGCTGATTAGTTTCCCAATTACCAGTTGCAATCGATTGGCTATAACTTTAGAAATGACCTTAACACACACATTAGTTATGGCGATAGGCCTAAACTGAGAGACCTTTTCAGGGGGGCTGATTTTGGGGATCAAGGATATAGTTGTCTCATTAAGTCTAGCATCAAATTTTCCTTCTTCAAAGGCATTCAGAATAAATGGGATAATAGTCTTACAGATTATGGGCCAGCACTTTTTGTAGAAGTCAGTGGGGATGCAATTCGGACCTGGAGCTTTGAAGTCACCCATATCAATTAATGCATCTTCAATCCCTTGTTCGCAAACTCTTCTGTTCAGTAGATTACGTCAGATTCATCCAGTCTAGGCAGATGAAGGTTCAGCCAAGAATCAGCATTAGAAGGTTCAGACTTATACAACTGTACAGAAAAGTTTCTCACCATTTCCTCCAACTTAGTTGTGTCATAAATCCAGTCTCCTTGATCATTATTGAGGCAAATTATGGTTTTCCTTTGTTTTTTTTTCTAGTTGCAGTAATGTGGTAGAAGTGGGAGTTGCTTTCACCTTCAGCAATCCACTTGAGTTCTGATCTCTGATGCCAATAAACCTCATCCTGAATCAGGATCTCACCAAGGTCTTTATTGACCTGGTTATGGAGTTGGGACAAGAAGTGAGAGGGTGCAGTCTCCAGGCTACGTTCCACCCCTTCTAGTCAGGCAGCTCTTTTTTCTGTGAAAGATATGTCCAAAAACTTGTTTATTCCAGACGGTTGTTGTTTTCACAAATTTCTGAGTCATATCATAAAATTAAGCTTAGCATCCCATGTATCAGTAACAAGGTCTTCAAAATTACTATGCTTGGAAAAAGGACTGATCTCTTCTTCTCTTCAAAATCTCCAAGTCGGTGTTAAGAAGGATAGGATTGTGGTATGAGTGTTCCCTAGGTAGGTGTTTGATATGGGCACACTCAAATTTCTCTATCCAATCAGTGTTACCCCAGCCCTGATCCAATCTTTGATGAATCCGTTTGTTTCCATGAATAGATCCAACCCAGGTAAATGTAGGTCCTTGAAAAGGAATTTCCAAGAGCTCACATGATTGTAACATATTCCAAGGCTTCACTCTATAGTTGCCTTCGACACTTCTTCCCTCCTGCTTATCTCTTTGATAGATAAGTTGGTTAAAATCTCCCAGTAAACACCAAGGCCTCAAGAACACAGTATGAAGTCGGCAAAGGTAATCTAAGAACCCATTTCTGTCACTAGGAATAGGAGATGCATACATCAAAGTTAGGATCCAGTCAATTTCCTTTTCCTTTAACACGGCCATGGATAGAGACTGATTTGAGCACGAGATATATTGCATATAAGTATCCTCATTGACCCTGAAGCACCACAGACCTTCTACAAAGCCTTTGGCTTCCACTACAAATAGATCTGTGAAATAAGTTTTATTAAGGATCTCTTCGGCTCTAGAACTTGAACTTCTAGTTTCCATCAAATAAAGAACATCAGGTTTATGGTCCCGAAGAATAGATTTTAAGTGTCGTCGAAAAAGCCTTTGGACTTGGCTCCTCTGCAGTTCCAAGATAAAATCTTCATCAAAAAAATTATGTAGAGGGATGGGAGCTCACCATCTCCACCTCATATAGAGGATTTAGACCTAGGTTGGTCAATGACTCATCACAACTGCTGCGGTTTTGTGGAGCAACATGGGGTGGACTTAATAGGATGCTCAAGTTGCTGGGGCACATGAGAAACATCCCTATTAAGGATTCTGACTTGGCCATGCCGTAAAAGGATAGCATCTCCCCGATGTTAGGAAATCTATGCGGGAACGCAGTGAAATTAAAAATTTTGATTCCCTTTTACGAAGATCGAATTCGTTTAAGCAACAAGCATAAAAGAAGCAGACGTGAGAATACCTTGGTTGATCCAATTGGATCGACGCTTTGTCTACGGTTGATGGTCCACGCACCAAGCCGTCCAAGTGTCCGGCCTCTAGTGGTAATCCACACGAACAACCGCCGGAATCCTCGAAGGACTACTGCCGGAAAAAGTCGACTGCTAGGTCGCCTTTTCTTCTTCCCACAAAAACTATCTCTTTCTTTTACGAGAATATTGCAAGAATATTGTGATACAAAAGAGCTTGACCCACCTACCCTTTTATAGCTAAAATGTACGCCCCTTATGTCTTGCATAGGAGTGGGGAACAAGAAACTATTTTCTCAATAGAATAAGGATTTAATAAATCAATCAGATATTTGACTGATGATCTCATCAAGTATTTTCCATAAAATCATATCTGCCGGATATTTAATATCTCATATTAAATATTTCCCAAGATATATATTGTCAATATCTAATATCGAGTATATCTTTATTATATTACAATAAATCAATTTACACATGTATATATCATATATATATACTATATGCATAAATATATATATATATATATATATATATATATATATATATATATATATATATATTAATATATAATACTATGATTAATTTGCAAAATCCATGTGTATCAATATACACATAAACATGCGCCCCATGTATGTATAAATATACATTTAATTAATCAACATAATTAATATCTTGTATTATATTTATTCATAATAAGCAGGGGAAGGGCTAGAATGAAAAAATGATAAATGGGTCTAGAAGGACAAATTTCAAAATCAGAGATTAGTAAGAGACAAATTGCTAATATAGTGACAAAAATGCCCCTTATAATTTTAATAATAACGAATAAGAAGAAGTAGTAGAACAACCTATAAAATGTTGTAAGATCCAATGAAAAATAGTAACAACCTAAAAAAACAAGTAGTATGACCTAAAAAAAAATCGTAACACCCTAAAAACAAGTAATAATGACCCGTAAAATATAGTAACCCTAAAAACAAGTAATGTGATAGCTTAAAACAAGTAATAATGACCCGTAAAATATAGTAATTGACGATAAACAAGTCGTAATGATGATCCGTAAAATGTCGTAACATCCTAAAAACAAGTAGTAACAGACTAAAAATAAATAGTAACAGCCCGTAAATGTTACGACATTTTACCAAACAACAGCCCAAATCCTGCTGCTTCACCTCAAAAAAAAAAAAAAATCTGGCCGCTTTGTCTTCTTCTTCAAAGCGAGTTTTGGCTTTCAAAGCGACCACGGAGGCCAAAATCCGCGACAACGCAAATGGAGTTGGAAATAGAGCAAACAGCAAACCTCCTTCTCCAAATATTAATGGAAAGAATTCACCCTTTCAGATTCGAATTAGAGCCTTCACGTCAGCTTTTCTGGAATTCAAATGAAATCGATCCATTAATTGTTCGATAAGCATCAGGATAGAATAGAGGAAATAAGCATCAGCAACATACAATTAAAGTGCCGGATTCTTGAACTCACCGAATCTTCACCCAAGACTCGATCTTTTACTGATTTTGTGCGATTTGGACATTATTGGCTTTAAAAACGCGTCATCGGTCTCAGCAAATAACTCTGTCCAAATCTCGCCGGATTCTTCACCTTAATTAGGTTGCTGCCGTCCGAAAATCAAGAGATTTGGCTGCTTGCTGTGAATGGACGGAGAAGGAAGAAGGAAGGGAAAAAAAAAGGAAATTCAGATTTGGATGTATATATATTAAAAAAGGGTATATTGGTAAGTTTCCATGTGATTTGTCCTAATTAATAATTAGTGTCCTAATTAATAATTAGTGTCCTTGGAGCCGGATAATTGAATAAATACGTCCTTCTCGGCAAAAACCTATAATAAATAAATACCACAATATAAATTTATCACTATAACACTTTATAGTAGGCATAAATAAATCCTCATCCGGTTATCTCTATATCCACAAATTAATTCCGGGTAGTTATTCATATGTGTGTGACCCGATATGTTTCCGAATATGTTTGTTGTAAGCACAAAGTGCATTTACTAAAATGCCCTTCACACCTAACGATCACGAACAACGTCTAGCAACACGTTCATGACCCCCAATCATCGGAAAGAGTCAAGTGTTGTGACTACAACCATTCATGTGAAACGTTTACCGTGTAAATACAATTCTATCACTGTAATAATATCTATACGGTCGTATCTCGAGTGTTAATACATTAACGACCGTATCATATAATCTGGATGTCATGCTCTCTCGAAATAACTCAATTACTCCCACTTTGCAATAATTCACGAGAGCTAGACATTCCTTATAGAAGGCCCTTTCGGATATTTACTCCACTATTAGTTGCACGGTTTCCGGACGAGCGATATGAATCCTACGCATGCTTCCGTATCACACCTAATCACTACCGTATGATCGCCTCATGGCTAGGGGAAACCTCAATAGTATCAAAGTATGACAATCCACACCGTGATGCCATGAAGACTCCGGGCTCAGGATAATCACACAACCGCGACATAGTGCGACACTTAATAAAGTAAGTGGTCAGTCTAGCAAACACATTCTCTAATACACGTCCACGTACAGTCCAAGTGTCTATACACTTTGATAGACGAGATCTATACCTATCTTCATAAGATAGAAGACATCCAATACGTGCTAAACTAACCGTACTATTAATGTCATGTTTAATAGTACATACGACTAGAGATATTTAAGTATAAAACCAGTTAAAGTGAGTTGAGATCTCATCAACCATAATCACTATCATAGTTTCTCTTTCACAGTTTGACATTAGGGATGTTATCATATATACAATATCTTAAATGGTCCGTTGAACGAACGAATATATAATGACAGAAAGCCATTTATCATATGTATAAACATAAAGAAAAAGTATAAATGATCTGACCCGGTCGGATCCGGTCCAACCCGATTGGGTTTAGGATACTATTGCAACACCTGAGTGGTATCATTCATAAGGTCATAAAGAGATGATCTCGTTGTACTTTTCTATTTAGAAGTGGCCGATTTTTTCATCTGTTGCCCTTAGATTCCCAACTCGGACCTCTCGATCTTTTGCTTTCCTCGCATTAGAGCATTTTTGGTTTGATCTGTTCTCGCCTTGGAAGATTCCGTTCCTTGTTTATTGGTATTATTTCCTCAGAGTCCGCTTGCCTTTACCATTAGGTCGATTGGCAAATTTGGTTTTGAACTTCCTTAGTCGTTGTGTTACTCCATGTGATTCTACCTACATCACAAAATCTCTCAAATCTGAATCACATCGTATGTTTACCGTCTCTTCCACTTCGTCCATAAGAACTTCAAATCTTGATCCAGAAGCTTGCACCTCTGTGGTCATATCATTTGGTTGTTTTTCATTTCTTTGTTGATGCACAACATTATCTGTTTGTATGGGTTCTTTTTCTGCTTCTTTCGGATTTTTAGTCCCTTGAGAATCCTGCCAAGTTTTACCTTTTCCGGTGGTCCATTTTCTCCTTCTAGCCTGATGTCGGGTCAAGTAAAATAAAATACTCGATACCTAAATAACACACTTTAGAAAAAGAGAACCAGTTCAATCGTAGTATAGTTAGATAGAGTCGAGGTCGATCCCACAGAGACTCGGCTTAAACGAAATACGACTTATTAAACTAAAAAGCAAATTAAAGGCGGTCTACGACCAACAAATAACGCAGAAAATAAAATTGACACAATAGAAACACAAAACCAACAAAAGACACAACGACACTAAGACACTTGTTTTTATAGGTTTTATAAATGATTAACGAACGGTATTGATAACGCTAGTAGTAATTACTCCCCCATGCTATGTAGATTGACGACGAGACAAAACAAGACATTTAAGATTAATTATTCTGACTACGGGAGTCATCCCCAAGATAGATCTAGCTCGGTTAGGCCATCTAGATCATCGTGTCTCCATTACGTGACTTCACATTTTTAGTCTCCATCTCATATAACCCGACACAATTACGAAACTAGGGATGCGGTATAAACCGTAACCTCATCTAAGCAACATTCCTATGATTAGGCGTACTTCTTAGACACCGATTCAATCTCATCCTAAATAACAATCACTTTTTGGGTCTCATGTTAAATTACGATGACAAATAATTAAGTTGATCAAGTTTAATTACTCGTTTGAATTACAAAGCGAGAACCTCGACGTAGTCGGCCGTTCACAGACAAATCAAGAACATCACAGATCTTGCTACCAACGAGACATAGGCTCACTGCCAACAAGCTCAGATCTGAACCAGATTTGCTCGTGAAACGTCTTTTACATCTCAGATCTACATAAACATGGGTTCGTAAATTAACTACATCACGAAATCAATACACAAAAAGACTACTCCATAACGAAATAAATTAGATCTACGAATAAAGATTGCATAATAGAGTAGACATTACCCTCGAAGACGAGCGTGACTCCCACTCCTCGATACGATCTCTAACCGGAGATTCTAACGACTCCGTAATGAACGAACATAAAATAAAATAAAGAAAACAACAAACTATATTGATCAAGTATTGAAAATAATGTATTTCTATGGTGTACATATGGCGTGTACTACACCCCTTTATTTATAGGTGTTCAAGCTAATTAAGAGATATACTTCAAAATGTCAAACAAATAAGAGATAACTCCCGGCCGATCATTAAAATGTGACATGCGCCCCCCCTAAATGGCGTGTTCAAAAGTCGGCGCCATCATGATTGGCTTTGCTGGCTTTTGTCATGCTTTACTCCTCTTCTTGTGCTAATCCGATATTTATCTTCAATGCATCTTGAATTTATCTTGAGATTAAATTCTTCTATTTGTATTTATCCTCCATAATTATCCAAATTCTGCAAAATAAATATTTATTCCAAAATAAATCATATTTAAATAAAAAATGGATAAATACCAAAATATACAATATAAACGGATAAATACTAAATTATGCCTTATAAATGGATAAATACCAAATTATATAATATAAATCACATAACATTAAATAATCCATATAAACAGGTGATTTATCATAAAATATATATTATTAATCCCGATTTAGGGATAATGTTGATGACTTTTACGGGTATAATTTGACCGTCATCATAGCCGCAATCATCCAAGGACCATACAGATTTTCCGGTGTAGCCCCTTGTGGTTTTTGTGGTTGAGTCTCCACTGATCCAGGCTCACCATTCTGTTTTTCTGCTGCAATTAGAGCAGGGTATGTCTCTTTGCTATGTCCAAACTTGCCACAGTTGTAGCATATATGAGGTAGAACCTCATATTCTATCTTGAATCTCTTTCCATTGATAACCACTGAGGATTTTAATTTCTTCTCAAGATTCACCTCCACACAAATTCTCACAAATCTCTCTCTTTCATTGAAAGCAATTTTAGGATCAACTCTGATTGGTTTGCCCACCATGCTTCCCAATCTCATCAGAAGATGATCTTCGAAGATTTCAGATGGTAGACTTGTGAATCGAACCTATGCCAGAGTAGTTGTAATGGTCTCCTTCTCCGATTGAAAGAACGGCTACAAAAAAAAATACCTTTTCGCTACACTATTGTTTGTCACACAACAAAAAAAGTGTTGCTATATACTTACTTTTAGCCACATGAGCGTGGAAAGAAAGTCTAACCTAGTACTATTAGCCATACTTTTTTTGTGTGTGTGGCAAAAATTAATGTAGCAATAGAGTGTTTTTTGTAGTGAAGGTAGTGTCCCATTATCGCCCATAGGCCATTCTCTAAGACAGTTTCGTAGTCCTCCTTTCTTGTGAATCTAACCACATAAAATCCATGTTCATGGTCAGCGATATCAATTTGCCCCTGATGTTTCCAAAGTTCGGAAAGTCGTTGATGTTAGGTGTACTGCCCGAAAGACAATTATATAATTATTTTAGGACAGAATTGATAATTCATCTTTATTATATGCATGTATGCTTATAATTAATACACTACTGAAAACCCTAAGTACCTCGTTTATGTAATCACATAACTCAGTGTATGGCTATACACAAGAGGACTGAGTTAGTGGGAAGTACTTAAATTAACTTAGTCCGTAGCGTTTATTAATTTGAGTACGGGTCTCATGATTAATTTACTATTAATGCGCCCAGAACACTTTACGGTGTGACAGACTTATCCGGACTGTCGGTAATAGGGTACCTAGTGGGGCATTTATATATGATGATAATCATATAGGGCTGGACCGATTTGATTTGAGTTCTCATTATAATTCCGTGATCGAGAAGTCTTATCGAATCACAAGATGATCATATATGGATTAATCTCAATCCTGAAGTGATCACAGACAATTGTTTAGACTAGGGTAGAGTTTGATGTGTTAGTAAGGATCACTTCGCAGCAGATGTGGTCCAACACTCTCGTTGGTTCTATTGCAGGATGAGTGAGTAGTCTGTGCTATCACAGATATGTAATCCATTCCTTCCATCGGGAAGTAGACAGACAGTTCCCTTATTTGTTAACCCTAGAAACTGATCGATGGGCCCAGTTCATATTATATTAGTTATAAACTAATTGATCACTAGGGGGTTAATGGTAAATAAGGATAATATGTTTCGAGAAGGGTTTACGGAGATATCCCGAATCGAAGTGAACATTCTATGGAGGATTTATCCATATGTAATGATTATATCAGTGGACACCTTATGACTCATAGTTGAGTGTAAGTTTATATCTATATTCAGCAGAGTTCAGTTTCGGGTTTATGGTGGTGTAATCCCGGAATTAATAGGTTGGATATAATTGTTCGGTCTGACGAATAATTTATTCGATTTATTGTAGCTACTGAATATGGGTCCATGGTCCCCGACATGGCTCCTAATATAGCATATACGTTTTCTCGTCATTTCGCCTCAATTATAATTAAATAGTTGGATTGGACTATTTATTTGATATGTGGATTAATTGTTTAGTTGGACTATATAATTATATACACGGAACATAATGTTTTCGTGGACTCGGCCTAATTTAATGGAAGAATGCGTGTGAATGATTATAACAATGGACACTTATCAACTCGATTCGACGTTTTGAGAATAAGTTATATCTATAATCGATAGAGTTCAGTTTCAGATTTATGGTGGCGTAATTCTGGAATTAATGAATTAAGTAGAAATATTCAGTTCGATGAATATTTTATTTAATTTATTGTAGCTACTGGTTATAGGTCCATGCTCCCCGGGTTGGCTCCTAACATGCGAGTGTTTTATCGTTTTATGGAACCTCGAGAATAAATTAAATAGTAGGTATATTTAATGAATATGCCATATTATTTATTTGGTAAATAATACGTAAAATAGAAAAGACATCTTCTATTAAAAATAGTGACTAAAGTGGCGCCACATGTTGACAATTAGGAAAAGAAATTTTCCTAGATTATGTCACATGTGTTATTAATTAATTATCTATTTGTTGGATAATTAATGGAAAATTAAGAGATTGATTTTTTGGGAATTATCTCTTATTTTGTGGGAAAAATATCTTTTCCCTATGGGAATAGGTTTTTGTATTGTGAAAAGGACAACTCTCTCTTTATAAGTTATTTTCCTATTTAAAGAGAGTTCCTCCCAACACAATTACACATTGAAATTGGCGCCACAAAAAAAATAAAGGAAGAAAAATTAGTTTCTTGCCTTAGTCATTTAGAGAAGAAAAGCCTAGGGTTTTTCTTGTGCATATTCGAGGAGGTTCTACGGCGAGGATCGACGTCCACCAGTCGTCGCTTGGAGATACAATCCGGAAGATCACGGCTTCTCCCATGGTCAATTTTATCATCTCTCTCCGGTATGGGTAAATCTACTAACCTTCTCGTCGGATTAATTTGTTATGTTTCATATCGTAAATCGCATAAGCTTCCGATGTGCTAAGATTGAGTGTCTCGATCGGTGCTATTACTCCTAGCACAACTCTTGTCTTACAAACTTGAAACAAAACTACAACATGGTCTATCAATAAAAAACATTATAGTCTAGAACATCATATATAATAAAAGAAATGTAAGCATCAAGCATGTCATCAACTCAAATGTCAACCTCAAAGTCGTCATCCAACACTTGATCAACATGTCCGTCTTCTCACCCAAAAAGCATACAAACAAACATGCCATTAAGGTAAGTACAAAGTACTTAGCAAGAGGAAGAAGCTAATGTATAATTAAAGTTTACAGCGAAAGGTTTAATAATTATTATTAAGTTTTCGTCATTAGACCGACTCAATTCTATGGTTCACTTCATGCTCATCAACATGTCGTGACTATTGGTTTCTAGCTTAGCTTATCTCTGTTACAACCGTATTCAGGGGCACTCCGCATGGTGTTCATCCATCACAAGATAGCTAGGTGAAACCTATTGAAAGATCACCCCAATAGCCACGGAAGTCTATTCTGGTAGACTCTGATAGTGTACATGTTCGGTGAAGTTCCTCCACTGCCATTTAGCCGTTTATAGGCCAGCAGTGTTGTTCACCTTTAGAACGCCCACACATCGCGATATGACATTGTGCATTACCAAGAATGACGTGATGTTTAATTTTTTAACCACACAAGTATGTTTGTTATTAATTATAAACTAGCCTCCTAAGTGTTTTCAAGTAAGCTCCCTCACATTTAGTACTCTCTTTCCTAGGCCACTAGACACGGACAAGGCCTAGCACATACACAGACATTGACATATACTAATCCATCAAAGCACATGCCAATCAAACTTTTCCGACGGTCCCGAACTTCAACTCTTAGGAAGCATTCATTCGGTGCCGGAACTAAATGCATCAGAAGCTTAATCATGGCTTGTTCAAGTTCATTTAGTGTTATTAGATCAAGAAACAACAATTAAAACTATACTTGGAGCTTAAACACAACATTTCCTTAAAACAGGGCTTAATGCGCACACATTCAGCTGAATGCACACATTTTGAGCATTAAGGATGATTCTGCTAGGGCAATGCGCACACATTGCCTTTGATGCGCATTACATTTGACTATTTGACAAATTCAAGATGCTTCTACTCAGCCAATGTGCACACATTTGTTTAGAATACGCACACATTCACCAAGAAACACCCTAAAACATACTTTTATGCACTTAAATGATTCCCAACCCTTTCCCAACATGATCAACATCCATTAAGGTAACAAAACAGCAAAAAAAACCATATCTCAACATGGCATAGCACTTCACACATTAACTACAACATTTAAGCACAATTTCTAACACCAAAACATGCAAAAACTCAACCCTTGCATTATTAAACCTTAATTAAACAATATAAAGAGCCTCTTACTTGTGATCCAAAGCAAAGCAAAGCAAAACTTGAAGCGAACAGAAAAACCCTTCTGATTCCTCAAGACAAAATCTAGATGAGCATCAATTAGATCTAAATTAATCATCATCATAGGTTTCTACACCAACTATACTACGAATTAAACAATTTTAGAACAACAGAAAGGCTCAAAACTTAAAGATCTCTAACTAGGGAAAAACTATTACCTTTCAGAACTTGGAAAACTTGGTATCAAAACGGTGTGCTTCTCGTGATCACGAATATATACACTAACTTCTATATACACATTCATTAACATAAATCTTCAAGTGATTTGGACATTTACCATCTCTAACGTCAAAGTTTCCACACATTCAACACTATTGATCCGAAGAGTCAAACCTAAGTACCATTCCAACTTACTTTCTCATGTGATCCACCTAATAACCAACCCCACAATCATATCATCTCCATTTATAGCACATTCTTGACTTATCTCCACCAAAACTTCGAGTCACAAGGTCACTATTATCTTCCACACCAAGGTTGCCTAACGCTTCGTCCCAAAATCAACATATGCAAATCCACTACTAAGTCAGATACGCCTAAGTTCTTTTCCATATTATTCATCATCACAATGTTTCCACACTTCGGTTAAGGTCGTTCTAACCTATGTATTCATCCTTACCTTCGACGAACTAGCTATTTAACTTAAGAAACCTCATCACCATCTTATTATCAATTCAGCACTAATCCGTCTTTAGCACACCCAAACCATAACCATACTTCAAGCTTTACTAGTCTTCAAATGGGAAACCATAAATACATCTTCTACCAAGCTTATAAGGTTTTCCTATAGATAAGAAACAAATTTCAGCGGTGAGTTTGTCTACAACCATAAAATTTTGAAAACAAGGAACATCTCCTCAAAATGATTTATGATAAAATCCAAGTAAATTCGTGGATTGTTTCGTGAAGAAATCACAAATGACGGCTAATGAAGGAAGACAAAAGATTTTCAAATAATGCATGTTTCTATGTCGTTCACAAACTAATGTATGCTTTTAAATCAAAGATTGTTATGACATGCTTAAATATTTGCAACAAAGATGCAAACGTTCAAAAAGATATGAAGGCATCCCTTTATTTAACCTGAGGATTCAAAAGCTATTTCTTCCAATACAAAAAAGAAAGATTTAAAGCAAAGCAATGCAATTCGACCTTTGTAATTAAACTTATCATAAAAGACACTCTAAAAGCAAATTCAAAATATGAAGTCGTTTCACTGTGTATCGGTTAAACTTGATACAAACCGAGAATTATGAAAACCCCAATTCTTAAGTTTAGAAAGGTGAGGATGCTTTTTGAAACCAAACTTTTAAAATGTTGAAAATGTTTGAAAAAATATATAATGCTTCAAAACAAGACGCCTCTGAGAAACTAAATTCGCAATAGGAAAACTTTTACTGAGCTTCAAAGAGTTTCAGATGGAAAATTTAACTAGAATATGAGTTACATATAGTATGGAAGGGGAAACATTTGAAATCAGGGGTAACCAAGTATAAAATCAAATGATTATAAAAGAGAACCTCGTTAGAGAAAACATGGGATTGGAAAGTCACCATGTAATTGTTTTCTAAATCATGAGATGGTATCAAATCTACAACACTTAGTCTTTACCTATTAAACTCCTTAGCTTGGATAACAACTAGGTTAAAGTCTTATTCTTCAAAGCCTTCCCAACACCTATAACCCTCCACACCTAAACTTCCAAGGTAAAAGAATAATGTCTATCCTTACATGAGCAAGAACTTAAATGGTTTAAAAGTTTAAGTACATACATCAACCATGACATGATTGACATGCACAAAACAAACCGAATAGATTTTGACCATGTTGCAAAGAGAAAAGTTTTAGGCATTTAAGTTTTACATATGATGCTAAAAAACCAAAAACTTTGGAAAGGCATAGGTTGGTCAAAATAATTGTTTTCGTCAATTGCTATAAGCTGTTAATTGTTTTCAGAAATTCACAAATTGACTTGTGTTGAAGATTGTACTCAAACCAAAAAGATATTGCAGTTGATTCTAAAACTAAAATTGTAGAGCTGAGTTTTTCTACAACATATCGAAAATTCAAGTCATTTGGAGATGTTTAACTTGTTCAAAACAGATTGATAAGTGGAAGTGTCGCTGCAGAATTTTCTGAACAAAGTGTTCATCCTTATCAGGAAATTTAGGAACAATGCACTTAAGAAAATTGATGTTATTCAAGCCATGTGTAGCAAGAAGAAAACATTACATCCTCAACGAGAAAGAACAGAAGAGAAAGATCCAAAAGCTCGAAAAGAAGAGATAGATTCTACTAAGGATCTTAGAAGGACCAAACTTGAGGGGATTACAAAAATGATGTGCTTAGAACTCAACCTTAATCTTATCAGGATTTCCACCAAGACCAAGAGAGATCAGAAAGGTTCTAAAAGGTCTAAGGATATCTAATCTCAGAGGAAAGAAAACCTAGAACAAGAAGGACGCTTTTCTCTGATACCAACTATAAAGCCCCGCTCCCAGATACCAAGACTTTATCCGGAAGAGAACGTTCGGCGCGTATAACATTAAATAAATATAACATTATACACCAGCCTCTACGTCATCTTATCAAAATAAATCAACGGAAGCCCAAAAGGCTCGGGTAAAAACATAAATGCTACTAGAATAGAATACAAACCGACTATAGTTGAATTGTTTAACTTACAACAACGAAAGGTCCAAAGGTTACAATGTACGATGTTTAAAAGAAGGTACAACTCTTGTCATAAAAACTTGAAACAAAAGTACAACATGGTCTATCAATAAAATACATCATAGTCTAGAACATCATATATAATATAATAATTGTAAGCATCAAGCATGTCATCAACTCAAATGTCAACCTCAAAGTTGTCATCCAACACTTGATCAACCTGTTCGTCTTCTCACCCAAAAAGCATACAAACAAACATGCAATTGAGGTAAGTACAAAGTACGTACTTAGCAAGAGGAAGAAGCTAATGTATAATTAAAGTTTACACCGAAAGGTTTAATAATTATTATTAAGTTATTTTTATGAGACCGACTCAAATCTAGGGTTCACTTCATGCTCATCAACATGTTGTGACTATTGGTTTCTAGCTTAGCTTATCTCTATTACAACCGCATTTTAGGGGAACTCCGCATGGTGTTCATCCACCATGAAATAGCTAGGTGCAACCTGTTGGAGGATCACCCCAATAGCCACGGAAGTCTATTCTTGTAGACTCCGTTAGTGTACACATTCGGTGAAGTTCCCCCACTGCCATTTAGCCGTTTATAGGCCAGCAATGTTGTTTACCTTTAGAATGCCCACACATCGCAATATGACCTGGTGCCTTACCAAGAATGACATGATGTTTTATCTTTTAACTACATAAGTATGTTTGTTATTAATTATTAACTAGCCACCTAAGTGTTTTCAATTAAGCTCCCTCTCATCTACTACTCAATTTCCTGGACCACTAGACATGGATAAGGCCTAACACCTACACAGACATTGATAGATACTAATCCATCAAAGCACATGCCAATCATACTCTTCCGACGGTCCTGAACTTCAACTCTTAGGAAGCATTCATTCGGTGCTGGAACTAAATGCATCAGAAGCTTAATCATGGCTTTTTCAAGTTCATTTAGTGTTATTAGATCAAGAAACAAAAATTAAAACTAGACTCGGAGATCAAATCACAACATTCCCCAAAACATGGTTTAATGCGCAAACATTCAGCTGAATGCACACACACTCAGCATTCAGGATGATTCTGCCAGGGCAATGCGCGTGCTTTGCCCTCTGTTGCACACACATACGACTATTTGACAGATTCATGATGCTTCTGCTCAGCCAATGCGCACACATTGCTCAGGAATACGCACACATTCAACCAGAAACACCCTAAAACATACTTTTCTTCACTTAAACGATTCCCATCCCTTTCCCAACATGATCAACATCAATTTAGGTAACAAAACAACAGAAAAACCATATCTCAACATGCCATAGAACTTCACACATTAACAACAACATTTAAGCATAATTTCTAACACCAAAACATGCCAAAACACAAACCTAGCATCAAAAAACCTGAATTAAACATTAGGAAGAGTCTTTTACTTATGATCCAAAGCAAAGCAAAACTTGACGCAAATAGTAAAACCCTTCTACTTCCTCCAGCCAAAACCTGGATGATCATCAATTAATTCTAAATTAATCACGATCATGTTACTACACCAACTATACTATGAATTAAACAAATTTAGAACAACAGAATGGCTAAGAACTTAAAGATCTCAAACTAGGGCAAAACTATTACCTTTCATAACTTGGAAAACATGGTATCAAAACGGTGCTCTTCTCGCAATGATCACGAATCTCTACTAAAACCGAAACCGATAAGAACATGATGAACTATGGCTAGGATTCCCCTTTTCTCCTTTCCTGTTTCTCTTTTTCCTTTCTCAAGAGTTCAGAGTTTGTGCAATTGTGAAGAATGAATTTTCCTGACAACTTCCCATGAAATAAGGAAGTTACTTAGTAAAAAATAACTCCTAAGGAGTTATTGCCTTTCAATACCTTATTTCTTTTTAACTTAGAACCCAAAAATCCTTTAATTAAAAGAATAAAGTATACTGATTTTATAAAAGACCATTTTTCCATTTTTCGAAGGTACAAGATGTTACATTCTTCCCCCTTAAAGAAGTTTCATCCCCGAAACTTGCCAGAACCTATTCCTAATTCATCTTAGATATCAGCTTTGCCTAACTTCTATATACACATTCATTAACATAAATCTTCAATTGATTTGACCTTAGGTATCTCTAACGTCAAAGTTTCCACATGTTCAGCACTATTGATCCAAATAGTCAAACCTAAGTACCATTCCAACTTACTTTCTCATGTCATCCACCTTATAACCAACCCTACAATCCTATCATCTCCGATTATAGCACATTCTTGACTTAGCTCCACCAAAACATCGAGTCACAATGTCACTATTATCTTCCACACCAAGGTTGCCTAACGCTTCGTCCCAAAATCGACATATGCAAATCCACTACTTTCAAGTCAGATACACCTAAGTTCTTTTCCATATTATTCATCATCACAACGTTTCCACACTTAGGTGAAGCTCGCATTAACCTACGCATTCATACTTACCTTCAAGGAACTAGCTATTTATATTAAGAAACCTCATCACCATCTTATCATCAATTCATCACTAATCCGTCCTTAGCACACCCAAACCATAACCATACTTCAAAGTTTACTAGTCTTCAAATGGGAAACCATAAAGACATTTCTACCAAGCTTATAAGGTTTTCCTATAGATAAGAAACAACTTTCATGGGTGAGTTTGTCAAGAACCATAAAATTTTGAAAAAAGGAACATCTGCTCAAAATGTTTCATGATAAAATTCAAGTAAATTAGAGGTGTGTTTCGTGAAGAAATCACAAATGACGGCTGAGGAAGGAAGATAAAAGAGTTTCAAATACTGCATATTTCTGTGGCGTTACAAAACTAATATATGCTTTTAAATCAAAGATTGTTATCACATTGCTTAAAGATTTGCAACAAAGGTGCAAACGTTCAAAAAGAAATGAGGGAATCCCTTTATTTAACATGGGGATTCAGACGCTATTTCTTCCAATAAAAAGAAGAAATATTTAAAACAATGCAAGGCAAATCGACCTTTGTAATTAAACTTATCATAAAATATACTCTAAAAGCAAATTCAAAATATGAAGCCGTTTCACAATGTATCGGTTAAACTTGATACAAACCGAGAATTATGCAAACCCCAATTCTTAAGTTTAAGAATGTGAGGATGCTTCTGCAAACCAAAATTTTAAAATGATGAAAATGTTTGTAAGAAAAAAAATATAATGCATCAAAACAGTACGCCTCTAGGAAACTAAATTCCACAATAGTCAAACTTTTACTAAGCTTCGAAGAGTTTCTAATGGAAGATTTAACTAGAATATGAGTTACAAATAGTATGGATGGGGAAACATTTGAAATCAGGGGTAACCAAGTATGAAAACAAATGATTATAAAAGAGAACCTCGTTAAAGAAAACTTGGGATTGGAAAGTCACCATGTAATTGTTTCTCGT
Organism: Gentiana macrophylla; assembly: GCA_026214975.1. Classification (NCBI taxonomy): domain Eukaryota; kingdom Viridiplantae; phylum Streptophyta; class Magnoliopsida; order Gentianales; family Gentianaceae; genus Gentiana; species Gentiana macrophylla. Next base: position 50,279,012 of record CM047813.1, read on the forward strand.
CACAGAAGTGTATTAAATCTACAACACTTAGTCTTTACCTATTAAACTCCTTATCTTGGATAACAACTAGGTTAATGATCTTATGCTTCAAAGCCTTTCCAACACTTATAGTCCTCCACACCTAAACCTCAAAGGTAAAAGAATAATGTCTAACAATTCTTGAGCAATAACTTAAATGGTTTTAGAAGTTTAAGTACATACGTCAACCATGAAATGATTGACTTGCATAAAACAAACCGAACAGATTTTGACCATGTTACAAAGGGAAAAGTTGTAGGTATTTAAGTTTTACATATGATGCTCAAAACTCAAAAATTTGGAAAGGCATAGGTTGGTCCAAATATTTGTTTTCACAATTGCTATAAGTCGTTGAAAAATTTCAGAAATTCACAAACCGACTTGTGTTGCAGATTGTAATTGAAACCGAAAAGAATTGGCACTTGGTTCCAAAACTAAAATTGTAGAGCAGAGTGTTTTCTACAACATATCAAAAAGCCAAGTCATTTGGAGATGTTAACTTGTTCAAAACAGATTGATAAGTGGAAGTGTCATTTGCAGAACTTTCTCGAACAAAGTGTTCATCCTTATCATGAAATTTATGAACAATGCACATGAAAAAATTTGATGTGATTAAAACCGTGTGTAGCAATAAGAAAACATTACATCCTCAATGAGAAAGAACAGAAGAGAAAGATCCGAAAGCTCAAAAAGAAGAGAGAGATTCTACTAAGGATCTTAGAAGGAACAAACTTGAGGGGATTACAAAAAGGATGTGCTAAGAACTCAACCTTAACCTTACGAGGATTTCCACCAAGACCAAGAGAGATCAGAAAGTTTCTAAAAGGTCTAAGGAAATCTTATCTTAGAGGAAAGGAAGCCTAGAACAACATTAATGACGATTTTCTCGATACTAAATCGAAACGCCGCGCGCCCACGGATACTGGTACTTATCAGGAAGAGAACGCTCGTCGCGCATAACATTAAATAAATCTAACATTATAAGTCACCTCTATGCCGTCAGATCAACATTAAATAAATCTAACATTATAAGTCAGCCAAAGATTACATCGTACGATGTCTAAAAGAATGTACAACTCTTGTCTTACAATCTTGAAACAAAAGTAAAAAATCTCTCCTTTCCTGTTTCCCTTTTGCCTTTCTCAAGAGTTGAGAGCTTGTGCAATTGTGAAGAAGGAATTTTCCTGACAACTTCTCACCAAATAAGAAAGTTACTTAGGGTCTGTTTGGTACCAAACAAATTAAATACTTATTCAAAAAAAATTAAATGACGGTTAGATTTTATGGTGTTTGTTAATATTTTTAATACATTTTAATTAATTAAATACCACTTAAATTTACATTGAAAAAATTAAAAAGTTTTCAACGCCTCTACATCAACTTATCGTTGAAAAAAAAATTGGTGCCCCATTTTCCCACGTTTGCACGTCAGCTATTTTGGTCAAAATTTCAATTTTTCAAATTTTTTTTTCTTTTTTTCAATGTTTTTCCTTAAACACACGCACTTTTTTAAAGCTTTTCTTTTTTAACATCTTTTTATTATTCTCCCCTTTTCCTACTATCTATTAATTGTCAAAGCAAAAAAATGGCCACGTCGCCCCTTTTTTTTTTGTGAATCCTTTTTTTTTTTTCCTTTTTTTTCCTACTCCTACATTGTATTGTATTTATTTTATTGCTTGTTTTTGTTCGGCTTACAACTTCGGTTTTAACTCTTTCTCAAAACCTTTTTTTTTCTCTTCCTACTCCTACATCAGATTGTATTTATTTACTATTGCTCACTGCCTCGGTTTACAACATCGGTTTTAACTCTTTCTCAAAACTTTTTTTTTTTTTTTCTTTCCTTTTCTTTCCTACTCCTACATTGTATTGTATTTATTTACGATTGTTCACGATTCGATTTACAACTTCGGTTTTAACTCTTTCTCAAAACCAAAATAATATACTTTCTCACGGTTCGGTTAAGAACACGACAGCGCCGTCGACACATTATACAAATCGCATTTTTAACGTTTCCACCGAATAAAACTTGGGTAAAGAAAAGAAAAAAAAAAAAGGGTTCATGAATGTTGGGAAGTGTCGTTGACGTGTCGTGAAGTGTCGACACGCGTGTCGATCGGATCTTAAACTTTTAAAGAATATTGTTTTTATCAGTATATAATACATATATATACATGGTGTAACTGTGTAAATAATATAATATAAGAACATGTAATAAACATTTATTATTAGCAACCATTAATAGGTCCAACATCGAGATGACAACCACTAATTTCTTCGATGATTGTTACCGAACATGTAATGTTTTGTTGCTTTTGTAACTTATTAGAAAGACTATAACCTTTCAATAAATGAATTACTTTTATTGTAGTTTTCATCTTTATAAATATGTATTTAATTTACTCAAACATCTTTCGATTTCGATCAACGTACTCAAACATCTTTCATATATGTAATATGTACAAATTTAAAAGCTTAATATACACTTAACAATATATAAGCGAAAATCTTGAAGAAATGATCGCGCTTGCGCAAGATACCTAAACACTAGTATCTATATTAATACTTTCGAGTAAAATCGCTAATTGGCCCGCTTTTCTCCATTACCCGACCCAAACTCCGGTTTTTCGCATCGAAAAAAATAAAATCTTATTTTCGATTTAAAAATAAAGAAAAACCATCGCTTAATTTTCGAACCGATGGTTTTTTTCAACCATCGCATTTTTTCATCGATTTAGCACGATGGTTTTTTCTTTATTTTTTAAATCTGAAAATAAGAATTTATTATTTTTTTCTGTGCGGAATAACCGGGTTTGGGTCGGGTAATTGGAGGAAAACGGGCCAATTAGCAGTTTTTTACTCGAAAATATTAATATAGATATTTAAGAGCAAATAACTGCAAATTGACCCGTATCTGCCTAAATGACCCGAAAAATGACCCGTTTGGCCTTCTACCAGCGAATGAACCGAACCTTTCTTCTCGCTTTTCCCCACGATCTCTCCCACAAAAAAAGCCTTCCGCCATGTTCTGCTTGCTAAAACTTCCTCAGGCCCTATGATGCCCGCTCTCCACTCTCCACTCTTTTGTAAATTTCTTCTTTATCTCATTGTGGAGCTCGGTTTCTTATTTGCTTTCTGCTGCAGATACTTCTCGCCACTTCCACTTGATGTGAGACACAAATCCACTTTTTATCTCCGATCGACGAAAGGTTTTACCGATCTCGGATGGGAACTGACTGACGGTGAGGAATCCATGGCGTAAGAGTGAAATCTAAGGAGGAGCGACTGTTTTTGCAGCATCACATTTTTCTCTAACATATGGAGATTATCAACATAAGTGCATTTTCGCTCAGATTACATGAAGAATATGAATATTATTTCTGGCGATTATCGGTGGGATCAATATCCGCATGGCTAATGGGGTGATTCTCGACTTGCATCTAATGGGATCCTTTTTGATAATTAAGTAGGTGTAATACATCCATTTCTAAGATGATAATGTAACTTTGATGTTGTGAAAATGTTTGTGTGTTCCTTTTCTTCTCTTATGAATGATTTCCGTGGCTTGGTGATGTGAAGCCCAGAATTACTAATCTGGTCATTTTTTATATTCATTTCCGTGGCTTGGAGATGTGAAGCTATAAGTCATAAGAATTAGTCTGCTCATTTTTGTATATTAACTAATACGTAATGATCGAAATAAGAAGGGTACATATTTATTGTAGAAAGTGTTTCAAAATCATTTTTCTCTAACCAAGAAGTTGCTGAACAATATCCATAAAGTACTAATTTCTCCAATTTTTATCTCTTCTTTATCGGGATTTGAGAGTTACTTTTTTTCTTTTTTATCATTTCAAGTTGAATACTTGGTGGATTCTGCTGCAAACTCTTCTTATTTTCATTTGATTGATATTTAATTTAGTTTATGCTGGAGCCTTTTTATGATGTAAGATTTAAAACAACAATAGAATATTTATAGATGCTGGAGCCTTCTATTGTCGATTGTGCTGGAGCCTTTTTCTTTGTTGCTTCTATGATTTTACTTTTTTCTATTAATATATTCGTTCTCCGTGCGTTGCACATGTTTTTCTACTTATATCATTTTCTAAACCCTCTTGATTTTTAAATTAGCATCTACCCGTGCATTGCACGGGTTTTCCTACTATTGCTACATATACTAAATAATTACTTTGTTTAAAATATTTATATTTAATATTTCTCATGAATTTATTTATAGTAAAAAATAATGTAAAATGGATAATACTTATAAGTTATGAATTATAATTTGAAATACACATAAATAACGAAACTTATGTGTGAAATCTAGCATAATAACTATAGCATTATATATATATATATATATATATATATATATATATATATATATATATATATATATATATATATATATATATATATATGATTTCTAAAAAAATTATATATATTTGTATGTATGTGTTTGTGAAATTGTATGTGTATATATATGTATATATGTATACATGTATATATATATGCAAAGTGCAAAGAGAGAGAGAGTTTGTATGTGTATATATGTATACATGTATATATGTAACATATTCTCGCTTTCAGATTTAAAATGTTACTAAACTGTCTAATTAATTTCAGCATTTAGATTATTCAGTTACTTAATGTATTCAACATTCAGATTTCAGAATTCAGACTTCAAGTTTAACAAATGCCTCTTAGTAAAAAATAACTCCCAAAGAGTTGTTGCCTTTTAATTCCTTTATTTCATTTTAACTTAAAACCCAAAATCCTTTAATTAAAAGAATTAAGTACTGATTTTACAAAAGATCATTTTGCCCTTTTTCGAAGATACGGAATGTTGCGGTCATATTGTGATAATAATATAGATAACTTTGATATGATTGTAGATGGTGGTGAATGTGTGATGTTGCTTTAAAAACCCCAAAAGAAATTAAGAAGAGTAGATGAAGAAAAAAAAAAAAAAAAATACTAAAAGAAAACTTAATTAACAACTAGGCAGTAATTAGTTAGTTAGGTGACACTAATTTTTTATTTACTTTTCTAAACCGACACTTTCCTTTAAATAAATAAACTAAAAAAAAAATGAATAAATTAAAAAAAAAACAGAATAAGATGAAATGGGAACCACATCCATGATGATGGAAAGCTTGATCCAGTGACCGGTTCTTATCCACAGTAAATGGTGGGCCCACTAAAATCCTCCAATATTAATTCCGACCAATGAGAAACCAGCGAACTGGATGATATTATTTTAACAGCCAATTAAACAATAGATAAGGCCTCCAAAAAGGATGCCAAAAGTGCATTAAGTGTGGTCATCTCAAACCAATAAATATAAAACTTGAAAAGTGCAGACAGTGGGTCACATACCTTATACAAATAATTACCAAAGATATTTCTAGCTAGATATCCTTTTAGTGCAACAAAATTGCAATTCCAGTTGGCCTTTTTGCAGAAATATTTATTAAAATCCATTGCAAGAATTGAGTTTTCTATATATATATAAAAAGGAAACTTTGGATCGATCTTTTGATGGTGGTTTCTGACATCAATTTAGCCAACACAATGGGTGGCAAGACAGCTAGAGCTTGTGACAATTGTATAAGCAAAAGAGCTCGTTGGTACTGCCCCGCCGACGATGCTTTCCTTTGCCAAGGATGCGATTCATCGGTCCATTCAGCGAACCCTTTAGCGCTTAGACATGAAAGGGTTCGTCTGAAGACCGCCGCATCCATGAAGCATCCAAGAAAGCTGTCGGTGTCGTCATGGCACCACGGTTTTACCAAGAAGGCACGAACACGAAGATACAAGAAGCATGCAAAGCCTATGGCGATGTATAAAGAGGCAGCATCTTCCGGGGTAAACGTAAATCCTCTTGATCTTGTTCCCGAAATTTGCAGCGATGATAATAATTCTAATGAAGAGAATGATGAGGAGCAAGTTCTCTATAGAGTTCCGATATTGGATCCTTTATGCATTAATGATACGAATTCGAACGAATTAATGGGAAGGCAGAATTATTCATGTATAACCGATTCGAATCAGTTACATGGATCTCTTCCATCTGAAATGGAATTGGAAGAGTTTGCTGCTGATGTGGAAAACCTACTGGGTAAAGGGCTTGATGATGAATCCTTTGATATTGAAGGGCTAGGATTTTCCAATTGTACAGATCATACAGGTAATAATCATGATGATCATCAAATTGAATATTCTAGTGGGAGTGGTCAAATGAAGGTTGAAGAGGGAAAACAAATGCCGGATCATCATGCCGTTAGAGACCCCTTTTTGCTGAGCTTTGATTTCGATTCTTCAATAGCTTTTGAAGATGATCATAAGAACGTACAATTCGGTGGAGAAAATTGCAAAACAGAAGAAGGCGGTTTGAAAACGATGTTTAGTGAGAAGAAAATATTGTTGAGGCTTGATTATGAGGGAGTCTTGACTGCTTGGTCTGATCAAAGATCACCGTGGGCCACCGGTGAACGGCCGGAACTGGATCCCAACGACTGCTGGCCGGTTTGCATGGTATGTAATTAATTAGTTGTTAATTATCATACGTTTAGATAGATGTCGTGATTTTAGTTAATTATCAATTGCCATACATTTGTAAAGATGTCATTATTTTGTGACTATTAAAAAAATGTTAAAAATGACATTTTATAAGTGAAAATTACAGTGAAAGTGAATTTGATAGTGGATTACGTTGGTTTATCAGCACAAAACCAACGTAATTCAATTTCAAATTCACTTTCACTGATTAAATGTCTTTTTTTGACAAAAATATTTTCTTATAATTCTTTTTTGCCGGTCATATTCCATATTGTATCTTTTACGCCTATTTTTATTTTTTATTTTTAAAGGAAGTGTTATAAAAAAATTTATAATTACATGTTAATTAATTAAGAATTAATTGGTAGGGCTCATGCGGAAGGGTTCATTCGTATGGACATCCAGGTGGAAACACAAACGACGGAGGTAGAGAAGCTAGAGTATCAAGGTACAGAGAAAAGCGTCGGACAAGATTGTTTACAAAGAAAATAAGGTACGAGGTTCGCAAATTGAATGCTGAGAAGAGGCCTCGGATGAAAGGGAGGTTCGTTAAAAGGGCAAATTTCTCAGCTTTTCATTCCCACGACAACTAGAGTTTTCAAAGGATCGATACTCCCCACTCCACACTCCGCACTCCGCACTCCGCACTCCGCACTCCAGTCCACAATATCATTTCATTCGTTTGTATGAAACTTATAAAAAAACACAAATACAAAAGCATAAAACAGATTGTTACTATAATTATCTAAGCCCCTTGCCTTAATTACTTTTCTTGCTCGGTACATATAATTTGGAGTTGCTGGAATTTATCAATGCTCTAAGCATATATTATGCTTTGCCTACATATATAAACAAATAAATTAGTAAATGATATTTAATTAATGATTGCTTTAATATAAGGGGAGTGGTTTAAAAGGATAAAAAAAAAGAAGAGGAAAAATAGGAATCAGGACATTGGAAATATAAAATTCCACTGTTTGCTGCAGTGGAACTGGCTTCAAATCTAATGTTACACTATCACAGTGGAATAAGGACATGTTCTTTTACCCGAAAGAAATTTCACTGTCCTCTTTGCATATTTCTATGTTCAAACTGTTTTTTTTAACAATAAACCCTTAATATAAAATGATTTGCCTACATAAAACGAAGAAATTATTAAATGTTAGTCGAAAGTATTTTTATTTCTTGTCAAACAGAGTTTAAGTCAGTTGATCAAATAAGCTTTCTCAGGATATATGATAAACTTAACTTAGCTAAGCTAAGTGTATGTGTTAAATACTACCCATCCAATGCATTTTGAATCATCTATATATTAGATATGCCCCTTAAATCATATTAATTAGTATTAAATTGAGATGCGAATTGGTCTTAAGATTCGTGAACTATTGTCCGTCTAATATGTAGTGTCAATAGAACCGTCAATTGATCTCATGTATAATGACAATAACACGACTCGTAGTTTACGGAGTAAAATAAATTCGCGATGAGAGTTACGATAAACCCAGATGAAATATCATACTTCAAGCACCTGAGAATTTTTTAGCAGCTTTTAAATGTGGATCTCGGGGATATTGCATATAATTTCTCACCTAATGTACAACAAAGGAACGCCTAGTAGTTTGAATTGGAGTTTTTGGAGACAGTGGACCAAACAACGGTAGAGGAAGTATCACAGAATGGTTGTCCATCAAGCTTGGAAAACAACTGTTTGTTGCAATTAATGTTTCGTAAGGTTTAGCCTTCTCAAAACAAGGATGCCGAGAAGGGTATTCCTTTGATACTTTATATCCCTGAGGTCGTATAATTAACGTGAGTAAAGAGAAAAAACCTTTCTTTGAGAGCGTGGCGAATCCTTAAAGTCTTCGATGAAGTTTACGTAGATTATTAGGATTATCAGATGAACTAACCCCGGTGGTTGCTTCATATATATGTATACACCAGTTCTTGGAAAAAACAAGAGAGAGGAGGTGACGAATTGTGTACTACCAATTCAATGCATTTTGAATCATCTCTTGGCTATGCCCTTTCACTCACATTAGTATGAAATGGATATACGGATTGGTCTTAAGATTTGTCAACTATTGTTCGGCAATACGTTTTGCCAGTACATTCGCCAATTGATCTTATGATGACAATAACACGACTAGAAGCTATCGGCATAAAACAAGTTCGCAAACGTAGTAAAATTGTTAGTAATATTTATGTTTTGATAATGAGTGGCAGACAACTGTTATAAATGTGAGCAAAAAGATGTCTATAACTGAATGTATAAGTCTTACTAGAGTCTGATATTGTATAGTTTGATAAGACAAGCACTGTAATAGTTAATTAGCCGATAGGATCTTAATAGACTAGGACTAGTTTTAGAAAATCTACAGAGTCTAGGATCCTAAGCGGAGCTGAGTTTAAGGTTGATTGGACAAATTCAGTTAAGAAGACCCGAAGGCTGAGGGTAAAATCTCAGTATTGAAGAATGAAGATGAAGGCTGAAGGTATAAACTCAGTAATGAAGACTAAGCCAAGACTATAATGTTACACTCAAGTAAGTTTGTGATGGTTTGAATTAACTTTATAGATATTGTGTAGAAGACTTGAAGGTCAAGTTAATGTGACGAGAACCTTCAAGTAAGGAAAATATGGTGTGAGGAAAATATTTAAGATCAGATGAAAATACAATAATCCAGATTCTAAGCTGAGCTTAATCAAGAATTGTCAGCTGAGCTCAGCTGAACTAGAGACATTCAGTAGAACAAACAAGTCAGCCAAGCAAAAGACAACCATGCAGAGAAGGATCATATGATGAGCTGAAATAGTACAAGTATTAGTAATTTGTTATCCGGGATATTTTTGAAGATTAATTCAAGACAAGGATAAATTTGTGACATCTAATCAAGCAATGAATCAATCGCAAAATTTCAATGACTATTACATGGATTTTAGTACCAGAATCTTTCAAGAAATCTTATTGGTTGACAACCTGTCAATGTCAGGAGGACACTAGAACTAACATTGTTCAGACAGTAGGAATTTTAGAGCGAATATTTGTGCATATCCAATAAGTAGCTAAATGGATTCAAATTTGAATGTTAGATATGTGCCTATAAATACCAGAATTGAAGACCAACAGAAGAGAGAACTGATACCATGAAATTTGAGAAAGCAAGCAATTTAGTTGAGTTCTTAAGTTCTTTGAAACTTCCTTAGGCATTCAAAGCAATATCAAGAAACTTCAAGTGCCGAGATTTATCTGGATCATATTTACCATTCTACACTTGAAGGTGAGCTATTAAACATACAAGGTACATCAATAATCAAGCTCTTCATAGTATCCTTGTGATTCAACAACTTAAACTTTGTTTCACAAAGTTCTTGGATTGGTGTAGCACTACAAATGTGAAGGACTGAGGTCAGTTGAATCAGTGAATCTGAGAAGGAGTTGTGTAATGTGTGGTGGATCAGTTGAAGAGGCAATAATACCCTAGAAGAAACAACAAAGAACAACTTTAGTGAAGCAGCATAGACAATTGTGAAGGACTTACTGTCTAGATTATGAAGCTGAGAAGAGAACACCCAAGGACAATCGTATTTGTATATATTGTATCTGTGTGAAAAAGAACTATAGTGAATTCCTGCAACATCACATGAGAAGAGTGGACTATCGGATTACACCACCCTGAAGCACTATAAACCTTTTTCAATTTACTTTATGCACTTTACTTTCTGTATTTTATTATTCAACAAGTAGCTTATTGAAATACCTTACTCCGACCCTTAGTTCCACTGAGGTCATTGTAGGAGGGGTTGCTAATTTCTCGCTGGGATTTCAATAACAATACTCTAAATCGCAAAATAATTAAATATTTCCACAATTAAATTTACAATTGTCATCAACTAATTCCTTCAATTATTTTTCAATAAAAGGTTTCAACAATTCAAACTAATTCAACATGCACAGCACAATCTGAATCTCAGCCTAGCCCATCCCCCCTTCAATTTTCTCAAACAATTAGCTCGGTTTTATTTATTAAACGGAAAAAAACAAAAACTATTAAACAAACGAAAACAAGGCGTCAGCAAAAACGCTGGTATGAGCCGTGTGTGACGTGTTGAAATAGTGTCCTAAACCCAATCGGGTTGGACCGGATCCGACCGGCTCAGATCATTTCTACTATTTCTTTATGATTATACATATATAATAAATGTCGTTTCTATTGCCATATATTTGTTTTTTTAAAGAACCAATTATGAATTGTTATATGATAACGTCCTTAGTATTAAACTGTGATAGAGAAACCATGATTGGCGATTATGGTTGATAAGATCTCTAATCACTTTAATAAGTTTGATATTTAAATGTCTATAGGCTGATGTACTATTAAACAGGGCATTGATAGACGTAACAAAGCTAGCTACATATTAGATGTCTTCTCGCTTTAAGGGTAGAGGATAGATCTCGTCTATCGAAGTGTAGAGACACTTAGATCATGACGTGGAAGTGTATTAGAGAATACATACGTTGGGATCGACTCCACTTACATCAAGTGTGTCACGCGCTGTGTGATGGTTGTGTAATTATCCTTAGGACCAGAGTCTTCATGGCATCATGGTGTGGATTGTCATACTTTGACACTATTGAGATTTCCCCTATCCACGGGCTGATCATACAGTAGTGATTGGGTGTGATACTGAAGCATGCGGAGTATACATGTTAGTTCATCCGAGAATCGCGTATCCTATGATTGGGATTGAATATCCGAAATGGCCTTCATATAGGAATGTCTAGCTCTCATGAATCTTTGCAAAGTCGAAGTAAATGAGTTACTTCGAGAGGGCATGATATCCAGATTATAAGATACGGCCGTCAATGCTTGACACTCGACGTACGACCGTATTGATATTAATACAGTGATAGGATTTTATTTACACGCTAACCGAGCACATGAAAGGTAGTAGTCATTGCATATTGACTCTTCCGATGATTGGGGGTCATGGACGTGTTGCTAGACGCTATCAATGATCGTTAGAGGTGAATGGCATTTTTGTAATTGCGCCTTATGTCTACGGCCAACATATTCGGAAGCCTATTCGGTCACACACATATGAACATCTAGTCGGATTAAAATGTGGTTATAGTTGATAACCAAATAAGGAAAGAATTTATCTCGTACAATAAATGTTATAGTGGTAAATTAATAAGGTGGTATTTATTTATCATGAATAAATATAATACAAGATATTAATTATGTTGATTAATTAAATATATATATTGATACATATATATTTAAAAAATTTGTATATATATGATATACATGTATTTGCAAATTAATTAATCATAGAATTATATTAATTAAAGAATATTCCGGTGCCAATCATGGCATGTATGGGGCGCAAGTTGTAAAGTGTATAGGATACATTTGAATTGTGCAATTTAATTAATAAGATTACCATAATATTAGTATTCGATATTGATTGATTTTTGGAAAATAGATTTATGGTAATAAGATAAAGATAGTCAATATTAGATACTGAAAATATCTTGGAAATATTTAACATAGGATATTAAATTAAATGGGATAAATCAATCTAAGGGATTTTCCTTATTTTATTAGGAAAATATTTTCTCTCTCATCAATCTACTAGAAGCTAATGCCAAATAGATTGAAAATTATAGAGGGGCGCCCCAATACCTTATAAATATGAGGGCTTGACTAGCTCTTTTGTACACCATAATTCCAAGAGCTAATTGTTCTTGTAAAAATAAATGAGTTTCTTAGAGAGAGATATAGAGAAAGAAAATGCCGACCTAGCAGTCAAGTTTTTCTAGTGGCAATCCTTGGCGGGATTCCGGCGAGATGCTCGTGTGGATTACTGGTAGAGGCAAGACGCTTGGACGGCTCGTGCACATCTACTCCTATCGGACGGTCAAAGCGTCAATCTCTTAGATCAACCAATGTGATATTATCGTCCCCTCTCTTATATGTTTATTGTGTAAATGAAGACGATCCTGGATCGGGAAATCAATATTTTTAAATTCCGCTGTGCTACTCGATTGATTTCCTAAAATGACGGTGTTATTTTTTAAAGGCTATAAACAAGTTTAAATGGAAGGGTGAAAAAACTTGTTACTTAAAAACTTTTTTCTCTCTTAAGTAAACTGGTACTTAAAAGATTACGGAGTTTGAGATAACTGGGTTTAGAAAAGTGTCAACTGACTTCTTCTAAAGCCGAGTTAAATGCAGCCGAATAATAAAAAATAGCCTTAAGTTATATTGTTCTTTGTTGAAATATGTTGAACTGAGTTTTTGTGAAACTTAGCTTTGTGCTTAGTGTGAGTTCAATCAGTTTTGCATGCAAGAGATAGATTGCTTGAATAAAGTAAATGACTAGATAAAGTAATTAAATGCGTAAAGTAAATGCAAAAATAAAACGCAGTTTTATAGTGGTTCTAGGTGGTGTAATGAGGTGGAACATTTCCACTAGTCTTCTTGAGGTTACAACATTACAAAAATCCCTGGTTGATTTTCCTTCACTAAACCCTAGCTTCACAATCTAAGCAAATGAAAAACAGGTCGGATTGCTGCTCTCCAAAAGCTTCACTATCCTTGAAGGGTTGAATTGACTCTTCACCAGCTCCACCTCAAACACAGTCATCCAGCCAGACTGCCCTCAACTGTCCTTGGTAATTCCTCGACCGGAATGCTTCACAATCTAAACCTTTGATAAATCAAAGTTGGGTCTTAGAATAAAGAAAGTGAGTCAAGCTTGTGGGTCTTCAAGTGTTGGATCTAGATGTATCTTGTATGCTTGAAAACTTTAAAGATTTCTTGATGTAACTTCGTAAGCTCGAATTGGTAGTAATTAACTTCACTAAATGTTTGCAGAACTTAGGCTTAAAACTTGTAAATTCGGTGTGCATGGGTGTTTGATCCTTGATGCTAAGTCCTCTATTTATAGGGTGAAATCCAACATTCAAATTTTGAATAATTCTAACGTTCAAATTGGGTTCTTGAATATGCTATCAAAGTGTCTGACTTGTCAGTGACAGTCCTGACTTGTCAGATTATCAACCAATCACATAACTTGATTTTCAACGTTCTGATTTCCTTATAAAACCGATTGGCTGACTTGCTAAGTTGAAACTGAGTGTTTTTAGTTTTTCAGTTTTTCAGTTTCTAACTGTTAAGGAGTATTAACTCAGTTTTTAATCACCTTCATAAACTGAGTACTTCTAGTTCTACATCTGATCATTATTTATGAGATCAGAGTACACTATACAATCTTATTAACTAAGTTACATTATCCTTATGTAACATAGATTTTCTTTTATACGATCTATAAGATTAGTTCAGGCCATCACAGACTTACCTGAATTCTAACCTTACAGTCTCGGCTTTCATCTTCATAAACTGAGTTTGATCCCTCAGCCTTCGGTCTTCAATAACTGAGTCTAATCCCTCGGCCTTCATAATCGAAGTCTGTCCCTCACTTCCGCCTTCTAGATAAATCAACCGAGTCGATCCTCAATGAACTTATCTTCTTGATTTTGTTTTCTTACAATTTCAGTTTGAATCCTATCTATTACAGTGATTGTCTGATATAACCTATAGAATAATCAGACTCTAATACATCTTATACATATAGTTTCTAGAAATCTTTTAGCTTTTCACTTTAACAGCTAGTTCAACACTACATCAATAGGGTTAAAACAAATAAGTAAATTAACATAGATGAATCATCATCAAAAATTCATATTTATTTTTAACAATTTCCCCCTTTTGATGATGCCAAAACCATCCTGAAAAGAAAATCTTAAAGATAAAACAAAATAAAAACAAGATTTTTCATGATATGATTCAAAAATTGTCTTTAGCTCAGTTGATTACAAGTTGTAAGAACAATAAATTGACTAGTCTAGCTAGCATTTTGTTTAGCTAATTGTATTCCAAACTACAACTTGTTCTTCTCATCAAATTGATTGAATTCTTTGATCTCTCTTGAGTCTTCTTGTGATAAACGTCTGTTGTAATCAACTTGGCTAGTTTTCTTCCATCTTGTCCAATGAACTAGTTTAGGTAGTTCACTATTCTCTATATAGTATATCTCAAATTCTTCAATATCAGCTTCCATTTGTGTCTTCAGGTCTTTGATGGAAAGCTATTTTTCTTGAATTCTCCCGGATTTCTTGTATTCCTTCATCTTAAGATCATGAAATTTGCTTGACAAGAAATAATTAACTAACTCTTCATAGCTTTTATCCTTGTATCTTGACTTGATATGATTGTAGTCAGCTTTGAATTCATCCCATAGCTCATCTGTAAGAGATAATCTTCCTTTTTCTGGCTTAATGAACTTATCAAAATTTTCATCTAAGGTAAGTTTTTTCCTTTCAGTGAGTATAGTTTTACTTGGTTTATGCTTCAGCTTATCGATTTCAGTTTTCAGCTTTTCCTTGTCCTTATCTTCTTAACCAGTTTACTAACTCGTGTGTGAGTTTATGTTGATCTGAAATGCCAATTTGAAAAGTATAAAGCTCATTAAGCTGAGTTTCAAATCCAAAAACCCGCTGATTGAGATGCCAGTTAGCTTGATCTTGAATATCTCTATCTTCTTTAGTAGCAATCTCTAGTTTGTGTTTTAAATCCAAAATCTATGAAGCGGAGGATGTTGAAACTTGAGAAATCTTGACCAAGTGTTTCTTTACACCTTCATCAGTTTTCTGTCTATAGTCCAAGTAAGTTGTCATAGTGTTGAAGAGTTTACCATAATCTTCCTTGTGACTAAGTAGAACTTCAATTGATCTCTGAATCTTCTTTATGTCTTGTTCGGTCATGAGCTCAATAGGGTCATCTGCTACCTTGTATGTAGTCTGAGTTTCAGGATCTAAGATCATTAAGGCTCTGGTGTTATCAGTCTTTAAATGAATATCAGATGTCTGCTGTCAATTCATTAGTTTGCTGAACTAACTTTTCTTTGTCAGTTTTCTTCTCAGGTTGACTGACTAAGCCTACTTGATTTCCAGTTTTCTCAGTTATAGATCCTGACAACTTCACTATTTCTTTCAATTTCAAGTTGTCATCATCATCATCCTTATCTTCCTTCGTCTTCGGTGTCTGTTTAGGTTCTGATGATGCTGATTTCTTCTTCTTAGCTGCCTTGTCTTGTAGAATTTTTTAACACATGGTTAAGAAGTCATCCATGGAAAACAATTCATACAAGCTTTTAACTTCAAACCCATCAAGAAACCATTTTTCTTCTGTGATTAACTCTTCCTTGACTGGTTCTTGACTCCCAATTGTATTTTGTTTCATCTTCATGAAGCGTAAGATTATTTCAGTTGTAATGGAAAGCTCATCTTCGGGTTATTGAGATGCTTCTTCAGTTTCCATTGGTACAATCTTAGTTTGAGTTTCAGTTGTGTACACAGTTTCTGGTGCTGATCTTTCAGTTCCACCAGTTTTCAGTTCTTGTTCCCCCTCAATTGATTCTATCTTTAGGGATACTGAGAACAACTTCCTTTCTACCCTTTTTTCTGTCTTATGAATCATCTTTCCTTTTGGTTCCTTTCTGAGCTATTTGTTCAGAAACCGTCTTCTTTTTTGTCTTTGACAATACTTTAGGGGCCTTTGGGCATGTGTCGGCTGTAATTTTCTCAGTTTTGCCCAATTCAGCTTGCTTTCCTCTCTTAAATACTTCCACGTAGTGTTGAATGCACAAGCTAAATGACTTCTTCAAATGAAGTATGCCTTCTTTCTTACCACCTTCTTTCTTGGCTTTGCTGATTCGGATAACTTCCTCCTGATATAGCCTCCTTCTCTGGTTGAAAACAAAACCAGCCCAGTTGAATTCGAGCTGCTCCCAGATAATATTCATCATGTATATCTTTTCATTTGACAAACTGTCTAAGCCTGTGTGTTGTCCAGTAATGTTTTTTGTTACCCACTTGCTTAATAGAGGAAGCTCAGGCCTTAGGTTCTTCATCTCTGTATAAACTTGAGCAGGGGCCTCACTTGCAGAAATCTTAAATAGAAATGCTTCATGTTTCAAAGGTAATTTGGGCAACTCTATTGACT
The DNA here is from genome assembly GCA_026214975.1 of Gentiana macrophylla. Lineage (NCBI taxonomy): Eukaryota > Viridiplantae > Streptophyta > Magnoliopsida > Gentianales > Gentianaceae > Gentiana > Gentiana macrophylla. The sequence goes on from CM047813.1 coordinate 50,295,658, forward strand.
TCTCAATTGGCTTCTTGAAATTGAACATTCGTCTCATTATCTCTGTACTGATGCTAACTTCATCACCATAAATTGTTGTCTTGAGGCAGTATTTTTCCATCTTCATGTTTTTCCAAAATTGAAGTATAGCCTCTTAGTCCAATTCCTCCTTCAATTTTATGTCCAGTAGGCCTTCCAAACCTTGAATATTTCGTATCTTCACACTAATCTGACATGAGAGTAGTGTTCCTTTGGAATCTTTTTCAAATTCTTCGAGTGTAAAGGAAAAACCCTATTTAATCAATCGTGTTTCTTTGGATGATAATTTATGTGTCGCCATTTCTCTTTTTGTTAGTTGAGAAAAATGATCTTTTGAGATGATAAAATGGTAGAGTATATAGACGGTTTTCTAACACTTGAGTACACCCACGATCTTTACACAGATTTTGTGTAAACGGTTTAGCTTCTTCTATGATCATTTGTGTATCCAATGCATGTACTATTTGTCTTTTTGCGAGTACACACGTAACAACTTTTCTGACAATTATCGTGAAGGTAATGGTTCTAAGCAATTTATGAAATTAACAATTAATGATAAAAGATACTAACCAAGGCAACTTCAATGAACAACAATCTCTTCTAGTCTCATGAAGTGATTCGGTCGGCCCATTGGGATGTCCAAGTGTGTGGAATGGTTGTTAGGTGTAGTGCCCGAAAGACAATTTGTGTAATTGTTTTTAATAATGAATGACAGAACTTATCTCACCTTATTACTTGCTTTGTGCTTGTAAAGTAATACACTGCTGCAAACCCTAAGTATATCTGTATGTAACCACTAAACTCAGTGTATGGATTACACGTGAGGATTGAGTTAGTGGTGGTATACTTAAACTGTTAGTCCGTGGTGAACTTAATCAGAGTTTAGGGTCTCTTGATTAAAACACCAATAATGCGCCCAGAACACCTTAGGGTGTGATAGTCTTATCCGGACTGTCGGTAGAGGGTACCTACGTGGGGCATTTATATATGATGGCATTCATATAGGACAGGACCGATTTAATATGTGAAGAGAGTTTGAGAATGTGTTAACACAAGAGTAAACTTCAACTTATCTTTTATTCATTGATAATGAAGGAGTATAAATAGATACAATTTTGGAGAGAGACTAGCTAGCTAGGGCGGCCACTTGAGTATGTAGATGTGGGCGGCACAAAAGCAAAAAGTAAAAGTACAATCTATGTCTATGTCTATGACATAAAGTAAACTAGAGTTTGACATATTAATTGTTTATATATATCACAATTAATATGTCTTTTACAAATAAATAGAGTGTACAAATAAAGTTATGCATGACATAGTCTCGCTATGATTATGAGGATGCCATCTGCCAATCACCTGCTTGAGCCTCAAAGATATCTTTGAGTGATATATTTCCACACCCTCAAACTGGTCAGATATATTGATGCAAAACCAAGTTTGCTACTTAGTCTCTATTTGAACGTAAGAGGTGGAATAGCCTTGGTAAGAATATCGCATTTTGATCTTCCTGGGAACATAATGGAGTTGAATAATCTTGGCATCAATCTTCTCCTTCGAAAGTGTCTCATCAATGTCCACATGTTTTGTTTTGTCATGATGGACTGGATCCTCCGCCATGCATAGTCTTTGAGTTATTATCACAACAGAGTGTGATAGGTTCTTTGAATAGGTTCTTTGAAGTTCAAGAAGTACTCTTTTGAGCCAAAGAGCTTCACAAATGCCTAAAACAAGTGCCCCGAGTTCAACCTTCAAGATCGCTCCTGAGACACGATGAGGTTGTTTCTTGATCCTCCAGTAACAAGATTGCCCCATACATAGGAACAATAGCCCTGTGGTAGACCTTCTATCTATGTGGCATCGGCCCAATCAAACATCAAGATAGACCTTGATGGATCTATCGCCAGACTTGGTGAAGTGTAACCCTTGGCCAGAGTGGACTTCAAATACCGCAGATTCTATTCATTGCATCCCAATGTTGCTCAAGAGGGCAATGCATGAATCAAGCTAACTGGATCGACACCATATGCAATATCCGGTCTTGTATGGGATAGGTAGATGAGTTTCCTACAAGTCTTTGATATTGTTCCTTTCTTACAAAGAATGTCACCATGCAAACAGGTATGACTCTGGGTCTACTCTGGGATACAAAGCAGTTTGCACCCAAAGATGCCGCCTTCCTTCAAAGAGTCCAAGACATATTTCCTTTGGGAGACTCGAGATTCCTTTGATGTTTCTAGCTACTTCCATGCCAAGAAAATACTTAAGTAAACCCAAGTCTTTAACACGAAATACCTTTGCCGCCAGCTTCTTTCAAGTGTTGGATCTCACAGGTCATCTCCAAAGAAGGATGATATCATCCACATAGACAATAAGAATAGACCTCTTACGGTTGGTTGTCTTGATGAACATAGTGTGATCGAATTGCATTGGTGATATCCAGCAGCTTTGACCACGCTTGTTAATTTTCCAAACCATGCCTTTGGTGATTGCTTCAGCCATATAGAGATTTCCTCGGTTTGCACACCTTGCCTTGAGTATGAGGATTGATAAAACCAGGGAGGTATAGTCATATAAACCTCCTCAAGAAGGTCCCCATTTAGAAAAGCATTTTTGATGTCCAATTGATGAAGAGGCCAGTCAAGTTGGACAATAGAGAAATTAGTACCGACAAAGTGTTGAGCTTTGCCCTTTGGTGCAAAAGTTTCTTTATAGTCAATGCCATAAGTTTGAGTGAATCCTCGCTACCAATCGGCTTTGTACTTGTCAATAGTGCCATCATCAAGCAGTGTACTTGATAGTGAATAACCATTTGCAAAATGATCGCCTTCTTGCCTTTTGGAAGAGTTGTGAGATCCCAAGTATGATTATCCAGGAGGCGATCATCTCTGTTTTAACAAAGAAACCTTCCACTTATCATTTTGAAGGGCCTCACGAATATTTCTAAGGATAGAGTGAGAGTCCAGTCCTGTGTAAACATGGCAAAAGACAGGAGACAAGCGATCATAAGATAAATAAGTATGAATAGAATGATCGGTGCATGATCTTTTCCCTTTCCTTAGAGCAACAGTCTCATCATCCACTTGAAGAAGATCACGAGAGTCAATAGTGAGGTCCAGCGTGAGACACTGGTTCGATGAGGTTGCCGAGGTCCAGCAGATTCTCGTTCAAAGAGGCTCTGGGTCGCCAGATCGCCGAGGTCGATAATATGAGTCTCGCCGAGGGTTGAGGACTCTTTGAGGGTAAATTGTTTCTTGAGGAAGGACTTAGTTCAATCTCAATCAGTTTCCATCCGTGATAGCTCATTAGATTTTTGTAATATATTGAGTCCTTTCAAAGAATTTCACATCCATAGAATTGTAAAATTTCTTTTCAAGAGGAGAGTAACACTTGTAACCTTTCTGTCCTGTGCATATCCAAGGAAAATGCACTTATGAGCTTTAGGATCAAGTTTACTGTGTGTTGAGCATGGATATAAACAAACACAGTACAACCAAAGATCTTTGGAGGCAATTGGGTAATAAGATGAGAGCGAGGAGTGTGTGGTCGCAAGGTTTGGAGAGGAGTTTTGAAACCTAACACTCTGTGGGAAGTCATTGATTAAATATGTTGCAATCAATATAGCTTCACCCCACATGTATTTAGGAACATGTGTAGTGAACATGATTGATCGGCCATTTCCAAGCAGATGCCTGTTCTTTCTTTCAAAGAACCCCATTCTCGTTGAGGTGTTTCCACACAACTAATGATATGAACAATTCCTCTGTTTGTCAAGAAGTTAATGAGGTTAGACTCATAGTATTCCGAGCATTATCGCCTTTAAGATCTTGATCTTAGTATCAAATTGGGTGGAGACCATGTGATAAAATTCTTGGAAGATAGGTCCAACTTCGATTTGTCTTTCATTAAGAATGACCAAGTGTTTTCGGTATGATCATCAATGAAGGTTACAAACCACCTTTTTCTGTTATACTTTTCACTCTTGAGGTCCCCATACATCACTTTGTGAATTAGGGTGAAAGGGAAGAGGGCAAGTGAGGCAACTTAGCATACACAGATTTGGTGAGTTTAGCAAATTGACAAATATCACATTGAAGATCATTAAGATTACATCCTTTAAACAATTCAGGATTAAAGACTTTAAATAACCAAAACTTGGATGTCCTAGTCTATAATGCCATAACATGATATTGTCTAGGTTTTGAGTGCAAAGCTGCTGAGGCGATTCTGTCTTGATCTTCTGTCCTTCACAGGTTGATCACAAACACCTCCCGAAAGAGGTTTAGCTTGCCCAATCACTTCCTCGAGAAGAAAGGTCTGGAATGTGCACGATTCTTATTAAAAACAACAAATCCAATTCAGATCTTTAGTGAGTTTCTTCGACCGATATAAGGTTACTGATCTAACTTTGGAACAAACAGACATTCTCGTAGATATATCCGATTAGTAAGTTTAACCTTCCCAACACCTTTTGCATAAGAAAGCAGAACCATCGTTAGATCTTAGTTTGTGAATTTGGTTGCATGGCATATATTGGGTAATAAGGTTTTATTACTAAATCATATGGGAAGAAGCCCCAGAATCAACAATCCAAGTCTCATTACTAAGAGGTGAGTAAAATATACTGTTTTAGCATGAGTGGCCATTTCGAGTAGGGGAGCTACCTTCCGATGTTGAGCAATAAAGGCTTTAAAGGCGAGAAAGCGAGCATTCGACTTCTTGTCATTCTCCTCTTCACCGATAAGTTTGCCTTGACTTTCCCTGGTTGGTTTTGAGGTTTTATAGGGGTAGGTTTGCCATGTAGCTTCCAACAATTGTCCTTGGTGTGATTTGTGCGTTTGCGGTGATCACGTAAGCGCCTTTCCGGCTTTCTCAAGAGAGGCTTCTCAGATGTCTCAAAGAACCTCAGCAGCCTTCCCGACGATCGGCGAGGCAAAGACCTTCAGTAGGGTTGTCAGTAGGGGATTTCATAAGCATGACTTTTCTCCTACTTTCTTCATGTTTGACCTCAGCAAACATGGATTTGAGATTTGGAAGAGGTTTGGTGGCAAGAATTCTTCCTCTAACATCATCAAGAGTAGGATTCGATCCAATGAGGAACCTAAATACTCTCTTCTTTTCTATGATGTCTTTATAAAAAGCAAACATCCTTGACATCATTCCAAGAGTGAGTTTCTAACATATCTAAGTGTTGCCAAGCCTTAGATAGTTGATTGAAATATTGAGTTACTGAGACATATCCCCTTGCTCGCAAGTTTGAATCTGAGCTTTAGTTCATATACCTCGGATGTATTATCCGTCTTGGAGTAAAGATCTCGGCATTATCCTGCATTTCTTTGGCAAAGATTATCATACATCATAAAGTTTTCACTTATCTCTTTTGTCATTGACCTCATGAGGATGGTCATGAGTTGATTATTTGTTGTGTCCCATGCTTCAAAACTGGGTCGATTTGGTGAGAAAGGTGTTTTGTTCCTGCACAAGTATCCCATCTTACTTTGTCCAGAAATGTACATTTTATAGACCTTGACCATAATGAGATAGTTGTTACCATCAAGTCTATGGTTTGTATAAGAAGAGAGTTGTCAAGACTCTGGGTCAATTTGAGGTCGCCGAGAGTCTCAGCGAGGTTGAAGTAATGTCGGATGTGGAAGACATTCTTCGTAAATATGAGTTTTGCAAATGGAAAAAGTTAGAACACAAATGGCTCCGATACCATGAAGAGAGTTTGAGAATGTGTTAACACAAGAGTAAACTTCAACTTATCTTTTATTCATTGATAATGAAGGAGTATAAATAGATACAATTTTGAGAGAGACTAGCTAGCTAGTATGCCACTTGAGTATGTAGATGTGGGCGGCACAAAAGCAAAAAGTAAAAGTACAATCTATGTCTATGTCTATGACATAAAGTAAACTAGAGTTTGACATATTAATTGTTTATATATATCACAATTAATATGTCTTTTACAAATAAATAGAGTGTACAAATAAAGTTATGCACGACATAGTCTGTTGTGATTATGAGGATCAATGATCGCCGATCACCTCTTGAGCCTCAGCAGATCTTTGAGTGATATATTTCCACAATATGTATTTCTGGCTTATGGATATAATTCCGTAATCGAGGAATCTTATTAAATTATTAGATGATCATATATGGATCAACCTTAATCCTGAGGTGATCACATGGTGTCGCTTGTCCCGGGTAGTGTTTGATGTGTTAGTTACGGTTCACTTAAATATGTGTTCCAAGCCACTTCTCATTGGCACTATCTCCGGATGAGTGAGTAGTTTCGATTTTCACAGACATGGAATCCATTCCTTCCTCGGGAAGTAGAGAGACGATCCCTTATTTGTTAGCCTTAAGAAAGTGATCGATCCCGGAGTTCATATTAGACTAATTGATCACTAGTCGGATATGTGAACTAATTGATCATCGTGGGTTAATGGTAAATAAGGAAGATATATTCTGAGTCGGGTTCACGGAGACTTCCCACTCAGAATGGACAGTCTATGGAGGGTTAATCCGTATGTAGTGATTATATCAATGGACGCTTATTCACTCTATGGGTTGAGTATAAGTATACATCTATAATCGGTAGAGTTCAGTTTCGGGTTTATGGTGGCGTAATCCCGGAATTAATAATTAATGTACTTATTCTGTTTAATGAATAATTAATTATTGGAGCTACTGGTTATAGGTCCATGGTCCCCGATGTGGCTTCTGTAATTCGGACTAATAATCTTGTTATTTGGGCCTCAGTGATAATTAATTGGCTGGGCTAATTAATTGATATGCATGAATATTATTTAGTTGGGCTAAATAATATATTACACATAAAAGACATTTTGTGTGGGCTTTTAAACCCTAGGGGTGGCGCCATTATGGTCTTAATTAGCACAATAATTAATTTTCTTGTGTTGTGGAAAATAAAAGATATTCTTGTTATGTGATTGGTTGTATGACATGTTATTTGGTTTCCTATTGGTCAATAAAAGTCACAATTATTCATTAAGGAAAATATCTTTTTATTTTGTTTAATTAATTATTTATTTAATTAATTGAAACTTGGAGACCAAGGATTTACTCTCCTATAAAAGGAGAGTTATTCCAAGGGTAATGGACAAGGAAAAAATTCGACCACCACACCATAAAAGAGGGAAAAAAATTAGTTTTTCTTGTCTAGGGTTTTAGAGGAAGAAGTTTTTCTTGGTGTTGCATATCGAGGAGGTTCGTGTATCAAGAAGGGTGTCCACCAACCGCCGTTTGGAGAACACATCGGAAGATCTTGGCTTCTCTTCCTACTATTGGCAACATGATCTTAACCCCCTTGTAGCAGTGTAAGTCCTTTAATTATGTATTATGATGTATAAGTCGTGATCCATCACATTTGCAGATAGATCTAACTCGTTTAGATCTAAGAACTCGCATCCTTCATGGTATCGAGCGAGTTTCATGGTTTATATAGTCATAATCATAATTAAACGATTTAAAGGAGTGGAATTGCATGTAGATAAATCTTATTTATTGTTTTATGCATTGATAATGATTAGTTGTTGTGGTTGAAGAGATGGATTGGGGGTTGGCACTGTTTACCCGTTAGATCTATTGTAAACTCATATAAACGATGAAAATTCGTTCATATGAGCATAGGAAATTATGTAATTTATTTGTTATTGCAATTTTAATTTCCAGAAAATAGATCTATTTAGTAGCTTTTTAGTTTTTCCGTTTTTCCCGTTGATCGAGCCGTTGAAACGAAGATCCCTCTAGTCATAATCAATATTGGAAGATGATGAACAACTCAACAAGATTTGGCGCAGATCGGAGTCCGTTTTGATATCCGTTCGTTGCTTCAAAGAAAGCTGTATGAATAAAAACGCAGGATTCACGAAACCCTACCGTGACTTCCTCGAATTTACGGGAAAGTTTGGACCGTTGAAACACAAATACAACCAGTCAGATCGAAAAATATGGAGTTTTGGACGTGGGATAAAAATTTCAGGTCGATCGGGATTCATCTCGATTCCAGATCAGCCTCGGGAAGTCTTTGAGGTGCTGCTGTAAAAGTCAGATCCAGCAGCAAGTTGGGCGGCTCACTGGAGAAAATTGACAACTCAAAGCTCCGATCCAACCGTCCAAATGGAAGCCTGAGGAGTGAGGAATAGATCTGGAAAGTTTCGTCGCGATCCGAGTTCGTTTGGTTTGCCGATCGTCGATGATTTTAAACAGCTGCAGATTATGTTAGAAAGAAGTAAACCCTAGTTAGGGTTTTGGTTATTTATTTTTAATAGATTAGATACGGGGGTGCCAACGGTCCATCTCAGTGTTTATTTTCCGCACTAGTATACATGTTTATATTGTGTGTAGAACTGGAAAATTGCCATGACATGCATCATATCATGAATTCCACTCCATATGCATACATGTAGAAATTAATTCGAGGAATTAGTTAGGCATGTATAAAACACGCAATTAGTTTTAATTAATTGTTTGATATTAATTAGAAACTAATTAGGGTAAAAACCGAGGAACATGGGTTTTTTCAATCGTCGAGGTTGGGTGATGGATTCTCGGTGAATCCCACTCGTGAAAGCATAAGGAGTAAAATCCCGAAACCGGTGGTTAAGGTGTTGGATTCTCGGTGAATTCCACCTTACCTAGGCGAGATTACGTTTTTGTTCCGTAGTGTCACGTGAAAGTTTGATGTTTAAGGATTGGATAATCACGGGCAAACATGGTTCGAAAGTGGTTTAACCACGGTTGGGTGGTCAACGATAGCTACGGCTCGATCGACTTCACCCTCCACGTGTGGCGTTTGCACGAAGTGCAGCAAGGTGAGCCATCCGATGAGCCACTACGGCTCAACGGAGCTCCCCAATCTTGAGCCGCCCGACGGCCACATATGTTCCAACGAATAGGTCGGGTGGGCTAGCCCACGTAACCGACAACATTCGGGCCTATGATTTATTGTTCCTTAATGTAACATCAAGTCCAAAATGTGATCAAGAAACCCACCACTTTTTCAAAATATTGAGTGGGAGCGGAGAGGCGACGGCCGACCCCACGCCTCTACTTGTTGACACAAGCAACGTGAGAGAATGGTGACGCCTCGTGCGGCTTTGATTTCGCCCCTAAGGAAGGCCTTCACCGCTATCAAAATTCAAGGCTTGGTCTCCGAAAGGATAGGATTTTTGGTACTCGTCGGGTCACCGATCGACCCTAAGCGGCACACTCGGGTTTACCTAAAAATCCGAGACAGAGAGGTCACACTCATAAAGGGTATTTTTGGTAGTACCTTGGCTGAAAAAGGAAAGGTGATTGACGATCACAAATGAGATGTTTGATTCTCGTTTGATCTTCAATATTAATCGAAACCTCTTTGACCTACCCTAAGGCGGCACCGAGGTATTAGATTAAATCCTTGGAACAGTAGGATAGACTATAAGTACTTAGTTTATAATTCCTAAAATTTGTTAGTAGTGTATGATTTGGATTTATTACATCAATTTTATTTACAAATGTTATACATATCTCTACAGGTGCTAGGCGCTAGTGTAAAATTGACTAATAATGACTTCGTTAAAAAGTGGTAAGTAAACGAGTAACGTTGTACTTATTGATCTTACATGCGATTAATTTTTGGAAGAGATATTTTCTCTTGAGCCTTCAAGACTTAAGTGGCGTAGATAAGTATGTCACTTCTTGTCACTCGTGTTGAGCGAGAGAGCGACCATAGTTAGTTTGAAAGATGATTGGGACGATAAAATTCTTCTAGTGAATTTTAATTGTGTAGTGTCTACACGAGAAATTTTCTAATAGAAAAATTGGAGAATCATCAATTAAAGTGTCGCTAGTTAGACGGTATTTGGAACCGATAAACTAGTGGGAGCTTTTATCTCATGTTTTTCTAATTTCTTAGAAAATTAGTCCCACTGGGTAACGCTTTCATTAGACATCCCACAGTTCACGAGTAGTGTCTACTCAAACGAACTGCTAGTTCAAGACTATTTCCTTTCAAGGAAAGTTAAGAATGGGAAAGAATGTCTATAAGTGTTAATCATCTTAACTAAAGTTTTGAGGCTAAACCGAAACATTAAGTAAAGAAAGTATAGGATAAGAAAAGTGATTTCGGATCACTAACCAATGAATCCTTAGCAACTTTCTTAGCCGAGTAACTCGACTCGGGAGGTAAGTTCTTTGGAAGAACAAGAGAGCTTTGCATTAACGATTAATAGAGTAACAATGGGCAGTAATTTCGGTTAGAATAGTGGGAGTGATATAAGGAAATGAATTTCGGATTCTATCCTTGAATATCACAGAAAATTTTATTTTTCTGTTTACAGATTCGTTGAAACAAATGGATTCACTTTCAACTCGATATATTGTTGCCTCATAGAAAGTGAAAATAACATTTGTAGTACGAATCTGAGACTCGGACTTTTGTTTGATAAAGACAGAACCACTAAGAAAAGCTGAATAGGTATGTGTACCACATCTAAAACTATTAAAGGTAAAAGGTTTCCGTATTAAGATAAACGGACTTTCAATATCTGTTAATTAGTGCACATATCCTAGAGATAAGACCTAATGACTGGCTAAGGGTGATTCCTATCTCCTAGTCTCGGAACACTGTTTTAAAGGAACAATGACTAAGCTTCCTTTCAATTGGGAAAGGGTAATAGATTTGAAGGGGTAACATAGCTTGTTCATCATAACCTTCGGGGTCTAGTGAGAGATACAAGCTAGTGGGAGATTTTGAGTGGTGACATTTTGTCTGATAACTACTCGAAACACGGTTTAGTTTATCGAAAGAATACGAGGAGGAGTCTCTGATTTTAGCAGAGAATAGAGTATTCCATGCTCATAAATAGGCTATAGCATAGTCTTGGGGATGATGCTCACCGCCTCCTAAAGTGGAATGTTTCTCACTTTGAGAAAGAAACCATAGACATGCCCTATATAGTTATTGATGTACTACAATACCTTTCGCTAAACTCGATTAAGATAATTGGTTGCAAAATAACGGTTAACATTATTATGTAAACCGAGAAGTCTACCTAGAAAATGCTAGTGAATTTATGGATAAGGAGTGAATTCGGTTCACACCACTTCCGTAAATGTAGGCATTTAACATTTAATGCTTGAAGGTAGGATCGAGATTTTGCGATACGTCGATTTTTTGACTGTTCGTGAAATGCCTTAATGAGACGAGTGAAGGTTGGTTGTAAGATTCTTGAGATTAGAAAGTGACAGTTGGATTTGTCACAATTCTTCCGATAGAATCTATAAGTAATGACCTTTAGACCTTGAGAGTACGGTTACCCAAAGGAAGTTACTATCGATTTAATCGGACCACGCCCAACATCGGTTGTTGGTGATTACAACGATAAATACTACTAGATCGAATGACAATCCACCCGAACGCAGGTGGGAGTATGGTTTAACCATTGACCCATTATGGTTGTGTGGACTTTATAGTCTCTTTGAGGTGATTGATAACCTGTGGCTCTTTGTGGGTGTATAGGATTACGATCAGAGAGGTTGGTTGAAAACCTTATCCCCTGTGAATGGAGTTTTGGTAGTCCGATTCTGTTTCAAACCTCTTGTAGAACCACTGAGTGTCACAGCCCAGTGGGAGTAATTGGTCCTACGCTAAAAGAGTCGAATGAATAGGAAAGTTTAATTTTCAAGACAAAGTCGAGTGGTCTAGGGGTGATTCCCAAAAAGGAGAGAGTTAACAAGACCTTGAACTCTCTCACCACTCGATCTTGCTAGATTTCGTTAAGCGAGGAAAATAGGGGTGATTCACGAGACTTTCTTGCCAGAAAGCAGTCTGTATTCATTCGGAACAGAAGGGTCTTGGTTAGAACAAACGGCAAGATAACTGCCGGGGATTATATCCTTTGTGGATGTAAGTGAACCTCTCGGTCATTAAAAGTCGCATGTTTTAAAATATGTGGACTTGACCAGAATATTGATAAGTCTTTTGTAGACTGGGTATCAATATTGGTAAAGTAGTAGTATTAGTGTTCATGAATGATAACACTGCAATGGTTGGAAACAACGTGGCTATGCTATCTGAAGTCGGAAACTGACACGCCAAGATTCTCTGGATGAGAGAATAGGACTATATTCTAAGAATTTAATTCGGTCAAATTCACAGGAATGAGTCATAGGCTATCCCATCCATATTATTTAATAAGATGATAATGCATATACGGTTGCAGCATTCATCGAGAGTAGTCCTACCCTACCTCTCAGGAATGGTTCTCCAAATCTTCGGATAAAGAGAAAATGGGATAGAGTCTCTCTGGGATAAGGGCAAGTCAGCTTAACATGAGTCAATTGCAATCGAATCTTGGATTCGAGCAATAAGTAGCGGTTTAGTACGTCCTCAAGTATCTTTAGAGAACGAGGAATCATATGCTTGAATATTCAGGTGCAAACTTGAATATGGTTGACTACACTGATTCTGACTTGTAGTCAGATTAAGGATGATCATTAAGTTGATCTCGGGCTCAGTGTTTACCCATAGTGCTTAAAATTTCCTTCTTGATCTGGGAGTGATTCTAGTGAGCCGATATCATTTCATTGTGAAAACAGTGAAGAGATAGCTTAGAAGGATCTTCTCAGTCACTAGAGGTAAAAAACATAGAGAGTACCACCTGATTAGATGGACCGGCGACGTTTTGATCCTAAAGATCGTCGTGAGTCGACAACTTAACTAGTCAGTGTACCAAGTCGAGTGCTTGGAGGGTACGGCATTTATGGATATGTCTCATATGCTTTTAGAGAAAGTGGGTGAGTGTTGTGAATAAGATGAGAAATGGTGTGCTCTAAAAACAATCGTTTCTTGTCATTTCGTGCAAGTGGGAGATTGTTAGGTGTAGTGCCCGAAAGACAATTTGTGTAATTGTTTTTAATAATGAATGACAGAACTTATCTCACCTTATTACTTGCTTTGTGCTTGTAAAGTAATACATCACGCAAACCCTAAGTATATCTGTATGTAACCACTTAACTTTCGGTGTATGGATTACACGTGAGGATTGAGTTAGTGGTGGTATACTTAAAGCTGTTAGTCCGTGGTGAACTTAATCGAGTTTAGGGTCTCTTGATTAAAACACGATGAATGCGCCTGAACACCTTAGGGTGTGATAGTCTTATCGGGATGTCGGTAGAGGGTACTACGTGGGGCATTTATATATGAGGGCATTCATATAGGATGGACCGATTTAATCTGTATTTCGATATAATTCCGTAATCGAGGAATCTTATTAAATCATTAGATGATCATATATGGATCAACCTTAATCACGAGGTGATCACGAGTCTTTGCTTGTCGGGGTAGTGTTTGATGTGTTAGTTACGGTTCACTTAAATATGTGTTCCAAGCCACTTCTCATTGGCACTATCTCCAGGATGAGTGAGTAGTTCGATTTTCACAGACATGGAATCCATTCCTTCCTGCGGGAAGTAGAGACAGATCCCTTATTTGTTATCCTTAAGAAAGTGATCGATCCCGGGAGTTCATATTAGACTAATTGATCACTAGTCGATATGTGAACTAATTGATCATCGAGGGGTTAATGGTAAATAAGGATAAGATATTACAGTCGGGTTCACGGAGACTTCCTCTCGAGAATGGACGATCTATGGAGGGTTAATCCGTATGTAGTGATTATATCAATGGACGCTTATTCACTCTATGGGTTGAGTATAAGTATACATCTATAATCGGTAGAGTTGGGTTCGGGTTTATGGTGGCGTAATCCCGGAATTAATAATTAATGTACTTATTCTGTTCGATGAATAATTAATTATCGGAGCTACTTGTTATATGTCCATGGTCCCCGATGTGGCTTCTATAATTCGGACTAATAATCTTGTTATATGGGTCTCAGTGATAATTAATTGGCTGGCTAATTAATTGATATGCATGAATATTATTTAGTTGAGCTAAATAATATAATACACATAAAAGACATTTTGTGTGGGCTTTTAAACCCTAGGGGTGGCGCCATTATGGTTTTAATTAGCACAAGAATTTATTTTCTTGTGTTGTGGAAAATAAAAGATATTCTTGTTATGTGATTGGTTGTATGACATGTTATTTGGTTTCCTATTGGTCAATACATGTCACAATTATTCATTAAGGAAAATATCTTTTTATTTTGTTTAATTAATTATTTATTTAATTAATTGAAACTTGGATACCAAGGATTTACTCTCCAATAAAAGGAGAGTTATTCCAAGGGTAATGGACAAGGAAAAAATTCGACCACCACACCATAAAAGAGAGAAAAAATTAGTTTTTCTTGTCTAGGGTTTTAGAGGAAGAAAAACTTGGGTTTTTCTTGGTGTTGCATATCGAGGAGGTTCGTGTATCAAGAAGGGTGTCCACCAACCGCCGTTTGGAGAACACATCGGAAGATCTTGGCTTCTCTTCTTACTATTGGTAACATGATCTTAACCCCCTTGTAGCAGTTTAAGTCCTTTAATTATGTATTATGATGTATAAGTCGTGATCCATCCGCTGCGCGCAGATCTAACTCGTTTAGATCTAAGAACCTGCATCCTTCAATGGTGTACTCCTAAACTGACAACTCTCCCTCTTACGAGTGTACTATGTCTCCTCGTTGGTTTAATAGTCCTAAACCTAATGATTCGACACGATAAAGATTGCGAGTACAAAACTAGTTCATTCCCCGGATAAGAAATTGAACTCCAATAACGGTCAACTTTACCTTCTGATTTTCCTACCTCTTTCTCACACCTAATATCTCCGTTCGATATCCATTAAGTGTGTGTGTGCAAACATTGGTCAATAACTACAATACTAACAAGTCAAACATTGCAAATAGGAAAAATCTCAACACAAATGAAACTAGAAATATACACAATTGTCATCCAATCAACCAAAAAAGATCAAATTAGTTCAACAACAATTCCTTGACTAGTTACAAATTTAGCTACTCATTGCTACAAGCATTAACATATTAAGATTAGCATTTATAACAAAAAGAACAAGTAAAACAAGATAAAACTAGAATTGTTACCAATCACAAAGGTTGAATTTTCAATTGGAGACCTTCATTCACCCTCAAATGGTTTTAATGGAGCTTGGCACCCAAAAATTGTCCACCTTACTCCAAATTAACTATCCAAAAGTTGAGCTAAACATTCTAGGAATTACACTTATGATGATTATGCTAAAATGGGGGGGATTTTCGGCTATAAGAGCCACAAGATGATGATGTCTTCAAGAGGAAGAAGATGAACTTGGCTCCTTTGATACTCCTCTGCAACTGAGAGTGAAATGCTAATATGATGCTGAATTCGTCTTGTTCCGGTGTGCGCCTGGCCTTTTCCGGCGTGCGCCGGGTCACGGTTCGTAGTTGGGCATGTCTTATTTAATAAATGCCCAATCTGATAAATCCTTTTGCATACGGCATGCACCGGACATCACGGCCTATGCCAGGAATCTTTCGGTGTAAACCGGACAAGGCAGAATCCTGAGAGCTTCCCAAAAAAATGCGTTTCTTCTCTGTTATTCTAACATCATCACTACTTAAGGTCCCAAAATGTGGTATCTACATCAAAAAAAAAAAAAAAAAAAAAAGATACCACGGGTAAATCCGATAACAATACTAGGCTGATAAGCCTCAAAATATACCAAAACAATGAGTTTTTATGAAATCTACTATAGAAAAAGCTAACCTATCTCATCATAATATTTACTAAAATTGATACGAAAACACCATTAAAAGCTCAAGAAATGGGATTAAAACTCTGTAAATTGCATCATCCTGTTGACATACATCACTGACCATGTGTCACCTCCACATCAGCACAGTAATAAATATTGATAAAAAATCTAACATCTTAAGGGCCAAGAGCCCCACACAAGAATCCGAGCTGACCCCAATAGTGCCAACTCTGGCACCTCAACTTGAGTCCGCCTTGGACCCAATCTCCCACGTACGTACTACGATCAGATAAATACGGAAGGAATCCTTAATCATAATGACTCTGATCCTGGCATTCAAACATGCCCATAATTATCTCCAACAATTAAGGAGATTAAATCGTAATTATCTATTCCTTAGGGAACACGAAATCCAAGCCCAACAGTACAAAGGCCCACGATAGCTTAGAGCATAACGCCTCTCTATATAAACCATCCTAAGGAACTACGGAGATTCCAGTACACACATTGGATGCGTAGGCAGCTTGAGATACAGTTTCTCAAGTGAGGTCTAAACCACCACCAAAACACACCCATTGGTCCATCATTTGTGATATAGTCCACTAGATAGTCTTTGCTTTTGGTCATATGCCTTGAGCATCCACTGTCTATGTACCACACTCCCTACAAAACAAATTAATAGTTTTTAGGTACCCAAGTCAGTTTGGGCCCATAATGGTCAGTGGTAAGTACAACTCTTAGGACATTTCCATATGGTCTTCTCTTGAATGAGTTGCACTTGTTTTCATATATGTATGCCACAGATGGTAGATTCTGCCATCATTCATATATGAAATTTGGCCTTTGGGTGTAAACTGATTCGCACTATGCTTTCTGTTGTTAAATCTAGCACGGTAACCATTGCAATGCTGATTTCCTGCTGATTTTGGAATTCAGCTCTGAACTAATATCTTTGTTGACCTCTGAACTGAGCATTTTACTGAATTCTTGGATAAGATTTCTGCTGATAGATTTGCTAAAGTCTAGCCTTAGAAAATTGGTTTTTCTTTGCTGATTTAACTTCATATACAAGGAAATCCTAGTCCTTATCAGAAGAAATAACCTACCTTTCCCCTCTGAGATAGTTATCTCGAGAATGATTAGCATTCTTAGATTTCAAATTGATGTATCCAAAATTTTTCTGGTTCCTGGCTTTTGGTTTGGCCTTTTGTGGTCCTATAAATTTTGCAGTAAATATGCTATCAGTTTGTCATTGAGGTACAGCTGACCTAGCTTTGGATTTACCATTGTTAGGTGGTACTGACTTCATAGTAAACCGACTTTTCTTATTTGAGACATTGTCAGTTCTAACTGGTCCATTAGATTTCTTAGTTTGAGGTGTTTGTTCAGCTACAAATCTTATGCTTGTTTTGACACTTGATTCAATAGCTTTTCTTGGACCTTCCCTTGAAATCTGTCATGTATCAAATCCAAGACCAGTCCTATCATCATAGAGCTTGCCTGATTTGAATCCAGTTGCAGAACTTGATTGTGTTGTTGACTCAGCTGCTACTGCTAGTGATGTAGTCTTATACGGAGTCTTGGCCGGATCAGTTTCCTTAGTTATCAGAATGCGCAATTCAGCGTTCAACCTTTGGATTTCTAAGATGATATATTCTTTTTCAGCTTTTACAGCTTCATATCCTGACTGTATCATAGTCATTTGTTTCATTAGAAAATCTAAAGTTTCTTCCATCTCAGAATTCGTAGGTTCTGAACCAGCAGTTAAAGATCAAGCACTTTTTGTAGAAGTATATTTAGTGTTAGATTGAAATACCTCAGTTGAGTCTTTCATGTGAGCCTCAAGTGTTGTGTCATCTTATTCAACTGCTGATTAAGCTTTCTCAGGTTCAGCTTCATCATCGGTTTCATCTCAAGCTACCATTGCTTTTTTGGCTGGTCTTTTCTGCTGGTATCTCTTGGGTTGTAAGTCTGGACAATCAGCTTTGAAGTGTCCAGGCTTCTTGCCGGTGAAGCACAAAAACTCATCATCATTCTTTTTGTCTGGGGTCTTCTTGATGTATATCTTGGTGTAGGATTGACCAGATTTAATCTTTCTAATCCTCTTCATCATCAAGGCCATTTGCGGCTCCATTTCGTCCAATTCATCAAAATTGTTGGATGGTTCTTCTTGTTGAGGAGCCACAGAAAGAGCTGTAGTTTTGGGAACATCTAGTGCTGATAGTTCTGCAAAATCTTCACTGAACTCATATGCTTTCAAGTCTGAAAATATCTTGAAAGTGTCTTCAGTTTTTAGATCTCTAGATTCTTCCATGGCTGTCACCTTCATTTTCCAACATGAGGGTAAAGCTCTCAGAACTCTTGAGTTGATTTCTTTCTACGTGTAGACAATGTTGTGCAGTCCCAATTTATCTTGAATTGCATTGAATCTTCCTTCCATTTTCTCAATGGTTTCACCTGGTTTCATCTTAAATTCTTGAAATTTCTGTTTGGCTACTATGACCTTGTTCTATTTATTGGTGTCTGATCCTTCACAGATCACTTTCAGTTTATTTCACAACTCTTTACCAGTCTTGAAATCTTTCACTTTCATGTACATATTGCAATCCATAGTTCTATAGATGATATCCACGGCAATGTTATCCAACTTTTACTTTTTTTTCTATCTTCGTCATTCCACAGTTCCTTGGGCTTAGGAACTCTAACATGTGCACCTCCTTCAACTGTCAGTGCATGATCTGAATTGGTCCATAAGTGAGTAAATCCATCATTTCATCATGTGTTGCTTCCAAGTATGCTTGCAAACGTCTCTTATACTCATCAAACGAATCTATGCTACACATCATCAATATAGCATACTGATTGTTGTCCATGATGCAAGATTTCAAAAACAGTGAACACAGAAAAAGTTTTCAAGTCTTTAAGAAGAACAACAAGAGAATCTACTCAAAACAGAAGAACACTGCTCCGATACCAATTGTTGGTCCCTTGTAAAGGCTATGAACAAGTTTAGAAAGGGGTGAATAAAATTGTTACTAAAAACTTTTTCTCTCTTAAGTAAACTGGTACTAAAAAGATTTTGGAGTTTGAGATAACTAAGTTTAGAAAAGTGTCAACTAACTTTTTCTAAAGGTGAGTTAAATGCAGCAGAATAATAAAAACTAGCATTAAGTTATGTTGTTTTTTTTGTTGAAGTATGCTGAACTGAGTTTTGGTGAAACTCGGTTTTGTGCTTGGAGTGAGTTCAATCAGTTTTTCATGCAAGAGATAGATTGCTTGAATATTGTAAATGACAAGACAAAGTAAGTAAATGCGTAAAGTTAATGAAAAAATAAAAAACACAGATTTATAGTGTTTCCAGGTGGTGTAATCCTGTCAGTCCACTATTTCCCTGTGATGTAGGAGGAAAATTTCCACTAGTCTTCTTGAGGTTACAACGATTACAAAAAGCCCTAGTTGATTGTCCTTCACTAACTCTAGCTTCACAATCTAAGAAAATGAAAAATAGGTTGGAATGCTGCTCTCCAAAAGCTTCACTGGTCCTTGAAAGGTTGGATTGCCTCTTCAGCAGCTCCACCACAAACACAGTCATGCAGCCAGACTGCCCTCAACTGTCCTTGGCAATTCCTTGACCGGAATGCTTCACAGTCTCAACGTTTGATAAATCAAAGTTGGGTCTTCGAATAAAGAAAGCGATTCAGGCTTGTGGGTCTTCAAGTGTTGGATCTAGATGTATCTTGTATGCTTGAACACTTTGAAGATTTCTTGATGTGACTTTTTAAGCTCGAATTTATAGCAATTTACTTCACTGAACGTGTGTAAAACTTAGGCTTAAAACTTGTAAATTTGGTGTGCAAGGGTGTTTGATCTTTGATGCTAAGTCCTCTATATATAGGGTGAAATCCAACGTTCAAATTTTGAATTTTCGAACGTTCAAATTGGATTCCTGAAATATGCTATCAAAGTGTCAGTCTTGTCAGTGACCATTCTGACTTGTCAGATTATCAACCAATCATATAACTTGATTTTCAACGTTCTGATTCCCTTATAAAACTGATTGGCTGAGTTAAAACTGATTCCCTTATAAAACTGATTCCCTCATAAGTTGAAACTGAGTTGTTCTTTGTTTTTTAGTTTCTAACTGTTAATGAGTATTAACGTAGTTTTTACTCTTCTTCGTAAACTATGTACTCGTAGTTCTCAATCTGATCCTTATTTGGGAGATTAGAGTACACCATACAATCTCATTAACTAAGTTACATTGCCCTTATGTAACATAGATCTTCTTTTATAAGATATATAAGATTAGTTCAGGACATCACAGACTTACCTAAATTATAACCTTACAATCTCGGCTTTAATCTTCATAAACGGAGTTTGATCCCTCAGCCTTCAGTCTTCAATAACTGAGTTTGATCCCTCAACCTTCATAACTGAGTTTGTCCCCTCCGCTTTCAGCTTCTAGATAAATCAACCGAGTCTGATCCTTAAGCGAACTTATCTTCTTCAGTTTTGATTTACTTTCAGTTTGAGTTTTGAATCCTATATATTACAGTACTTGTCTGATATAACATATACAATAATCAGACTCTATTAAATCCTATACATTCAGTTTCTAGACATCATTTATCTTTTCACTATAACAACAAGTTCCTGCACTACATCATTGGGGTTAAAACAAATAAGTAAATAAACATAGATGAATCATAATCAAAACTTCAATTTTATTACTAACATTTATATATGTGTATAAATAATCATATAATATATTAATGCAATAAAAAAACTTATTTAACATTGTGAACCAAGTCAAAGTCAAACATGTGCCTGCGAGATCCGTCAATTCATCAAGTTCCCTTACTGGACAACGATACAGGTGATTCGATAGTCTCTTCCTTATGAATCCCGTTAATTCACACCTTATATCGACAAGTAATTTTTATAGTGGAGTCCGTCCTTCCGTCACCCAATCTCATGGGGCTTGTGGAGAGTCCATTTGTCTCAGACCCCACAATAGCGGTCAAAGGCCAAACACTCAGCTAAACCAGCTGTGAAAGCCTCAGTTGGCCCATCAAGCAAGAACGAGAAAACCAAACCGCCGCAGCGGTAACAAGACATGCCGCCGAAGCGGGAAAGGTACAAGTACAATATACCATGCCGCGCGAAGCGGGAAGTACAATACCATGCTACCAAGGTGGGAGATGGAATATGAATGTATGTGTATATATATATATATATATTATTTTATATATAATCCGGAGATACTAACGAGTTTTATTTTTAATTAGATCATTGACCAAACAATTTTTTTTATCTATTACTCCCTTCATTCCATTATATCAAATATTACTCACACAGATTAAGAAAATTATAGTTAAAGAAAAGACACTTGGCTTATACTCAAAGTGCCACTTCCCATATATGGCCACATAACCACATGTAACATGGCATGCACTAGCTTAGGACAAGTGTAAATCACATATGGCACGAAGAGAAATGCCTTTGATGACAAGTGGAACTAGCAAGATGACTCATCAATTTTATACCAATATAAATTTACAATTTCTCTTCATTAATAGTGACAACCTTCACATGTATTTTCCTTTGATGAAAAGGCATGTTTGTACATTAAAATGTAATGAGAAAACATCATCTCTTTTATATGTTCTGTTCTTATTTCATTGCTATTTTATATCAATTTTATAACACGTTATCAGCATGAGTCTCTACCAATCGAGTATTTTAACTCCAAAATGATTATGGATAGGTTTGATAAGGGTCGGATCATCACCTGACCACGTGTCGCCTCCACATCAGCACATTAACAAATATAGATAGAAAAATCCAACATCTTAAGGGCCAAGAGCCCCACACAAGAATCCGAGCTCATCCCAGCTCGGCTATCTTCCCCGACCTCGGCAGGTCGGCCAAAGCATAAATAAACCCTGGCACCTCAGCTTGAGTCCTCCTTGGACCCTATCTCCCACGTGCATACTACGATCAGATAAATACGGAAGTAATCCTTAATCATAATGACTCTGATCCTGGCATTCAAACATGCCCATAATTATCTCTAACAATTAAGTAGATTAAATCGTAATTATCTATTCCTTAAGGAACATAATATCAAAGCCCAAAAAGTACAAAGGCCCACGACGGCTTAGGGCATAACGCCTCTCTATATAAACCATACCTAAGGAACTATGAAGATTTGATTCCAATACACACATTGGATACGTAGGCAGCATGAGATACAGTTTCTCAAGAGCTATCTAAACCTCCATCAAAACACACCCCTCGGTCCATCATTTGTGATAAAGTCCACTAGACAGTGTTTGCTTTTGTCATATGCCTTGAGCATCCACTATCTATGTACCACACTCCCTAAAAAACAAATTAATGGTTTTCCAGTACCCAAGTCAGTTTGGGTCCGTAATGGTCAGTGGTAAGTACAACTCGTAGGAAATTTCCAGATGGTCTTCTCTTGAATGAGTTGCACTTGTTTTCATATATGTATGCCCCATATGGTAGATTCTGCCATCATTCATATATGGTCTCTGGCCTTTGGGTGTAAACTGATTCACACTATGCTTTCTGTTGTTAAATCTAGCACGGTGACCATTGCCCGGTTGATTTTGGAATTTTGTTTGAACAGAGATCTTTGTTGACCTCTGAACTGAGCATTTTGGTAAAATATTGGATAAGATTTCTGCTGAGAGATTTGCTAATGTGTAGCCTTAGAAAATTGGTTTTTCTTTGCTAATTTAGCTTCAGATACAAGGAAATCCTAGTCCTCATCAGAAGAAATAACATGCCTTTCCCCCCTGAGATAGTTATCTCGAGAATGATTAGAATTCTTAGATTTCACATTGATGATCCAGGATTTTTCTGGTTCTTGGCTTTTGGTTTGGCCTTTTGTGGTCCTGAAGATTTTGCAGTAAATATGCTATCAGTTTTTCTTTGAGGTACAGCTTACCTAGCTTTGGATTTAACATTGTTAGGTGGTACTGACTTCATAGTAAACCGAATTTGCTTATTTGAGACACTGTCAGTTCTAACTGGTCCATTTGATTTCTTAGTTTGAGGTGTTTGTTCAGCTACAAATCTTATGCTTGTTCTGACAGTTGATTCAGCAGCTTTTCTAGTACCTTCCCTTGAAATCTGTTGTGTATCAAATCCAAGTCCAGTCATATTATCATAGAGCTTGCCTGATTTGAATCGATTCTGAGAACTTGATTGTCTTTGTTGACTCATTTTACTCTTTGCTAGTGATGTAGTCTTGCGCGGAGTCTTGGCCTGATCAATTTCTTAGTTCTTAGAATGTTCAATTCAACGTTCAACCTTTGGATTTCTAAGATGAGATATTCTTTTTCAGCGTCATATCCTGACTATATCATAGTCATTTGTTTCATTAGAAAATCTAAAGTTTTCTTTCATCTCAGAATTCTTAGGTTCTGAACCAGCTGTTGAAGAACAAGCACTTTGTGCAGATGCATATTTAGTGTTAGATTGAAATACCTCAGTTGAGTCTTCCATGTGAGCCACAAGTGTTGTGTCATCTGATTTAGCTGCAAATGAAGCTTTCTCAGGTTCTGCTTCATCATTGGTTTCATCTCAAGCTACCATTGCTTTTCTGGATGGTCTTTTTGTTAGTAATATCATCCGCAACGGAAGCGATTTAAGGATCTAGATCTATAATTTACACATAATAAAATAACTAGATCTACTCTACAAGGGGGTTGTAGAACACCTCTTGGATCTCAAAATCCAAGTAAAAGAACCGCAATAGGAAGAACAAAAGATGGTGTGAAGAGCACCACGATCTTCTGCACGTGTGATCTGAGCAACTCCCGGTGGAAAGAAATCCTCGTCTCGAATCCTCTCGATATGCTACCCGGAAAACCTCCAAGATTTTCCCTCTTACTCCCCTTGGCCGAAATTATCTTCTTCTCTCTAAGAGATAGAAGTCAAAAATTGTGTGTTGTATTTTAGGCTTGAGAGAACTCTCTTTATATAGGAGAGTAATCCTTGTCCTCCAAGGATTTAATAATTAATACAAAATCAATAATAATAATCCTATTAAATAAAAGATACTCCTAGAATAATCTAGAACCAATCTAGAATATTTAAGGATCAATCCAATATTTTCCTTAATCAATTATTTAACAAATAAATAATTTAATCACATGTTAAATAATTATCCAAGAAAACTAATTTCTTGACAATTAAATAACAAAAGATGCGCCCCATGCCCTAATATATTAGGTCATCCACGCATTTCACACACTTGAGCCAAGATTATCAAAAATGTCTTTTTCACATATTTAATTATTTAGCCTAACTAATTTAATAGTCCATTAAACAATTAATTCACATATCATTTTAATTAAATTCTAATAAGAACTAAATTAATATTATTAGGATTCGACGTCCGAGAATAGCTATGCAATACTGGAGGCACGTCGGGGACCATGGACTAATAATCAGCGGCTCCGATAAATCAAATAAATAATTATCTTACGAACAGAATAATTATATTCGATAAATCAATCACAGGAATATGCCACCATAATCCCGTGACTGCACTCCTCCGATTATAAGATTATATTTATCTCCTCACGAGAATGATAATAAGCGTCCATTAATATAATCATTACATATGGATTAATCCTCCACAGACTGTTCATTCTAAATTGGGAAGTTACCATTAACCCTTTTCAGAACCTCTTATCCTTATTTACCATTAACCCTCTAGTGATCAATTAATTCATACAACTCACTGGTAGTTAATCAGTGTAATATGAACTCAAATACGATCGATCGTTTCTAGGATTAACAAATAAGGAGAATGTTTCATCTACTTCCATAAATGGAAGGAATGGATTCCGTATCTGTGATAACACAGACTACTCACTCAATCCAGTACAATGCCAAGATGGGGTAATTCAGATCACAGACTTAGTGTAATCCTTAACCGTCAAGTCAAACCTCATACCGATTCAAGCAGTTGACTGTGATCACCTCATGATTAAGATATATCCATAAATATGATCATCGATTGATTGAAAAGACTTTCGATTACGGGATTATATCGTGAACTCTAATCAAATCGGCCAAATTTCTATATGATATATCTATCATATATAAATGCCCCACTAGGTTCTCTTAACCGAAAGTCCGGATAAGACAATCACACCTATTGTGTTCTGGGCGCATTAATAGCACGTCAAAGGAGTGACCCGATACTCTCGATTAAATTCACTATGGGCTAATTGTATTTTAAGTATATATTCACTAACTCAATCCTCCCGTGTATATCCCATACACTGAGTTAAGTGATTACATAAACGATATACTTTAGGGTTTTCTGTAGTTTAAATACTATTGTCACATCGGTGAATATGAGAATAATAAATATGAATAATAATATCATTTAATTTATCAAATAAAACAATTACAAAATTGTCTTTCGGGCATTACACCTAACAATCTCCCACTTGCATGAAATCATGTGATTAATTGTTTTAGAGCACACCCTATTATTTAAAATACAGCAAACTATCACTCCCACTTGCTCTAAACAAATGAGACATGTCTCTAATACCTATAGTCTCCAAGTGTCAACTAAAAGCTTCAATCGACAGTGTCTCGGTGAATGGATCGGCAGGATTATCGGTGGAGGCGATTCTTGGATGAAACGTCCTCCATCGACAAAATCATTGATCACCCGGTATTTCTCTCTCTATATGCTTCGACTTATTGTGCTTTGAGGTTCCTAGAGTTGGCAATGGCCCCATTGTTATCACAATAGAGAGTAATAGGATCTTGACGATTCGGGACAACGCCTAATCACCGATGAACTTTCTTAACAAAGCGCTTCCTTAGGCGCCTCGGAGGCCGCTATGAACTCGACTTCCATTGTTGAATCGGTTTGTCTTTGGATTGCTTTTGGCTTCTCCATTCTATTGCACCGCCACCAAGCGTAAACACTTGAACTGAGGTTGATTTAGAATCATCTTTGTCTGAGTGAAAGTCGAATCGTGTACCCCGCTAACTCCAAACTCCCACTCGAATAGCGAGAATATAATTTACGGTTCTCTTCAAATATTTGATGAGATTCTTTCTTCTTTGTCGATCTGCGGTTGCCCTGGATTTGATCGAAAGCATTTGGCTAATCCAACGCCATAACAAATATCGAGTCTCGTACACCTCATAGCATACATAAGACTACCAACAGCCGAGGCATATGGCACTCTTCCCATAGCTTCAGTTTCTTCAGGAGTTTGAGGCCTCAGAGTCTTAGAGAGCTAAACGCCGTGACGGGTTGGTAGAAAACCCTTCTTGGCGTTCTCAATACTGAAGCGTGCCAGCACCTTATCTATATAATTGGCTTGGGACAGAGCTAACATCCTGTTCTTGCGATCCCTTATAATTTGGATCCCTAGAACATAACTCGCTTCTCCCAAATCCTTCATTTGGAATTGCATGGTCAACCAACTTTTCACGTCGGACATCATCCCCTTATCGTTGCCAAATAGGAGTATGACATCAACGTACAACACTAGAAATACAACACTATCTTTGATAACCTTCTTGTACACACAAGATTCAGCAAAGTGTTGTTCGAAATCATAAGACTTGATCGTGTTATCGAATCTATGATACCAGGAACGAGATGCTTGCTTCAAATCAGAAATGGATCTGAGCAACTTGCACACCATGTTCTCTCGACCTTCTTCAATGAATCCTTCTGGTTGCTGCATATAGATTTCCTCATCGAGAAAACCGTTTAAAAACGCTGTCTTAACATCCATTTGTCAGATTTCATAATCCAGACATGCAGCAATGGAAAGGAGGATGCGGATGGTTTTCATCATGGCCATAGGTGAGAAGGTTTCCTCTTAGTCTATACACTCTCGCTGTGTGTAACCTTTGGCTACCAGCCATGCTTTGAAGGTTTCGACCTTCCCATCTATTCCTCTCTTTCGCTTGTAGAGCCATTTACATCCAATGGGCCTTTCACCCTGAGGAAGTTCTACAAGTTTCCAGACTGAGTTAGAGTACATAGACTCCATCTCTTGAAATTCATTGCGTCAATCCATTTATCCTTATCGTGATCCAATAAAGCCTTCTTATAGGTCAGAGGATCATCTTCCACCCCATCAGAGGCGACTACGTTCGTCTCTAAATCCATGCCGTACCGAGCTGGTGGCCGAACCACTCTTGCAGTACGTCTAGGTGGAACAAGAATGTCGGAAGAAGTGACAGTTGTATTAGTAGTGTTGTTTACGGGGAACATCAACGACCACAATAGGCCTGGCGTCATCGGAGAGTAATTCCTCTAGTACAATTTTACTTCAAGGTCTGTGGTCTTTCATATAAATTTCCTCCAAAAACGTAGCGTTAGTTGAGACGAGCACTTTGTTATCATCCGGATCGTAAAATAGACCACCACGTGTACCTTTTGGATAGCCTACAAACAAACATACTTTCGTACGCGATTGTAGCTTTGTAGTCTTGTCCATCAGCACATGTGTAGGACAACCCCATATGCGGAAGTGACGCATGCTTTCACGATGTCCAGACAACATCTCAACGGGTGTCTTTTCGACAGACTTTGACGGTACTGCATTCAAAATGTAGACCGCTGCTTCTAATGCATAACCCCAAAAGGATACAGGTAGTGGCGTAGCTCATCAATGATCTAACCATGTTAATCAATGTCCTGTTTCTCCTCTCAAACAACTCCATTTTCTTTGAGGTGTCTAAGCGAACGTTGGAAACAAATTCCTTTTACGCCAAGTAGTCAATGAACTCGATATCTAAATGCTCATCCCCATGATCCGAGCGAAGGCATTTCAATGACTTGCCTAGTTGTTTTGGCTTACGCTTGGAACTCCTTCAACTTACCAAAAGCCTCGGACGGACTTCTGTCGTGAGATAAACATAACCGAATCTCGAGTAGTCATCAATGAAAGTCACAAAGTACTCGTATCCGCATGTAGCTTTATCGTTCATCGGACCACAAAGGTCCGAATGCACTAAGTCTAGAGTTCCCGTGGCCCTATTACCCTTTGGCGAGAAGGGACTCTTAGTCATTTTCCCTCAGGCAACACTCATGCAGGGCGAGGCGGTGTGTCAGCAGATGACTCACCTAAGTCATGAATCTTTTTCTAGTCTTTTGAGTCTTTCCAAGGAAATATGGCCGAGCCTCAGATGCCACAAGTATGTTTTATCTTCTTTTACTTGACAAACTTTCTACCTTTTAGCAGATCTTTGATGAGCAGTTTTAAACATTTCAGTATTAAGTAGGGGAGCTTTGTGTGGTCTTACAAAATATAAACCGTTTTCATTCATAGTTGAACACAATTCAAAGCCATTCTTCGAAATAACAAATTCACCATTAAATTTGAAACAAAAAATGATTGTTCAACTAAGGCAGAATGAGAAATTAAATTTCTCCTGAAATTTGGAATAAAATAAACATTCTCTAAATTTAAAGTTCTATTGTTAAAGTGTAAGTCCACAGCTCCCACTGCTTTAGCCGAAATGAGTGCCCCAGAGCCTACTCGCATCACTTGAGAACCCTCTTCCAGCTCCTCGTATGAACTAAGAATCTGCAATGAAGAACATACATGGTTAGTAGCTCAGATTATCAAGTATCCAAGTGGACACATCTTTAGCTACATTAAAAGATTCCAAGAATAGTAATTCGAATTACCTTTCTTATCTTTCCCCGTTGTGACCTTGACTTTGCCATTTTTACATCACGAAGATATTCGGACAATGGCGTTTCCAATGTCCTACCTCCGCTGATAAAAGCACTTGCCCTCAGGCTTGGCCAAATCAACTTTCTTGGCTTTCTTTTTCTTCATTTGCTTGAGCACAGGTGCAACACTACCCCTTCTTCTTTGGTTTGGCCTTAGGCTTGTTTGATGGCTTAACCCGGCCATATTGGCTTGACTTTCTTATCCCCTACTTGGACCTTATCTTTCGATAGTAGGCCCTCGTAGATATTCGATTCATTAAGCATCGTGTCATGGTCAACTCATGTTTGCCCATCGAGATCTTGAGTTTTGAATGGGATAAACTCAGGAGTCAACGATTCCAAAATCATCGACACTTGAGTTGCTTCATCGAACATCGATCCATGAATACAAGTGTCATTGAAGTAACTGATCATATTTAGAACATGACCATTCACTGCTTGACCTTTCTTCAATTTCGTGTTAACAGCCATCCTGATGCCATCGTGTCTTGCTTGGTTGCTAGGTGATCCAAACATCGAAGTAAGTTTATGCATGATTTATCATGCAGTCTCAAACTCTTCAATCTGGGTCCTAATAACCTCGACACTGCTTGCCAGGATGATCCCACGAGCCGGTTATCGACTCGATCCGGCTATTACGTTGCTCGATCTCGGCTTTTCGGGTTTTGGATCGCCACCGTAGAAATTCGAAGTGAGTACATATTGCACATTCTCGTATGTGAGTACCATGTTTAGATTACTCTTCCATTTCATAAAGTTGTTTCCGATAATTTTCGCAGAATGAAGCGAAATTTGAGCGGACATTTTCTTTGAAAATAAAATGACATATATTAATTCAAGTTTAACACTACTATATAAGTTTATTTTAGAAATTGTAAACTATAATTAAGTCTACACTAGCATTCAAGGTTTTAACCTCGCATCTCGATCTTTGCCGTAGGGTAGGTCAAAGAGATGACGGTTAAATCGAGACAATCTCATCAATGAATAACTTGTGAGAATAGAACATCCCACGAGAATCGAACATCCCTTTATTCAATGACTACCTTCCTTTTTTAGCCTAGATATTATCAAGAATACCCCTTGATGAGTGTTACCTACTATATCGGATCTCTTAGAGTGCGCCCGAGTGTCTTTGTCGTAGGATAGGTCGGTGACCCGACGAGTACCGGAAATCCTATACTTTCGGAGACCAAGCCATGAATGTTGATAGGGGTGAACAACATCTGTAGGGGGACAAAATCAAAGCACCGTGAGGCGTCACCCTTCTCTCACTTGCTTGTATCTATAGTAGAGGCCGTGGGGTTGGCTGTCGCCTCCCCCGCTCCCACTCAATATTTTGGAAGTTGTGGTGGGTTAACTAACCACGTCTTTTTGATGTTAACATAAAAGCACATCAAATCAAGGATTCCGATTGGTGTCGGTAACGTAGGCAAGCCTACCCGTCCTATTCGTTGGAACATATGTGACAGTCGGACGAAATCGGGTCAAGAGAGCCCTATTGAGATAAGAAGGAATCACCCTCCGCTCCTTTGGTGTAGCTTAATCTTACGGACCCCCTGTGCATGCATACATCACACTAGGAGGTTAAGTCGGTCGAGCGAAGCTCGATTGACCACCCAACATATAGGCGAACCGTTTTATCCAAGATTTATTGTTCTTTTATCATCATTCAATCTCGTAGACACTACAAATCGAAAACGTGATCTCGTTTGGGCTTTTAAGGCGGTTCACCGAGAACACACACCGAAAGGCTTAACGATTTCATAACTCGTCCTCGGATCTTTAATTAGTTACGGAATTAATTAATTACCACGTATTAATTAAATTTTAACTAATTACACGAGTTTTTATACATGCCTATTTTAATTACCAAAATTAAAATTCTACATGTATGCATGGAGTGGATTTATGATATGATGCATGTCATGGCAATTCCGATTTTATATCTATTTTATGATCAAACACATAAAAAATAAATTGCGGAAAATTTAAACACCGAGATAGATTGTTGGTACCCCCATATCTAATCTATCCTAGGAAAGCAGTAAATTACAACTTGTTGTCTTCGTGTCTTCGATATTTGAGCCTTGAACCACGAACCGCGAACCCGAAAGGAGAAGGGGCCTTTTATTAAATAAAAGATAATTTTTTTTTTTTTTTGTTAAAAACACGGCAGCACCAAATTTTATTTTAAATTTTTTTTTAATCAAAAGGCCATACGGCCAAAAAAATAAAAGAAAAAAAAATATTCCAAAACATATCTTGCAGTGAGAAAAAAAAAAGATCAATTTGGATTGATCAAAGAGATTTATCAAATCTTTTTCCAAAATTGTACTGCCAACGAAAACAAAAAAATATCTGCCCCGATCTCTTGTTCATACCTTGAGTTCCGTCTTCATCTCATGTTCATCATTGTTTTTCCGGAATTACAAAAAAAAAATTAAAAATAGCCGAAAAAAAAGAAATAAAAAACAAAAACTTTTACATCAATCATATGCTCAAACGATCTAAATCGAGAGAGCTTACAATAGATCTAACAGTAGCATGATACCAACCTCAATCCATCTCTTCAAACCACAACAATCGCAACATAAAAAAACTACAAATATTTACATTTATAAAAAATTGGGACAAAAATCTACATGTTTACCACTCCTAGATCTAATATTTTATACGCATAAATATAGATCACTGGCTCTCGATACCACTTTGTTAGCAATATCATCCATAGCGGAAGCGATTTAAGGATCTAGATCTATAATTTACACATAATAAAATAACTAGATCTACTCTACAAGGGGGTTGTAGAACATACCTCTTGGATCTCAAAATCCAAGTAGAAGAACCGCAATAGGAAGAACAAAAGATGGTGTGAAGAGCACCACGATCTTCCGCACGTGAGATCCGAGCAACTCCCGGTGGAAGGAAATCCTCATCTCGAATCCTCCCAATATGCTACCCGGAAAACCTCCAAGATTTTCCCTCTTACTCCCCTTGGCTGAATTTTATCTTCTTCTCTCTAAGAGACTGAAGTCGAAAATTGTGTGTTGTATTTTAGGCTTGGCAGAACTCTCTTTATATAGGAGAGTAATCCTTGTCCTCCAAGGATTTAATAATTAATACAAAATCAATTATAATAATCCTATTAAATAAAAGATACTCCTAGAATAATCTAGAACCAATCTAGAATATTTAAGGATCAATCCAATATTTTCCTTAATCAATTATTTAACAAATAAATAATTTAATCACATGTTAAATAATTATCCAAGAAAACTAATTTCTTGACAATTAAATAACAAAAGATGCGCCCCATGCCCTAATATATTAGGTCATCCACGCATTTCACACACTTGGGCCAAGATTATGAAAAATGTCTTTTTCACATATTTAATTATTTAGTCACACTAATTTAATAGTCCACTAAACAAATTAATTCACATATCGTTTTAATTAAATTCTAATAAGAACTAAATTAATATTATTAAGATTCGACGTCCGAGAATAGCTATGCTATATTGGAGGCACGTCGACTACTCGACTAATAATCGTGACTCCGATAAATCGAATAAATAATTATCTTACGACGAGAATAATTATATTCGATAAATCAATCACAGGAATATGCCACCATAATCCCGTGACTACACTCCTCCGATTATAAGATTATATTTATCTCCTCACAAGAATGATAATAAGCATTCATTGATATAATCATTACATATGGATTAATCCTCCATAGACTGTTCATTCTAAATCGGGAAGTTACCGTTAACCCTTTTCAGAACCTCTTATCCTTATTTACCATTAACCCCCTAGTGATCAATTAATTCATACAACTCACTGGTAGCTAATCAGTGTAATATGAACTCGTACGATCGATCAGTTTCTCGGATTAACAAATAATTGAACTTTCTATCTACTTCCATAAATGGAAGGAATGGATTCCGTATCTGTGATAACACAGACTACTCACTCAATCCAGTACAATGCCAAGATGGGGTAATTCAGATCACAGACTCAGTGTAATCCTTAACCGTCAAGTCAAACCTCATACTGATTCAAGCAGTTGACTGCGATCACCTCAGGATTAAGACATACCATAAATATGATCATCGATTGATTCGATAAGACTTCTCGATTACGGGATTATATCGTGAACTCTAATCAAATCGGTCCGATACATATGATATATCTATCATATATAAATGCCCCACTAGGTTCTCTTAATCGAAAGTCCGGATGAGACAATCACACCTATTGTGTTCTGGGCGCATTAATAGCACGTTAAAGGAGAGACCCGATACTCTCGATTAACTTCACTACAGGCTAATTGTATTTTAAGTACATCTTCACTAACTCAATCCTCCCGTGTATATCCCATACACTGAGTTAAGTAATTACATAAACGATATACTTTAGGGTTTTCTGTAGTGTAAATACTATTGTCACATCGGTGAATATGAGAATAATAAATATGAATAATAATATCATTTCATTCATTAAATAAAACAATTACAAAATTGTCTTTCGGGCATGACACCTAACAATCTCCCACTTGCACGAAAGCATGTGATTAATTGTTTTAGTGCACACCCTATTATTTAAAATACAACAAACTATCACTCCCACTTGCTCTAAAGCAAATGAGACATGTCTCTAATACCTATAGTCTCCAAGTGTCGACTAAAAGCTTCAATCGACAGTGTCTTGGCGAATGGATCAGCAGGATTATCGGCGGAGCGATTCTTCGGACGGAAACGTCTCCTCTATCGACAAAATTGTTGATCACCCCGTATTTCCTCTCTATATGCTTCGACTCACTGTGCTTTCGAGGTCCCTAGAGTTGGCAATGGCCCCATTGTTATCACAATAGAGAGTAATAGGATCTTCAGCATTCGGGACAACGCCTAATCCGCTGATGAACTTTCTTAACCAAACCGCTTCCTTAGCCGCCTCGGAGGCGCTATGAACTCAATTCCATTGTTGAATCGGGGTGTCTTTGGATTGCTTTTGGCTTCTCCATTCTATTGCACCGCCACCAAGCGTAAACACTTGAACGAGAGGTTGATTTAGAATCATCTCTCATGCATGCGAAAGTCGAATCGGTGTACCCCGCAAACTCCAAACTCCCACTCTAATAGACGAGCATATAATTTCTGGTTCTCTTCAAATATTTGATGAGATTCTTTACTGCTGTCCAGTGCGGTTGCCCTGGATTTGATTAAAAACGGCTGACTAATCCAACACCGTAACAAATATCAGGTCTCGTACACCTCATAGCATACATAAGACTACCAACAGCCGAGGCATATGGCACTCTTCCTATAGCTTCAGTCTCTTCAGGAGTTTGAGGCCCCTGAGTCTTAGAGAGGTAAACGCCGTGACGGGTTGGTAGAAAACCCTTCTTGGCGTTCTCCATACTGAAGCGTGCCAGCACCTTATCTATATAAGTTGCTTAGGACAGAGCTAACATCCCGTTCTTGCGATCCCTTATAATTTGGATCCCTAGAACATAACTCGCTTCTCCCAAATCATTCATTTGGAATTGCGTGGTCAACCAACTTTTCACGTCGGACATCATCCCCTTATCGTTGCCAATTAGGAGTATGTCATCAACGTACAACACTAGAAATACAATAATATCTTTGATAACCTTCTTGTACACACAAGATTTAGCAAAGTGTTGTTCGAAATCATAAGACTTGATCATGTGATCGAATCTATGATACCAGGAACGAGATGCTTGCTTCAACCCATAAATGGATCTCGAGCAACTTGCACACCATGTGATCTCGACCTTCTTCAATGAATCCTTACAGTTGCTTGCATATAGATTTCCTCATCGAAAGCCATTTAGAAAGCTTATTTGTCATAGCATCCATTTGCCGATTTCATAATCCGGACAAAGGCAATCGAAAGGAGGATCTGAGATGGTTTTCATCATGGCCCCACAGTGAGAAGGTTTCCTCGTAGTCTATACCCCTACAGCTATGTGTAACCTTTGGCTACCCGCCCGTGCTTTGAAGGTTTCGACCTTCCCATCTATTCCTCTCTTTCTCTTGTAGAACCATTTACATTCAATGGGCCTTTCACCCTGAGGAAGTTCTACAAGTTTCAGGTCGAGTTAGAGAACATAGACTACATCTCTTGATTCATTGTGTCAATGCATTTATCCTTATCGTGATCCAATAAAGCTTTCTTATAGGTCAGAGGATCATCTTCCACCCCATCAGAGGCGACTACGTTCATCTCTAAATCCATGCCGTACCGAGCCGGTGGCGAACCACTCTCGCGATGACGTCCAGGTGGAGCAGGAATGTCGGAAGTATTTGTTGTATTAGTAGTGTTGTTTACGAGGAACATCAACAGCCAAAATAGGCCTGACGTCATCAGAGAGTAATTCCTCTAGTACAATTTTACTTCAAGGTCTGTGGTCTTTCATATAACTTTCCTCCAAAAACATAGCGTTAGTCGAGACTAGCACTTTGTTATCTTCCGGATCGTAAAATAGACCACCACGTGTACCTTTTGGATAGCCTACAAACAAACATACTTTTATACGCGATTGTAGTTTGGTAGTTTTGTCCATCAGCACATGTACAGGACAACCCCATATGCGGAAGTGACGCATGCTTTCGCGACGTCCGGACCACATCTCAACAGTGTCTTTTAAATGAGACTTTGTGATCTTGCATTCAAAATGTAGAT
Source organism: Gentiana macrophylla (assembly GCA_026214975.1). NCBI lineage: Eukaryota > Viridiplantae > Streptophyta > Magnoliopsida > Gentianales > Gentianaceae > Gentiana > Gentiana macrophylla. Next base: position 50,330,871 of record CM047813.1, read on the forward strand.
AGTTGCTTCTAAAGCATAACCCCAAAGGATATAGGTAGTGGCGTAGCTCATCATTGATCTAACCATGTTAATCAATGTCTGTTTTCTTCTCTCAAAGAACTCCATTTCTTTGAGGTGTCCTAGGCGCGAACGTTGGAAACAAATTCCTTTTTCACCAAGTAGTCAATGAACTCAGATCTAAATACTCACCTCCACGATCCGAGCGAAGGCATTTCAATGACTTGCCTATTTTCCTTTCGGCTACGCTTGGAACTCCTTGAACTTAGCAAAAGCCTCGGACTTCTATCGTGAGAGATAAACATAACCGAATCTCGAGTAGTCATCAATGAAAGTCACAAAGTACTCGTATCCGCCCTAGCTTGTAACGTTCATCGGACTGTTGGAAATACAATTTATGTTTTGATGATAATTCATCTTATTTGTTTAAAGTATTATCTTAACCCCATTGATGAAGTCTTTGAAGCCAATTTGTTATAGTGAAAAACTAAAAGATGTCTAGAAGTGAATGTATAGGTCTTAGTAGAGTCTGATATTTGTATAAGTTACATCAGACAAGCATTGTAATAATTAGTGTGTCGTAAAAGCGAAAAGCAGGAGTCATCTAGAAAAGCGGAAATCACTAAATAAACCGACTCGAGAATACACCAGCATCAAACTGAAGAAGATAAGTTTGCTGAGAGTTACAAACTCGGTTGGCTTATCTAAGAAGACTGAAGAACTGAGGGTCATAGACTCAGTTATTGAAGATTGAAGAACTGAGGGTTCAAACTCAGTTATGAAGACCAAGTCGAGACTGTAAAGTTAGATTTCAGGCAAGATTGTGGTGACTGAGGCCGACTTTATGGATCTTGTATGAAGACCTAAGAATCATAAGGACAATGAATTCTTAGATAATAATGAGTCATGGTGTACTCTGATTAAGTCAATTATAATTAGATGAAAACTAGAGTACTGATATTTGAAAAAGAGTAAAATCTCAGTTAACGCTCCAAGTCGATGAAAGCGACAAACAATAAACTCGATATAAAGCGATAAGGAAACTCGGTTTTACAAGTCAGCCATCCAACAAGCGATAGTACAATCGAGCGTTATAAAGGAAGCAAATTCATTGGATGATTCTGACACCGTAGAACGGTCAGAAAATATAGCCGTTACAAAAGAGACGTTGATACAATTCGAATTGAAGTCAGATGAACGTTGGACTTCACACTATAAATAGAAGACTCTGCACCCAAAATAAAAGGAACCAATTAACAAGTAATTATCAAGCAAGTTTGCGCATTAGTCATCTTATTTGAATTACTATCATCTCAGCGCTATAACAAGATCATATCTAGAAATTCTTCAAGTGTTCAAGCTACACAGATTTTATCAAGAATCATACACTTTGAAGAACCACAAACAAAAATCAATTTATTGATTCTCAGCCCAACTTTGATTCTACATCAAAGGTTTTAAAGCTAATGAAGCAAACCGGGAAGGTTTCGCCAAGGACGATTGTGACAAGCGATCGGGTAGATTGTGTTTGTGGTAGTAGGCGGTGAAGAGGCAATTCAACCCTCCAAGGATCGGTGTTCAAGCAATTGAAGAACATCAATTCTACTGTTCTACAATTGTTTAGATAGTGACGCTAGGGATTAGCCAAGGACTATTGTTTAGGAATTTTTGTGTGATTCACCTCCAAGAAGTTCTAGTGGAATTTTCCTCCGCACTACGAGGGAATAGATGATTGTGAGATTACACCACCTGGAACCTCTATAACACTTGTCTTATTTACTTTACGCACTTACTTATTTATTTACTGACATTTTGATAATTGATTGTTATACACCTCACGATTCACAAAGCGACATTCATGAATTGATTTACTTCACTCGATTTTCACAGAGAATAACAAGATCAAGAAAAAGGCTAAAACTTAATCCGCTGCCGGTTGACTCTATTTCAAGCTTAAGTCAGTTTGACTTAAACTCAGCTTAGTCAGCTTAACTCCACACAAGTTTAACTAAACCTTAATTTGTTTTAAATCCAGTTTTAGGGACAAGTTTATTCACCCCCCCTCTAAACTTGTGTTAGCCTTTCCAAGGGACCAACAATTGGTATCGGAGCAGTGTTTCTTTGATAAGATATCAATTGCTCTGTATCTCCTCTAGTTGCTCTCATTTGAAAGCTCAGTTTTCAGTGTTTAAACAATCAATTTTCACTCACTATGGATAACAATCAATATGCAAGACAGATGCTTATATGCAACATGGACAGATTTGACGAATATAAACGTCGTATGCAGGCCTTTCTAGCAGCTACTCATGATGAAATGATGGATGTACTCACTGGTGGACCAATTCAGATTACTCACATGCAAATTGAATGTGAGAGAAAAATTCGAGTTCCAAAGCCCAAATCCGAGTGGACTAGTGATGATCGCAAGCGAAACAATCTCAACAATGTTGCTATGGACTTTATTCTTAGAACTCTTGACAGCAACATGTACTTGAAGGTGAAAGAATGTACAACTTGCCAAGGAAATTTGGGACAAACTACAACTTGTTTGTGACAAAGGAAATTTGTTTTCCTTAATGTACTTGTCAAGGAAATTTGGGACAAACTACAACTTGTTTGTGAAGGAACAGATTCAATTAAGGAAAACAAGATCTCTGTTGCAAAACAAAAGTTTGAAAATTTCAAGATGAAATCTGGAGAAACTATTGACCAGATGGAAACAAGATTCAGTGCTTTCATGGATGAATTAGATCTACTCAAGATTGAATACTCTAAGAAAGTTATCAACACAAGAATCTTGAAGGCATTACCAATGTGCTGGAAGATGAAGGTCACTGCTATGGAAGAATCCAGAAGACTTGACATAGAAGATTCATTCAAAATCTTCTCAGATTTGAATGCTTACGAATTCAGTGAAGATTTTACAAGTATAGCTGCAATAATCAAAGCTTTGGAAGAACCAAAAACCACAGCACTTGCAGCAGCATCAAATGACATTCAAGAAAACTCATCTAGCAATCTTCATGAATTGGATGAAATGGAAGAACAAATGGCCTTGATGATGAACATAATTCGAAGAAGGAAGAGTGGACATCCAGTCACTCAGAAGTTTATCGAAAGGACTCCTGATGACGTAGATCAAGTGATAATAAAATACTTGACCACCATAAACCAATACTAGCAAGAGGACTAGGTCCATCATAGTATAGCTATAGCGAATCAAGGTCGATCCCACAGGGAACCAATTGTGGTTCATTTATATACAAACAATTAATCATCCATGTCAAGGACACAAAGCGGTCTACGACCAACAAAAGACAAGAAAGATAAAGACTGACTCGACACAACATATAAACAATGTAATTAACCTCCCCAATTATTATGTTATCGTTTGGATCTAGAGATTCTATATAATTAAGCTAGACTTGACAACTATTAATCCGATTCGTGTTTCTTTTATATTGGCTACGGGAGTCATCCCCTAAACTAGATCTAGCTCCGGGTAGGCCATATAGATCACTATGCAACATTACGTGACTTCACTTTTTCGGCCTCCATCTCATATAACTCGCACGCTTACAAAACTAGGGATGACGATATTAACCGTATTCCTCACCTAGGCAACATTCCTGTGATTAGGCGTACTTCCTAGACGATCGCATCAGTCTCTGTCCTATTAACAATTACCTGGACGGTCTCATGTTAATCTACGATTTACGTATAACTAGGTGCTAGCAATTCCCGAATACAGAACATATCTAGATCTCGCTGAAAGTCCCGGAAGATCAATTCATGAGCCGACCTAGGAGCCCTATATTGGTATTTCCTATTCATACGCTAATTAAAACAGACGAGCAACGTAGCCGTAGCCATACTACTAAGATAAGAAATTCTAGGTGGACAATCACACCATAAAGGCGTGGCTAGATTGAGATTGTGGCGAAAACCTAAATCTTAGCGTTTCTCTACACTTATCGGATAAAATAGAAGCTCATAAAGTATTATATAGATCTACTAAAAACACGGTTGTCGATCATACCAAAGTCATCTATAGGTCACCGGATAACAGATCTGGGCGTGTGGATCCTTATAGACAAGGAATCCCCACTGCCTCATATCGTAACCTTAGATCTACATCGTTCGGTGAAGAACGAACAACCTCAAACGATAAACAATAATTGGGGACTTAAGTACAAAGAACTAAGAACAAATAAATACAAGAACTTACATTATTGCAGAACTTGCATAAAAACTGCTCTAAGAAAAACTGAAGATTTAATTATGAATTGTGTATATGTGCGTGGTGTAGAGTTTGTATTGTATGTCTCTATTTATAGGGGTTCAAGCTAATTAAGAGATATACTTCAAAATATCAAAACAAATAAGAGATAACTCCCGGTTGATCTCAATAAAATGATGCGCCCCCCTTATTGCATATCCTTCAAGTCGGCGCCACTCTTAGGATTGGCTTGCCGGCGCTTGTCATGCCTTACTCCTCTTTTCGTGCTTATCCGATCTTTATCTTTAATGCATCCGGATTTCCTTGGATTTATCTTGAGATTTATTTCTTCCATTTGTATTTATCCTCCAAAATTATCTCAATCTATAAAATAGATATTTATCTCAAAGTAAATAATAAAATAATAAAAACGGATAAATACCAAAATATAAATAAAAACGGATAAATACCGAATTATCTCTTTTAAATAATACAAAATGGATAAATACCAAATTATAAATTATAAATCACATAACATTAAATAATCAACATAACACGTGATTTAATTATAAAATATATATTATTAATCTCGATTTAAGGTCAACGTTGATGACTTTTACGGGTATAATTTGACCGTCATCAACTACCCCCCACTTAGACTTTGATCGTCCCGAACAAAGCATCAATAAGTCATTCCCCAAGACACATGGTCCATGGTCAGATCATACTTACGCAAGAGACTCGAGTCAACTCATACCAATCATGCTCATTAGATATCCATTATTCACTACTCGCTATGAACCGAAGTGATGTGTACATGTGCATTCAGTTTTATATATTCGTGGCAAGATTAGAGTTTATGCTAACTTCGCAATATCAACCTACCAACATCAGCATTCCTACTTCTTAAGCCTCGCATGGGTAAAGACATGGTGCAATAAGCAAGAGCGTTATCAGGAAGATTTTGGACTTGGAGATCGAGAAAAATACTCAAGCCTCTTAAAAATTTGAATTTTTAGCATTTTGTAGTTTCAAGCTTTAACACCTCTCAAGAAAGAAACTTGCTTTAAAAGTAAAGTATGAATTGCAAGAATCCTCTCTCACGGATTAGTGGAAGCATTGAATATTACCCAAGCGGGGCTACTTTGGTAATGTTACTACAAGCCAGATGTTTAACGCATTGTCAAAACACGAGATAAATCTCAAGCTTATTACTCCGCTTTGATGGCTAGAAGATAAGAATACATCAGCAGATAAATATCGACTCTAGGTCTGCATAACCAATCATCTACACAATGTACACATAATTCTTAGTTATTAAAATTTGCGCGGTATTGGTCGATTCAAATTTGAGTAATCGAATAATAAATAACTACTTGCAACAATCGGCATGAATATCCTTAAATTTACATCACATAAGTATAAAATGATCACGTACTCATGCAACTTGGTTCCTTTCCTATCAATTCTTAGCTAGAAACTCACAATTCTAAGGGTACGAGATAAATAATATGGCATTTATTCAATTTTTTCATTTTTTCACCGTTTTATTCAATTTTCAATTATAACACATCATAGCTAAGTCTCCTACCCCCCACTTAAACATGGCATTGTCCCCAATGACAAATAAAAATGAGAATATAAGAAAAAGACTTAGCCCTGGAAACGGCTCTCAAGTAGATGCAGATCATTGGTGTAATCCAAGCACGTCGTGGAGAAGCAAGTGAAAACCTGTTTAAGCAAGCCAAACGGAAACTCCACGAAACCGTTAATAACATGTCAATGGAAGTTATAAAATAATGTGGCAGTAATTAGTATAAAATATCCAAAAACAAATGAAGCCACTTTATTCCATACAACCAATGACAAGGAAAACCAAAGCGTTAAAACTACTCGTTCAGACACGAAGTCTAAAAAAAAAGATATATAGACGCAAAAAGAAAAATACTAAATAGAAAGAAAAATAAACAAGAAACTAAAGACGGTAGTCTTCATCTATAATCTCCACCGCTGAAATATTCTTAAAACCGGGTGGAGAAGACAAAGATCAAAAAGCGTTACCCCACGTGTGAAAACACGAGGTTTACCAGATTGATAAGGTATTTAATCCAGCGTAAAAGAGAAACTTGGTAAGGTATAATAGATTGGATGTGACCTATAGGCTAAAGTTTAAATCAGATACTGAGCGCAGACTCTTCACGCTTGGATTGGATATCAACAACTTAGGGAGATGTAGCTTCTCCTCGAAAATACTAATAACCCAATGTATCACGTAAAAGTCATAACCGTCATCAACAAGGTCGGATCGGTGTGATATTTTAGAACAAAACTCATTATCCAGAAATGCCGGGATAGGCGTAAAAGTGTGAAATTTAAAACTCCCGGTAGAAAGATAAGTTGTATTTTGATCGAACCGAAAACTTTTAAAATCTAGCTAGGGTCAGAGCTACACGTACCCCAGCTAGGATCATGAAAACCAAAATGATAAAAGATAATCATTAAAACTTAGCAACGGTCAAATTCCGCAACAAAAGGGTATTTGGTAACAAAATGGAGGTTGAGAGTATGATGGTTTAAGAAAAAGATATACAAAAAGATGGTAAGAAAAGATAAAGAGTGGGTAAGAAATTGTTGGGTGGGTACTGGGTAAGGGATTGGGTTAGGGTGGGAGAGTGAAATAGATGGAAAGAAAGAGAGGGGATGAAAGAATGGTTAGAAATGTGAACTATGAGGCAGATTGGTTAGAGAATAGAAAAGGTTGAAGGGTGAAAAGGTGTAAAGGAAAGGATAAGGGTAGATGCAGAACGAATTGCACACAACTTTGGATTTTCACTCGGATCGCCATTCTAAAAGTTTTGGAAGTTGACCAAAATTGTTCTTGTTCGCACCAATCATTCTCTGTTACATTTTCAGTAATTCTCAAACTCTCTTAATGCTTCCATCTTAAGGTTGATTGCTAAATTTCCTTTTCTTTAGCAATTTCTCGACTCTCCTATAGAACTCTATTTCACGTGGCCTATATTGAGTAAAAAATCTTTGCACATCCTTAGCCTAATGGCCATCGGAACACGGAGAAATAAAAAACCTCAACATATGTCACGTTACTCTTATTTGACACAAAGAAAACAAAACCTAAAATCCTAAAAAGAAATCCTAAGGGTTTTAAAGAAGTAGTTCTGAGTTTAAAGTCTTCAGCTCGACTTTCCCAAAAAAATATCCTTGTCAGTTATCCTTCTTGGATCGCCAGATGTTGACCCTTGAGCACTATATGAGGTGGGCTCGTTCTTTTGCGGATTAATATCCTTCCCTTGGTTGTGAGACCTAGGGAACGACATTTATCTATACCATTTATACAAAGCTCTTACATCGGCTCACGTTTTAGGAACTAGTGAATTCTAAGGAGATTTAGTCCTAGGGACTTATTTTAATAACATCCTCTATAATGTTGCTTCATTATGCTCTCTTAAAACTCAACGTCTTCTTTAGATTGCGAATTCTTAAAACTACACAAATTTTTGCTCCCATGGCCAGTAGAAGCAATCTCATGCATAGGACAATGAGATTTTGACAGAACTACGAGGAACTCTTTATTCACTGCTTCCTTCAACTACTATATGTTTCCTTACACCCTCTAGATGAGACAGATTTGGGGCAGAACCTTCCACACTAATAAAATTAATCTTAAAACTCACTCTGGGCTAAGGTTCTCATTCAGGTTCATGTATAGGCTAACTTATGCTCAAAAGACCAACATATAGTAAATCATAAGCAGAAAAGGTAGTATCTTGCCTTCAACATTATACCACGAATAATTCGAACCTTTTAATATTTATTTTCTCGGAGCCATCATGGTGTTTTGAAGGTGTTGCCTCCATCACTTTTCCCATTGTAGATTCATAGCTCCACATATTGCTGGGTTATTTTCTCAGTGCCCGTGAAAAATTACTGACTCGGATTATTGCTTCCCTGGTTTCTGCAAACAGAAGAAAAACAAAGCGGACCGTGGCGATTTTAACATGGTTTCCCATGTCGCTATTAGACTCACGGATTAAACATACTGGAGATAAAAAGACAAAGCGAAATTCCGTAAAAGCAGAACCAGGCTCATCTTTGGCGTGAGAAGCGATCGGGCGGGAAGCGAAGCCATTTGTTCAATTCTAGAATTTTTACAGAAGCAGAACAACCGAGAGGACTCAAAACATAAAAAAGCAGACTACAAAACCTAAAACTCGACATGAATAAAAACTATTTATATATAAAATTGACCATTGGCTCCCCGGCAACGGCGCCAAAAACTTGATGACGTAGATCAAGTGATAATAAAATACTTGACCACCATAAACCAATACTAGCAAAAGGACTAGGTCCATCGTAGTATAGCTATAGCGAATCAAGGTCGATCCCACAGCGAACCAATTGTGGATCATTTATATACAAACAATTAATCATCCATGTCAAGGACACAAAGTGGTCTACGACCAACAAAAGACAAGAAAGATAAAGACTGACTCGACACAACATATAAAAAAATGTAATTAACCTCCCCAATTATTATTTTATCGTTTGGATCTAGAGATTCTATATAATTAAGCTAGACTCGACAACTATTAATCTGATTCGTATTTCTTTTATATTGGCTATGGGAGTCATCCCCTAAACTAGATCTACCTCCGGGTAGGCCATCTAGATCACTATGCTACATTACGTGACTTCGCTTTTTCGGCCTCCATCTCATATAACTCACACGCTTACAAAACTAGGGATGCCGATATTAACCGTATTCCTCACCTAGGCAACATTCATGTGATTAGGCGTACTTCCTAGACGATCGCATCAGTCTTTGTCCCATTAACAATTACCTGGACGGACTCATGTTAATCTACGTTTTACGTATAACTAGGTGCTAGCAATTCCCAAATACAGAACAGATCTAGATCTCGCTGAAAGTCCCGGAAGATCAATTCATGAGCCGACCTAGGAGCCCTATATTGGTATTTCCTATTCATACGCTAATTAAAACAGACGAGCAACGTAGCCGTAGCCATACCTACTAAGATAAGAAATTCTAGGTGGACAATCACACCATAAAGACGTGGCTAGATTGACGCGGTGAAAACCTAAATCTTAGCGTTTCTCTACACTTATCGGATAAAATAGAAGCTCATAAAGTATTATATAGATCTACTAAAAACACGGTATTCGATCATACCAAAGTCATCTATAGGTCACCGGATAACAGATCTGGGCGTGTGGATCCTTATAGACAAGGAATCCCCACTGCCTCATATCGTAACCTTAGATCTACATCGTTCGGTGAAGAACGAACAACCTCAAACGATAAACAATAATTGGGGACTTAATTACAAAGAACTAAGAACAAATAAATAAAATAACTTACATTATTGCAGAACTTACATAAAAACTGCTCTAAGAAAAACTAAAGATTTAATTATGAATTGTGTATATGTGCGTGGTGTAGAGTGTGTATTGTATGTCTCTATTTATAGGGGTTCAAGCTAATTAAGAGATATACTTCAAAATATCAAAACAAATAAGAGATAACTCCCGGTTGACCTCAATAAAATGATGCACCCCCCTTATTGCATATCCTTCAAGTCGGCGCCACTCTTAGGATTGGCTTGCCGGCGCTTGTCATGCCTTACTCCTCTTTTCGTGCTTATCCGATCTTTATTTTTAATGCATCTAGATTTCCTTTGATTTATCTTGATATTTAATTCTTCCATTTGTATTTATCCTCAAAAATTATCTCAATCTATAAAATAGATATTTATCTCAAAGTAAATAATAAAATAATAAAAATGGATAAATACCAAAATATAAATAAAAACGGATAAATACTCAATTATCTCTTTTAAATAATACAAAATGGATAAATACCAAATTATAAATTATAAATCACATAACATTAAATAATCAATATAACGTGTGATTTAATTATAAAATATATATTATTAATCTCGATTTAAGGTCAACGTTGATGACTTTTACGGGTATAATTTGACCGTCATCAACTCCTAAGAAAAGAAAAGACGATGAATATCTCTGTTTCAACTGCAAGAAACCTGGACATTATAAGGCTGGATGTCCAGAACTAATCAAGAAGATGCCACCTAGAAGAGTTGGCAGAAGTGCACTCCTTGCTGGAGATGAATCAGATTATGAAGCTGGTACTGAAAGACTATCAGATGACACAGCTTTAATGGCACACATGGAAGATGCAAACGAGGTATGCAAATATAACTCTAAATATTCTTCAGCTCAGATTTCCGTGCAAAATACATGTTCTTCGACCGCTGACTCCAATCCAAAAAACCAAGAATTAGAAGAAACACTTGATGAATTGATGAATCAGCTAGTAACTATTCAAGCTGGTTATGAATCAATTAAAGGTGAGAAGGAAAGTCTAATTCTTGAATTTGAAAGATTGAAGTCTGAATTAAAAGTGTTGAAACTGACTAGAAGTGAGAAAGAAAAGATTCGACATCTCACTCTTGTATCAATAGCGAGAATCTGAATCATTTGCTCAATCAAGTTCGATTACGGATTCAAATCGGAAAACCATATGGAGACAAAGCGGTTTAGGATTTGATACGACAATCTTCTAAGGATGGAACCAACAAAGCTATCAAGCCTAGTACCAAAGCGGTATCAAGTTAGTAGGTGAGAAACTTCCACAAAGCGAGAAAATTGTTGAACCAAAAGCCAGTATCACATAGGACAAATCGTTTTCAAGAAAACAACCAGATTTACCAACAAAGGGAAACCAAATGGTAAATCGTTTGTATCTCAAGAAAACCAAAGGGAAATCAACTACCAGGTCCACAAAACCAATCAAGTCAAGAACCGAGGAAAAATTACGGTCAAAACAAATCCAAGAATGTCAATCATTCAAGGATTCACACATTAGGGGAAAGGAAGACTATATCCCAGCGATGATGATTGGAATTTTATTGCATCTATCACTAAAAAGCGATAATAACAATCATTCAGGCAGAAAACCTATCAAAGGTTTGAGTCCCCAAGACTCGCCAGGGGACTAATCTCTGTTCTCGGCCAAAAGTCCCGATGCAAGGTCGATTCGGACATTAGTACCGAAGGAATGACGGTTATGATTCTAGTTTTAATAATATAAAGCAACATGGAAATAAGTTTCAGTCAAAAGACCTGAGAGATCATATAAATAAGACACAATCCAAACATAGATACTATGGGAGTGTAGCTTATATATATGAAAACAAGTGCAACAATATCCGAAGAATCCCAAAAGGATATATTCCCAGAGTTGTACTAACAACTGACCCCCCATGGACCCAAACTGAATTGGGTACCTAAAAACTTCTAATTTTTTTTGCAGGATATATGGTACTTTGACAGTGGTTGCTCAAGACACATGACAAAGAGTAAAGACTGTCTCAGTAATTTCATTGGAAAGGATGGACCAAAGGTTAATTTTGGAAGTAAAGACAAACCTGGATACACCAGAGGTTATGGCACCTTAATCAGGAATGGACTTACAATCAAGAATGTATCTTATGTAGTAGATTGGACAACAACCGATGCTGAAACCTGTTTGCTTGTGCATACAAAATCATAAATCAGTTGGCTATGGCACAAGAAACTGAGTCATCTTAATTTTGATGACATCAACACACTTGTTAAGAAGCAATTAGTAATTGGACTACCAGAAATATCATATAAGAAGGACAGCTTATGTGATGCTTGTCAACAAGGAAAGCAAACAAAAGCAAGCTTCAAGACCAAATCTCAGCATTCAACAACCAAACATCTAGAATTGCTACACATTGATTTATTTGGACCTATTACACCAATAAGTGTCAGTGGAAAAAAGTATACATTGGTTGTAGTAGATGATTTTTCAAGATACACTTGGGTAATCTTTCTAACCAAGAAAAGAAACCAAGCAAAGACTCACAGAATTACTCAAGAGACTTCAAAATCAGAAAGGAATTTCAGTTGTGAAGATAAGATCAGATAAAGGAACTGAATTCCTCAACAGTGTGATCATTGAATATTGTGAAGAAAATGGTGTTTTACACCAACTTGCTGCCACAGGAACACCTCAACAGAATGGTGTAGCTGAAATAAGAAATAGAACGCTCAAAGAAGCTGGGAGGACTATGACCTGTGAAGCTAAACTACCTGAAAGATATTGGGCAGAAGCAGTTAACACAGCTTGTTACACACAGAATAGAGCTCTCATGAACAAAAGACATGAGAAGACTCCTTATGAATTTGGAATGGAAGAAAACCAAATGTTTCATACTTTCATGCTTTTGGAAGCAAATGTTTCATACACAATAATGGAAAAGATCAACTTCATGTTTTTCAGCCCAAGGCTGATGAAGGAATTTTTCTAGGATATTCAAGTGTCAGCAAAGCCTTTAGGGTACTAAATAAAAGGACACTAAAGCATAAAGAATCAATACATGTAGTATTTGATGAACCAAACTTCCCTGGTGAGGCAACTGAAGGCCAACAAGAACCAGTTTCTCAGTCTCAGTTACCAGTCATGCCAGAATCAGTTTCAGTTGACATTGGAAGACTACAAATTTCAGAATGTTCAGATCAAGATCAGTCTCAGTTTCCAACTACTCATCCAACAACACCTGAACATGTTACTGATCCAACTGAAGAAATTCAAGAACCAGTTTTTGAAGAACCATTCGAACAAGATGTAAATCCTTTGATACAAACACCCACATATCAATGGATGAGAGATCACCCTGAAGAACAAGTCATTGGTGATAATCAAACTGGCGTTCGAACAAGACATCAATTAGATGCGATGATTGCGTGTTTTCTATCTCAATCTGAACCTAAAGAAATTGAAGAAGCTTTGAAAGATCCATACTGGATATTAGCTATGCAAGAAGAACTCAATGAATTCGAGAGAAATCAAGTATGGGAATTGGTAGATAGACCAGTTCATATCAATATCATTGGAACCAAATGGGTTTTCAGAAATAAACTTGATGAAGATAGGAATATCATCAGAAACAAAGCTAGACTTGTAGCTAAAGGTTACTCTCAAGCTGAAGGCATAGAATTTGATGAAGCATATGCACCAGTTGCAAGATTAGAAGCAATCAGATTATTTCTTTTGCAGCTCATAAGAAATTCAAGGTTTATCAGATGGATGTTAAAAGTGCATTTCTAAATGGAATTCTTGAAGAAGAAGTATACGTTCAACAACCACCTGGATTCGAAATCAAAGATCAAGCAGACAAAGTTTTCAAGTTAAGGAAAGCTCTTTATGGACTTAAACAAGCACCATGAGCTTGGTACGAAACTCTATCTCAGTTTCTGGTGGATAAAGGATTTATCAAAGGAACAATTGACAAAACTTTTTTCAGAATGAAGAATGGAGAAGATACTCTACTTGTTCAAATTTATGTTGATGATATCATTTTCGGATCAGAAAGTGAACAGCTTTGTGATAAATTTGCAAGTTTGATGAAAAGCAAATTTCAGATGAGTATGATGGGAGAATTAAATTACTTCCTTGGTTTACAGGTTAAACAGTTAGATGATGGAATTTTCATTCACCAAACAAAGTATACAAGAGAACTTATCAAAAAGTTTGATATGGATAAATCTACTGGAATTTCTACACCAATGGGGACCAACATCAGGCTAGATGAAGACAAAGAATGCAAAGATGTTGATCAAACACTCTACAGAAGGATGATTGGAAGCTTACTCTATCTTACAGCAAGTAGACCAGACATATCTTTTAATGTTGGTGTATGTGCAAGATTTCAGTCCAAACCAAAAGAAAGTCATCTCACTGTCGTGAAAAAGACATTGAAATATTTGAAAGACACAGATGGAGTTGGAATATGGTATTCAAAAGAAGGAGAATTCAAGGCGATCTCTTATTCGGACTCAGATTATCTTTGGATGAAAAGTGGACAGAAAAAGCACATCAGGCACATGTCAGTTATTAGGAAGCAGACTTGTGTCATGGTTTTAGCAAGAAGCATAACCCAATTTCAACTTCAGCGGTGAGCGGAGTACATAGCGGTGGAAGTTGTTGTGCTCATTTTTATGGATCGAATGACAATTAAGAGATTATGGGATAGAAGAAGGAACAATTCCCATAATGTGTGATAACACAAGTGCAATTGCAATCACCGATAATCCGATTGTTACACTCAAGAACAAAACACATTGATGTGCGTCATCACTTTATAAGAGATCATGCAGAGAAAAAGGATATAACAGTTCTTTATGTACCTACTGAAGATCAGTTGGCAGACATCTTTACAAAGCCATTGGACAAAGAAAGATTTGCAAAATCAAGAACTGAGTTGGGAGTAATCAAAGTCAGTTAAATCAATTAAGCCAGAGATTCGTCAAGGGGATTAATCTTTGTTATGTTGGGTGCGCTCATTTAACAGATCAGTCATTGACATACACAATCTCAAACTAATTAACTGAAACTTAAAGTTTGATGAAACTGGACATTATTTCTAAAACTGGCCTCAGCATCAGTCTCTATTCCAGTCAAATTCAGTCAAAGGTTGACATGATAAAATCAACAGCGGTTATGTCACATTAAATACCGCAGTTCCTTTTGTCAGAATTTCACGTGTACACCCCACGATTATCAGAACAGTACATGCATCGGTTACCCAAAACCATCATGGAATTTGAAAAGTTGTACTACTCAACCGCCAGAATTCCCTACCTATTTATTCAATCTCCGTTCACATTATTTCCAATCAAAATTCAAAATCCTCAATCCTTTCCAGAAAACAAAACAAACCCTTCAAAATCTCTCTTCTCAAAAATCAATTTTGTATTCACACTCAAGAATGACCACTTCAGAAAAATCAAAACAAGAAAGATTAATAACAGAGTTAAATGAGCTAACATTCGAAATGTATGAAGCTCTGTGTCAAAACACTCTTTTAGCAAGCTGGGTATGTGATAAAATCATGAAACAACCAGGCTTGAGAAACTTACTGGAAGTTAAGTTCAAAGAAGAACGTGATACAGAAGGAATTTTGCAATTTTGGCAAAATATGCGTTTGGTACGAGACTCTCTGATGACCAAAGTTCGTGGAGATCGCATTGTTCTCAATGAAAGCGTCATAAGGACACTCTTTGGCTTCCCAAATTCAACTGTGACAACAACAGATTGGACTACTTTACCATTGAAAAGAGAAGCTTTTCTTGAGCTACTTACTTTTTCTACAGAACCAATCGAACCTGGTATTCACGTAGACAAAATCAAGCTAGAATTTGGACATCTCAGTAGATGGCTCAGCAAACACGTCATTGGGAAATCCAAAGGAGTTAGTATACTGTCAGAAGAAAATATTTATCTCATGAATATAATCTGGGATGGAATAGAATTCAATTGGGCGGGCTATGTTGTCAATCAGTTTAAGAGACAACATTTGGCTGAATTAAACAGTGCAAGACGAGCTCAAGCCGAAGGACAAAAAAATGTTGATAGATTCCGACTGAAGAAGACACTCAATGGAATCATTCAGTTTTACTTAGAAAGAATCAAGGAAGGGAAGCAAGCAAGGCAATCTGCACCTACAAAGGAAATCACATGAACAACTTCCCAACCTGAAGCAAGTCAGAAAACTGTGTCTCAGCCGGAAGCTGTACATAAAGGAACTAAGCGAAAGGCTAAATCAGCAGAAGCAAGATCAGTTGTAAGATGCTTGTACCCAGAAATCTCAAGAGAGAAAGCACCAACTGAGGGGGAACAGCAACAACAACCGACAACTGAAGTTACACAAGAAAAGGTCACTACTGACCATACTTCTCAGTTACAACATGAATCAGTTCAGCAATCAACACAAATTTTTGAAGCTGATAGGATCATCAAGCTGATGAAGATGAAACTTAAACCAGATGATTCTCGAGATATTATTCTACAGACTGAAGAAAAACTACTCTTAGAGAAATTGGAAGTTAGAGATCTATATGCTCTGTTTCCTATCTCAGAATTTCTTGACTATTGTTTCAAAAGATTCACTGAACTAGCAAAAAGAAGAGAATTAGGCACATCATATACCTCGAAAGATACTTCAAAGAAGAAAGATGATGATAAAGATGATGAATCAAGAAAAGAAGCTGATGAGACTACAGTTTTGCCAACAGAAACTCAACCTCAACCTCTATCAATGCAAACTGTATCTCAGCAAGAAGGATTACCAGTTGGAGATCAGACAACTGACAATCAGGAAGCAACTGATAGAACTGATAATCAACAACTGATGATTATTAAATATAATACTCTGTCTAAGGATCCAATAGAAGATATGATCCTTCTGACGTCCTCACAAAGGATGAATTGGAAAAGTACATGAAAATTTGCAGATTGTGCTTAGTACCAAGGATGCACAAAATGATCTTTTGTCAAATATTTCTGGATATATTGATTATAGAACCAGAAAAGATGTTTAAGTTCACGCAAGACTAGAGATGATCCATAAATCAAGTTCAAGTTTTGCTTCAGAAATTTTGTTACTCAAACAAAAACTTGAAGACTCCACCGCATGATGAGATAGGGAAACACATGCCCAAGCTCACCGGGCATATGAATCAAGATATCTATGGGTTAGAAACTCAAAGCTTAAAGAGGTACTTGCTTCTCAAATGACAGTTGCGAGAAGATCAAAAGCAACCCATGCTCTGGTAGATCGGTTATATGATGCCAAAAGGGAAGTGAAGAAGAAAAGCTGAAGTTACTTGGAGAAATGATGCGACTTGAAAATGAATTGCAAAGATACAAATCAGATCCTAAGTTCTTAAGGAAAGAACTAAGCGACGTGAACGACTCATTCATTGAAAAGTCTGATCAATAACTGGAGACAGAAGAGTTTCTCTAACAAAGGATCTGTGGATGCAGTTTATCAAAGATCACATTCCTATCAAAGGCAAGTACAAGGACAGGACATTTGAAGAATCCTTGAACTATTTTTTATCTGATATATTCTCAAAGCAGAAAATGGCACAATATAAAAAGAATCAGAGGATTGATGATAAACTGAAGATTAAAGACAAGACTGAATAGATGAAAGCTGATCTAGTAGAATTTGAAAATTACTACTTGAAAGAATCAAACCTTCCAAAGCTATTTCAATGGAGAAGATGGAAAGAAGGTAGTCAAGTTGACTACAACAAGACTTTCTCAAAGGAAGACTCCAAGCTAGAAGAAGATTTTCGTATGTATGACAAAGCAAGAAAATTTGATTCAGTCTTGCAAAACGCACAAAAGAGAACTTAGTATCTAGTTACACTATTTTGAACAAAATGTAACTACTCCAGTTTTTGCTCATTCTAATGAAATCCAATTTCCAGTTTTACATTGTTTTGATCTTTAAGCTTTTTCTTTTAGGGAGAGTTTTGGCATCATCAAAAAGGGGGAAATTGTTGGAAATAAAATTTATGTGTTGATGATAATTCATCTTATTTGTTTAAAGTATTATCTTAACCCCATTGATGAAGTGTTGAAGCCAGCTGTTATAGTGAAAAGCTAAAAGATGTCTAGAACTGAATATATAGGTCTTACTAGAGTCTGATATTTGTATAAGTTACATCAGACAAGCACTGTAATAATTAGTGTGTCGTAAAACTGAAAAACTGGGAGTCATCTAGAAAACTGGAAATCACTAAGACAGAAACTGACTCAAAATACACCAGCATCAAACCGAAGAAGATAAGTTCGCTGAGAGTTACAGTCTTGGTTGGCTTATCTAAGAAGACTGAAGAACTGATGGTCACAGACTTAGTTATTGAAGATTGAAGAATTGAGGGTTCAAACTCAGTTATGAAGACAAAGTCGAGACTGTAAAGTTAGATTTCAGGCAAGATTGTGGTGACCTGAAGTGACTTTATGGATCTTGTATGAAGACCTAAGAATCATAAGGACAATGAATTCTTAGATAATAATGAGTCATGGTGTACTCTGATTAAGTCAATTATAATCAGATGAAAATCGAATCTTGATATTTGAAAAAGAGTAAAATCTCGATTAACGCTCCAAGTCGATAAGAAGCCCGACAAACAATAAACTCGATATAAAGCGATAAGGAAACTCGGTTTTACAAGTCAGCCATTCAACAAACTGATAGTACAGTCGAACATTATAAAGGAAGCAAATTCATTGGATGAGTTACTGACCCAGCAGAACGGTCAGAAAATATAGCCGTTACAAAAGAGACGTTGATACAATTCGAATTGAAGTCAGATGTACATTGGACTTCACACTATAAATAGAAGACTATGCACCCAAAATAAAAGGAACCATTTAACAAGTAATTATCAGGCAAGTTTGTGCATTAGTCATCTTATTCGAATTACTATCATCTCAGAGCTATAACAAGATCATATCTAGAAATTCTTCAAGTGTTCAAGCTACACAGATTTTATCAAGAATCATACACTTTGAAGAACCACAAACAAGAATCAATTTATTGATTCTCATCCCAACTTTGATTCTACATCAATGGTTTTAAACTGTGAAGCAAACCGGGAAGGTTTCGCCAAGGACAGTTGTGACAAGCAGTCGGGTAGACTGTGTTTGTGGTGGTAGCTGGTGAAGAGGCAATTCAACCCTCCAAGGATCAGTGTTCAAGCAATTGAAGAACAACAATTCTACCTGTTCTACAACTGTTTAGATAGTGACGCTAGGGATTAGCCAATGACTATTGTTTAGGACTTTTTGTAACAGTTCACCTCAAGAAGTTCTAGTGGAATTTTCCTCCGCACCACATGGGAAGAGAGGATTGACAGGATTACACCACCTGGAACCTCTATAACACTTGTCTTATTTACTTTACGCACTTACTTATTTATGTACAGCATTTTGATAATTGATTGTTATACACCTCACAGTTCACAAACTGACATTCATCAGAATTCAGTTTACTTCACTCAGTTTTCACATAGAATAACAAGATCAAGAAAAAGGCTAAAACTTAATCCGCTGCCGGTTGACTCAGTTGCAAGCTTAAGTCAGTTTGACTTAAACTTAGCTTAGTCAGCTTAACTCCACACATGTTTAACTAAACCTTAATTTGTTTTAAATCCAGTTTTAGGGACAAGTTTATTCACTCCCCCCTCTAAACTTCTGTTAGCCTTTCCAAGGGACCAACAGGACCACAAAGGTCTGAATGCACTAAGTGTAGAGTTCCTGTGGCCCTATTACCCTTTGACGAGAAGGGATGCTTGGTCATTTTTCCCTCTAGGCAACACTCGCAGACAGGCAGTGTGTCAACAGATGACTCACCTAAGGCATGAATCTTTGCTAGTCTTTTGAGTCTTTCCAAGGAAATATGACAGAGCCTCAGATGCCACAAGTATGTTTTATCTTCTTTTACTTGAGAAACTTTCTGCCTTCTAGCAGATCTTTGATGAGCAGTTTGAAACATTTCAGTATTAAGTAGGGGAGCTTTATGTGGTCTTACAAAATATAAACCGTTTTCATTCGTAGTTGAACACAATTCAAAGCCATTCTTCGAAATAACAAATTCACCATTCAAATTTGAAACAGAAAATGATTGTTCAACTAAGGCAGAATGAGAAATTAAATTTCTCCTGAAATTCGGAATAAAATAAACATTCTCTAAATGTAAAGTTCTATTATTAAAGTGTAAGTCCACAGCTCCCCTTTGCTTTAATTTAAATGAGTGCCAGGTGCCTACTCGCATCACTTGAGAACCCTCTTCCGACTCATAAATGCGAACTAAGAATCTGCAATGAAGAACATACATGATTAGTAGCTCCAGTATCAAGTATCCAAGTGGACACATCTTTAGCTACATTAAAATATTCCAAGAATAGTAACCGAATTACCTTTCTTATCTTTCCCAGTGACAGCCTTGACTTTGCCATCCTTTACATCATGAAGGTATTCCGGACAATGGCGTTTCCAATCTCATACCTCCTTACAGTAAAAGCACTTGCCCCTGGGCTTGGCCTCGTCAACTTTATTGGCTTTCTTTTTCTTCATTTTCTTGGGCACAGGTGCAACACTACCCTTCTTCTTTGGTTTGGCTTTAGTCTTGTTTGATGGCTTAGCTTCGGCCATATTGGCTTCAGCTTTCATATCCCCTACTTGGACCTTATCTTTCGATAGTAGGCCCTCGTAGATAGTCAGTTCATTAAGCATATGTGTCATGGTCAACTCATGTTTGCCCATCGATCATCGAGTTTTGAGCGGGATAAACTCGTGAGTCAATGATTCCAAAATCATCGACACTTGAGTTGCTTCATCGAACATCGATCCATGAATACCGGCGTCATTGAAGTAATCGATCATATTTAGAACATGACCATTCAACGCTTGACCTTTCTTCAATTTTCGTGTCAACGACCATCCCGATGGCATCGTGTCTTGCTTGGTTGCTAGGTGATCCAAACATCGAAGTAAGTTTACGCATGATTTCTCGTGCGGTCTCAAACTCTTCAACTGGGTCCTAATAACCTCCGACACACGCCGCCAGGATGATCCCATGAGCCCGGTTATCGACTCGATCCGGCGATATTTGCTCGATCTCGACTTTTACGGGTTTTGGATCGCCACCGTAGGCCATTGAAGTGAGTACATATTGCACATTCTCGTATGTGAGTACCACGTTTAGATTACTCTTCCATTTCTTAAAGTTGTTTCCGATAATTTTTCGATAAAGCATAAATTTGAGCAGACATTTTTGTTGAAAATAAAATGACATATATTAATTCAAGTTTAACACTACTATATAAGTTTATTTTAGGAATTGTAAACTAAAATTAAGTCTACTCTACCATTCCAAGGTTTTAACCTCACATCTCAGTGCCGCCGTAGGGTAGGTCAAAGAGATGACGGTTAAATCGACACAATCTCATCAATGAATAACTTGTGAGAATCGAACATCCCACGAGAATCGAACATCCCTTTATTCATTGACTACCTTCCTTTTTTAGCACAGATATTATCAAGAATACCCTTGATGAGTGTTGACCGACTATGTCAGATCTCTTAGGTACGCCCCGAGTGCGCCGTCGTATGATAGATCAGTGACCCGACGAGTACCCGGAAATCCTATCCTTTCGGGGACCAAGCCATGAATGTTGATAGGGGTGAACACCATCCGTAGGGGGACAAAATCAAAGCGCCGCGAGGCGTCACCCTTCTCTCACTTGCTTGTATCTATAGTAGTGGCCGTAGGGTTGGCTGTCGCCTCCCCCGCTCCCACTCAATATTTTGGAAGTGGTGGTGGGTTAACTAACCACGTCTTTTTGATGTTAACATAAAAGCACATCAAATCAAGCATTCCGAATGGTGTCGGTAACATAGTCAAGCCTACCCGTCCTATTCGTTGGAACATATGTGACAGTCGGACGAAATTGGGTCAAGAGAGCCCCATTCAGATAAGAAGGAATCACCCCTCTGCTCGCCGGTGTAGCTTAATCTTGCCGGACCCCCGTGCATACGTCACACTAGAAGGGTTAAGTCGGTCGAGCAAAGCTCAGTTGACCACCCAACCTATAGGCGAACCATTTTTATCCAAGATTTATTGTTCTTTTACCATCATTCAATCTCGTAGACACTACGAATCGAAAACGTGATCTCCTTTGGGCATTTAAGGCGGTTCACCGAGAACACACACCGAAAGGCTTAACGATTTCATAACCCGTCCTCGGATCTTTAATTAGTTACTAAATTAATTAATTACCACGTATTAATTAAATTTCAACTAATTACACAAGTTTTTATACATGCCTATTTTTAATTACCAAAATTAAAATTCTACATGTATGCATGGAGTGGATTTATGATATGATGCATGTCATGGCAAATCCGATTTTATATCTATTTTATGGATCAAACACATAAAAAAAATTGCGAAAAATTTAAACACCGAGATGGATCGTTGGTACCCCCGTATCTAATCTATCCTAGGAAAGCAGTAAATTACAACTTGTTGTCTTCGTGTCTTCGTTATTTGAGCCTTGAACCAGAACCCGAAAGGAGAAGGAGCCTTTATTTTAGAAAATAAAATAAAATAATTTTTTTTTAGAAATTTTTTATTTTTTTTAATTAAAATCCTGCTGTATTTTTATTCCTGAAAAATAAATTAATTTTAAAAAAAACAGCCGATTATATATATGTATAAAAATTGATTTTTAATAAAATCCAAAACCTAACCAAGTTAGGAAAAAATTATAAACAAAAACATTTCAGCCTCGACTCCTATTCATACCTTGAGTTCCGTTTTCATCTCGTGTTCATTATCGTTCTTCGTCGTTTTTTCAGAATTAAAAAAAAATAAAAATAGCCGAAAAATAAAAAAAAAATGAAAACAACAACTTTTACATCAATCCTATGCTCAAACGATCTAAATCGAGAGAGCTTACAATAGATCTAACGAGTAAACAGTACCAACCCCAATCCATCTCTTCAAACCACAACAATCGCAACATAAAAAAAAAAAAAAATATATATATATATATATATATGCATCGGCCCAAACAAAAAAATTGGGACACAGAAACTACATGTTTTCCACTCCTAGATCTAATATTTTATACATATAAATATAGATCACCAGGCTACTGATACCACTGTTAGTAATATCATCCGCAACGGAAGCGATTTAAGGATCTAGATCTATAATTTACACATAATAAAATAACTAGATCTACATCTACAAGGGGGTTGTAGAACATACATCTTGGATCTCAAAATCCAAGTAGGAGAACCGCAATAGGAAGAATAAAAGATGGTGTGAAGAGCACCACGATCTTCCGCACGTGTGATCCGAGCAACTCCCGGTGGAAGGAAATCCTCGTCTCGAATCCTCCCGATATGCTACCCGTAAAACTTCCAAGATCTTCCTCTCTCACCCCTTGGCTAAATTTATCTTTCCTTTCTCTCTCTAAGAGATGGAAGTCGAGATTTGTGTGTATTTTAGGCTTGCTCTCTTTATATAGGAGAGTAATCCTTGTCCTCCAATGATTTAATAATTAATAGAAAATCAATTATAATAATCCTATTAAATAAAAGATACTCCTAGAATAATCTAGAACCAATCTAGAATATTTAAGGATCAATCCAATATTTTCCTTAATCAATTATTTAACAAATAAATAATTTAATCACATGTTAAATAATTATCCAAGAAAACTAATTTCTTGATAATTAAATAACAAAAGATGCGCCCCATGCCCTAAAATATTAGGTCATCCACGCATTTCACACACTTGGGCCAAGATTATGAAAAATGTCTTTTTCACATATTTAATTATTTAGCCCAACTAATTTAATAGTCCACTAAACAATTAATTCACATATCGTTTTAATTAAATTCTAATAAGAACTAAATTAATATTATTAGGATTCGACGTCCGAGAATAGCTACGCTATATTGGAGGCACGTCGGGGACCATGGACTAATAATAATCGCTCTCGATAAATCAAATAAATAATTATCTTACGACAGAATAATTATATTCGATAAATCAATCACGAGGAATATGCCACCATAATCCCGTGATCGCACTCCTCGATTGTGAGATTATATTTATCTCTCACGAGAATGATAATAAGCGTCCATTGATATAATCATTACATATGGATTAATCCTCCATAGACTGTTCATCCTAAATCGGGAAGTTACCGTTAACCTTTTTTAGAACATCTTTTCCTTATTTACTATTAACCCCCTAGTGATCAATTAATTCATACAACTCACTGGTAGCTAATCAGTGTAATATGAACTCGTACGATCAATCAGTTTCTAGGATTACCAAATAAGGGAACTGTCTATCTACTTCCATAAATGGAAGGAATGGATTCTGTATCTGTGATAACACAAACTACTCACTCAATCCAGTACAATGCCAAGATGGGGTAATTCAGATCACAGACTCAGTGTAATCCTTAACCGTCAAGTCAAACCTCATACTGATTCAAGCAGTTGACTGCGATCACCTCAGGATTAAGACATATCCATAAATATGATCATCGATTGATTCGATAAGACTTCTCGATTACGGGATTATATCGTGAACTCTAATCAAATCGGTCCAGCCCTATATGATATATCTATCATATATAAATGCCTCACTAGGTTCTCTTAACCGAAAGTCCGGATAAGACAATCACACCTATTGTGTGTTAAGCGCATTAATAGCACGTTAAAGAGAGACCCGATACTCTCTATTAACTTCACTACGGGCTAATTGTATTTTAAGTACATCTTAACTAACTCAATCCTCCCGTGTATATCCCATACACGAGTTAAGTGATTACATAAACGATATACTTTAGGGTTTTACAGTAGTGTAAATACTATTGTCACATCGGTGAATATGAGAATAATAAATATGAATAATAATATCATTTCATTTATTAAATAAAACAATTACAAAATTGTCTTTCGGCCATTACACCTAACAGATCAAGCATTAAATGCACAATCAGCTGAGGATCAATCAAGGACGGATTTTCATAATAACGTTTGTGGAAAAATCCGATCACTGAAATCAAGGAGAATATAATTACGGGGGAATCAAGAATTAAATCAAGGATTATTCTCAACATTAAATAGCCAACGGACGGAAATTCAAATTAAGGATCATCAAGGCTATAAATAGAAGGCATTGACAGAAAAAAGAAAAACGATTAATTCTGATAAAAATACAAGCAGAAACTCTGTCAAAGTGAAAAGTCTTCCATCTTCTAAAAAGGAATATCTAGAGATCAACTCAAGAATTAGAACTTCAATTGCAAATCAAGCTCTGAGATTGATCAACAAACTTGTGAATCCAATTCACATCAACTGAGGCAATTGAATCATAGAAATCTGAGAAGGAGTTGCAACCTTTGTGATAGCTGCTGAAAGATTTGTTCTCAAGGAGCAGTGATAGAGACTAAGTCACTGAAGCTTTTGAAACCAGGGAGTGAGAGTCTTGAAGATTCTGAAGCTTGTGTAGTCAAGGACAATCGTACTATTGTATCTCTGAAAAGAATAGTGAATTCCTCCAATCATCACAGGAGAAGAGTGGATTAAGGGATTACACCACCCTGAACCACTATAACCTTTGTGTCTATTTACTTTCGGCAATTTACATTACAGCATTCTATTTCATTGCATACTCTATATCTGTGATTGCATAATCTACTTTGAAACAACATTTTAAGAAGGGAATTATCCGCTGCCCAAAGGCTTTTAAATACAAGAAATTTTTTTCAAACTCCACTATAGTCATTCACCCCCCCCCCCCCCACTGACTATAGTTTTACCCTTCTCTGGGACCAACAATTGGTATCGGAGCAGAGTTCCTAGTATCAGAACCTGTTCAGATATTATTTCTGGTAACAAGGAGATCACATATATTCAAAGTAGTTTTCAAATCTATGCTTTTATATATATATATATATATATATATATATATATATATATATATATATATCTCTTATTTGTATTTATGGATTCCTCAAATTTTATGTCAAAGGTTTTTGTATTCAATGTTAATAATTTTGATGAATATAAAATAAGAATGTTGTCTCATCTTGCAGCAACTCATGAGGAGATGCTGGATGTAATCAATGATGGCCCAATCGAGATCACAACTATGGTATCCATAGGAGCAGATCAAGGAAAAGTAATAGACAAACTCAGGAAAGATTGGACCAATGATGACAGGAGAAGAGTAAACCTTGACTTCATTGCAAAAGACATGATCTTGAAAACTCTGGAGAGTAATATGTCCATGAGAATCAAAGATTGCAAAACAGCAAAGGAGATGTGGGATAAATTGGCACTGATCAATGAAGGATCAGAAGCAGTTAAGGAAAACAAATTGTCTGTTGCAAAATAGAAATTTGAGAACTTCAAAATGAAGGCTGGTGAAACCATTGATCAAATGGACAATAGATTCTCAAGCATAATCAGTGAACTGCAACAACTTGAACACACATATCCACAGAAAGAAGTGTGCCTAAAGATCTTGAGAGGCTTACCTGAAAGATGGAAGATCATCACATCAGTAATTAGAGGAACAACAAATCTTGCAAACATTGATACCTTAACTCTAATGTCTCAACTAAAGGCTCATGAATTTGAGTTGAACGGTGAAGACAATGCACCAGCCGAGGCACATAAGGCCAGTGCACTAATTGCACCCCAGCAAAGTAACACAGCTGATGCAAACAACAAAGAGACACAGGAGCTGAAGGAACATGTAGCTTTACTGGTAAAATGTTCTGACAGGTTTAGAAAGAAGAAGCAATTCAAAGGTGGATCCTCATCATACAAGAAGTCTAGCACAAGCAAAAACATAAAGAAAAAGGATGATGAATACATATGCTTCAACTCCAAGAAGAAAGGTCATTTCAAGGCTGATTGCCCTGAAGAAAAAGACAAAGATGAGGATAAAAAGAAATACAAGACAACTGATAAGAGGAAAAGAAAGAAGGCACTCAAAGCTGAAACTAGCAGTGAAAAGAATGAAGAATCATCTGAAAATGATTCTGGAGATGATGATGAAGTTGACAGCTCAGACATTGAAAAAGCTTACCTATTCCTTATGGCTAAATAATCTAATGAAACTGAGGTAACATCCAGCTCAGACTCATCATCTAGTGCATCCATATCTGACATTGCACAATCTTCTATCTTCCACTAGATTCTACAAACCTAATCCCAAATCTCATGAGCAAATTTGAAGAAATTGAGATGAATCATGAAATTCTGGAACAGAAATGTGAGAAACGAAGAAAGGAAAATAAAAGATTAAAGAAAGAACTGGATAAAGTAAAAGCTGAACAAACTAGTAAGAAGATTCACTCAACTGATCAACAAACATCAGATGATCACTTATCCAATGTTGAAAGACCAGTTGAGAAAATCTCTCTACCAGTTAAGATCACCACTGTACAACTCCAGCTTACAAACCCCCAAAAAGGTTTGGATCCAGATCTGATCTTGCCTACAACAGTCAGGATGACAATAGAAACAATGGTCAACCCAAATCTGAATCTAGGACCAACAATGGACCAAAATTCAGAAAAGGACAGGTCATAGTTTCTACCACTCATCATGCACCGGTGAATTAAAAACCTAGTGTAGTGAAATAGCAGAGTAAATCATCAATCCAGCCAAGTAAAGGCAAAGGAGTTCAAAAAGGTAAGGGAAGACTTTACCCATTTGAGGATGATTAGAACATTACACCCCCAAAATATAAGAAGAAATCATTTCATAACATGCATCATATGTTCAAGAAAAGCCAGCCAAGGCATATTCCTAGATACAAGAAGCAACATAGGTTCCTTTAACATATTGGAGAGTGAAAAAGGATGCAAATGCACCAAAAAATACAGAAAAGTATCAGAATATATTTAGTGAAAAGATTAGAAGATATTCTACCATGCCTTAAACATATGAAATTGATGACTTCAACTATCCAAAGAGAAGATCATTTGGATATACATGTTAGTAATATCATCCGCAACGGAAGCGATTTAAGGATCTACATCTATAAATTACACGTAATAAAATAACTAGACCTACTCTACAAGGGGGTTGTAGAACATACCTCTTGGATCTCAAAATCCAAGTTGAAGAACCGCAAAAGGAAGAATGAAGAAAGATGTGAAGAGCACCACGATCTTCCGTACGTGTGATCCAAGCAACTCCCGGTGGAAGGAAATCCTCGTCTCGAATCTTTCCGATATGCTACCCGGAAAAAACCTCCAAGATTTTTCCCTTCTCCCCTTGGCCGAAAATATTCTATCTTCTCTCTAAGAGATGATAGTCGAATTCTATATATTGTGTGTAAGGTTTGGGAGAACTCTCTTTATATAGGAGAGTAAAACTTAACCTCCAAGGATTTTATTTTGCAAATAAAACAAATCCAATAAATAAAAGATAATTCCATAATATTCTAGAACAAATCTAGAATAATATTTATCTTTATTTCTTACCATAAATATTTATCCAATAAATATTTTGTGCACATGACTTATTAATACACAAGAAAACTAATTTCTTGCTCCATAATAATGAGGGGGGGCGAAATTTAACCCTTGTGACCTAGTCACAATAATTTCGACTCATACACACCAATTTGGTCCAAGATTATAAAAAATGTCTTTTCCACATATTTAATTATTTAGCCCAACTAATTTAATAGTCCACTAAACAATTAATTCACATATCGTTTTAATAAAGTCCAACAAGAACTAAATTAATATTATTAAGATTCGACGTCCGAGAATAGCTATGCTATATAGGAGGCACGTCGGGGACCATGGACTAATAATCAGCGGCTCCGATAAATCAAATAAATAATTATCTTACGAACAGAATAATTATATTCGATAAATCAATCACAGGAATATGCCACCATAATCCCGTGACTGCACTCCTCCGATTATGAGATTATATTTATCTCCTCACGAGAATGATAATAAGCGTCCATTGATATAATCATTACATATGGATTAATCCTCCATAGACTGTTCATTCTAAATCGGGAAGTTACCGTTAACCCTTTTCAGAACATCTTATCCTTATTTACCATTAACCCCCTAGTGATCAATTAATTCATACAACTCACTGGTAGCTAATAAGTGTAATATGAACTCGCGCTATCGATCAGTTTCTAGGATTAACAAATAAGGGAACTGTCTATCTACTTCCATAAATGGAAGGAATGGATTCCGTATCTGTGATAACACAGACTACTCACTCAATCCAGTACAATGCCAAGATGGGGTAATTCAGACCACAGACTCGATGCAATCCTTAACCGTCAAGTCAAACCTCATCCGATTCAAGCGGTTGGATTGTGATCACCTCAGATTAAGATATATCCATAAATATGATCATCGATTGATTCGGTAAGACTTCTCGATTACGGAATTATAGCGTGAACTCTGATCAAATCGGTCCAGCCCTATTTGATATAAATGCCCCACTAGGTTCTCTTAACCGAAAGTCCGGATAAGACAATCACACCTACTGTGTTCTGGGCGCATTAATAGCACGTTAAAGGAGAGGCCCGATACTCTCGATTAACTTCACTACGGGCTAATTGTATTTTAAGTACATCTTCACTAACTCAATCCTCCCGTGTATATCCCATACACTGAGTTAAGTGATTACATAAACGATATACTTTAGGGTTTTCTGTAGTGTAAATACTATTGTCACATCGGTGAATATGAGAATAATAAATATGAATAATAATATCATTTCATTTATTAAATAAAAAAATTACAAAAATTGTCTTCCGGGCATCACACCTAACAATCTCCTACTTGCACGAAAGCATGTGATTAATTGTTTTAGAGCACATCCTATTATTTAAAATACAACAAACTACATCTCCCACTTGCTCTAAAGCAATGGAGACCCATCCCGTATTCTAGTACCCATTAAGCATATCATAACCATTGCCAGATGACAAAGTACACTCCGAGTGTGCCGTCATAGGATAGGTTAGTGACTCGGGGAGTACCTACATCTAAATGTCATGGGTCTTAATGATTAGTCAGGTTGTCGGCTCGAGACGATCCGTAGAATCGAAACATTACCGGTCCATCTAATCATGTGGTACGTTCCCAATATGCTTTTGACCTCTAGTGATTTCGAAAATCCTTATAAGCTACCACTTCATCGTTTGTACAATGATGTGGTATCGGCTTCCAAATCTAGAATCACTCCAGATATGAAAAAGAAATCCTTAAGCTATATCGCATCTCTAGCTACTACAAAAGCCGCTAATCATCCAACTAGTTAAAGTCGAGTTGGCATTGCTGGATTCCTCCAGGCAATAGCTTCAACACAAGAGTAACTACTGAGCCCGAGATCGACTTAACGATCATCCTCAATCTGACCTAAAATCAAAATCAGTGTATCACACATATCCAAGTTCACACATGAATATGTCCGCATATTATTCCTTGTTCCCTTCAAGATACTAAAGGACATACTAAACTTGCTTTGTTAACCGCCGAATCTAAGATTCGATCAAAATTGACGTTCAATAACCTAACCATCTCTTACTAGAAAGAGAATCTAGCCCATTTCTCTTGATCCGAAGATTTAGAGAGTCATTCACGAGGCATAGGGTAGAACTTCCTCGTTGAATGTTGCATACGGATGCATCATCTTAACCAATAAGATGGATGGGAAACCGTTGGATCGATTCTAATGAATTCGACCGAGTCAAACTCTTTAGAATGTTGTCCAAATCTCTGTTGTAGAGAATTGTGGCATTGTCAGATTCCGACTTCAGATAACACACCCATGTTGATTCCAACTGGTGCAGTGTTATCCTTCACAAACACTAATATATGTATATATTCACTACTATACTAAAATTGATATCCAGTCTACAAAAGACTTATCAATATTCTGGTCAAATCCACATATTGTAGAAATATATGAATTCCAGTGACCGAGAGGTTTGCTTTTTATCCACAAAGGACATAAGCCTTGACAGTCATCATGTCATAAGTTCATAAGCCAATACCCTTTTGTTCCGAATGAATCCAGACTCCATTTGTTTGGCAAGAAAATCTCAGGGAATCACCCCTATTTTCTGCTTTTGAACGAAATCATGCAATTCTAAGTGGTAAGAAAGTCCAAGGTCTGATTAACTCTCTACTTCTTAGGGAATTACCCCTAGACCACTCAAGCTTTGCTCTGAAAGATAAACTTTCCTATTCATTCTACTCTTTTCCGTGTAGATCCAATTACTCCCACTGGGCTGAGACACTCAGGTGGTTCTACAAGAGTATGAACAGAATCTGAGTGCCGAACTCCATTCACAGGGTTATGGCTATTAAACCACCTCTATTATCGTAATCTATCACGATCACAAAAGATCCATAGGTCAATCGATCCTCGGACTACAAAGTCGCATGAGAACTGTAATGGGTAATGGATAAACCATACTCCTAATACTTACTTGGGTGGATCAAAATTCGATCTAGTTTAGTAGTATTTAGTGTTATCACCAACAAGCGATGTTGGATGTGGTGCGATTTTAATCGATTAGTAACTACCTTGAGTAAGCGTGCTTCAAGGTTCAAGGTTTTTCTGTTTATGGACTCTATCGGAAAGGATGCAACGAAGATAACTATCCTTCCCGATTTCCAGAATCAAACCTTTATACACAATAGGTTAAAAGATATATCACGAATGGTCATTGACCGAACGTATGCGTGAAATTCCCAGTCTTACCTTCAAGCACCGTGTGCTAAATGCTTATATTTATGGAAGTGGGGTGAACCGAATCCACACCTTATCCGTAAATTCCAAAGCATATTCTAGGTAGACTTCTCGGTCTTACATTTCAATTTAAACCGTTATTTCGCTTCCAATATCTTTATTGAGTTAAGCAGTGTATTGTAGCATATCTAAAACTATATAAGGCAATTTAATGGTTTCTTACTTAGTGAGAACATGTCACAATGAGGCAGGCTGAGCATCAGTCTCGAGGACTATGAATGGCCTATTCCGAGTATAGAATACTCTATCTCTGTTGAAAACAGAGAAACCTCAAAATATTTTGGATAAACTTACCGGAGTGTTTGAATAGTTATCAGACAAGAAGTCACTACTCGGAAGCTCCTACTAGCTTGTATCTTTCATCAGACCCCGAAGGTCGTCATGAACAAGCTATGTTACTTCTTTATAACCATTATCCTTTCCCGATTGAAAGGAAACTTAGTCATTGAACATTTGAGACAATATAACCAGACTGGGAGAAAGTAATCACCCTGAGCCAGTCTTCAGGTCTTGTCTTTTAGGGACTATGCACTAACTATGGAATATGAAGAAGTGTTCATCTAAATATAGAAACCATTTGCTTTTAGTAGTTCTTAAGATGTGTTTCATAAACATATTTCAGCAATTGTAAGTGGTTTTGACTTTATCAAACAAAAGTCTGAGTCTAGGATTCGTACTACAAATGGTATATTCACTTTCTATACGACAAATAAATTATCAAATAGAAGGTAAATCCTTTCGTTCCAACGAATCTTAAACAGAAAATAATTTTTCCACGATATCCAAGGATTGAATCCGAGATTCATTTCCTTATATCACTCCCACTATTCTAACTAAAATTAACTGCCCGTTGTTTACTCTTTTAATCATTAAATGCACTGCTACCTTGTTCTTCCAAAGAACTTAGCTCGAGAAAATCGCCAAGGATTCATAGGTTGGTGATCCAAAAGCACTGTCCTTATCCTATGATTTTCAGTTAATTAATTCGGTTCAGCCTTAAAGTTTTCTCAGTTTAGATGACTAACACTTTTAGACATATTTTCCCATTCATTCCGTGAATGGAAACAGTCTTGAACCAGCGGTTCGTTTGAGTAGACACTACTCTTGAACCATGGGATGTCTATTTCGAGTGTTACTCGTCGGGACTTCTCGGATATACCGGGAAAAAAATCAAATCATAACATTAAATCTCCCACTAGTTTATCGGTTCCAAATGCCGTTTAACGAGCAATGCTTATTTTTTTTATGATTTTCTGATTTTTTCGATTAGAAAATCTTTCGTCTATAGTTCCAATGTTTCCAGAAAAACAACAAATCATAGAACTCCCACTAGTTCATCGATTCCAAATATCGTCCAACTAGCGACATTTCATGACTTTCCGGTTTTCAATTAGAACGATTACGTGTGTAGTCGATTACACTTTTCTAATGTTCTAGAAAAACAACAAATCATAAAGCTCCCACTAGTTCATCGATTCCAAATATCGTCCAACTAGTAACACTTCATGATTTTCCGATTTTTCAATTAGAAAATTACTCGTGTAATCACTACACACTCAAAATTCACTAGAAGAATTTCAAAGTCCGAAATCACCTTTGATCAAATTAAGTTTGTCTTCCGTTTGACACGAATGACACTAGTGACATACCTATATGTCACTCTGGTTTTTAGAAGGCTTAAGAGAAAATATCTCTTTCGAAAAAATAATTGCATTATCGATTAACTAGTTCAACGTCCTAGTTACTTTCCACTTTTTAACGAAGTCAATACTAGTCAATTAATTTTTAAGCAATTTAGTAAGGGATATAATGTTGTAAATAAAATCACATATATTAATTCAAGTTTAACACTACTAAATAAGTTTATTTTAGGAATTGTAAACTAAAATTAAGTCTATACTACCATTCCAAGGTTTTAACCTCGCATCTCAGTGCCGCCTTAGGGTAGGTCAAAGAGATGACGGTTAAATCGAGACAATCTCATCAATGAATAACATGTGAGAATCGAACATCCCACGAGAATCGAACATCCCTTTATTCATTGACTACCTTCCTTTTTTTAGCCTAGATATTATCACGAATATCCTTTATGAGTGTGACCAACTATATCGGATCTCTTGAGTGCGCCCGAGTGTGCCGTCTTAGGATAGGTCGGTGACCCGAGCGAGTACCGGAAATCCTATCCTTTCGGAGACCAAGCCATGAATGTTGATAGGCGTGAACACCATCCTTAGGGGGACGAAATCAAAGCGCGCGAGGCGTCACCCTTCTCTCACTTACTTGTATCTATAGTAGAGGCCGTGGGGTTGGTTGCCGCCTCCCCGCTCCCACTCAATATTTTGGAAGTGGTGGTGGGTTAACTAACCTCGTCTTTTTGATGTTAACATAAAAGCACATCAAATCAAGGATTCCGAATGGTGTCGGTAACATAGGCAAGCCTACCCGTCCTATTCGTTGGAACATATGTGACAGTCGGACGAAGTCGGGTCAAGAGAGCCCCATTGAGGTAAGAAGGAATCACCCCTCCGCTCGCCGGTGTAGTTTAGTCTTGCCGGACCCCCGTGCATACATCACACTAGGAGGGTTCAGTCGGTCGAGCAAAGCTCAATTGACCACCCAACCTATAGGCGAACCGTTGTTATCCAAGATTTATTGTTCTTTTACCATCATTCAATCTCGTAGACACTACGAATCGAAAACGTGATCTCGTTTGGGCTTTTACGGCGGTTCCCCGAGAACACACACCGAAAGGCTTAACGATTTCATAACCCGTCCTCGGATCTTTAATTAGTTACTAAATTAATTAATTACCACATATTAATTAAATTTCAACTAATTACGCGAGTTTGTATACATGCCTATTTTAATTATCAAAATTAAAATTCTACATGTATGCATGGAGTGGATTTATGATATGATGCATGTCAAGGGAATTTCGATTTTATATCTATTTTATGATCAAACACATAAAAAAATAAATTGCGGAAAATTTAAACACTGAGATGGAGTGTTGGTACCCCCGTATCTAACCTATAAAAAAAAAAAACAGAACCAAACCCTAACTAGGGTTTACAATTTTCTGATCTGCTGCTGCTGCATTTTGTCGATGATCGGACATCTAAACGAACTTTGATCGTCACGAAACTTTATGGACCTGTTCTGAACTCCTCCTACTTGAATATGGACGGTTGGATCTGATTTTTGACGGTCCAATTGATCCCAGCAAGCCGCCGAACCAACTGCTGCATCTGTTTATAACTGAGGCGCAGCAGTATCTTCCCGGGGACGATCGGGCATCGAGACAAAACCCGATCGACCTAAAATTTTTAGGTCTTGATCATAACTCCATGCTAGTCAATCTGAATGGTCGGATCATCGTTTTGACGGTTTAATCTCTTCCAGAAAATCGACGAACTCACAGCTATGGTTTTTATGGCTGCTGTGCTTTTCTGTTACAGCAGTAACTTTATTGCAGCTATTGGACATCGAGATGGACTCCGATCGTTATGAAATTTTGAGGGCCTGTTTCCCAACTTTTATTCTTCATTCTGACTGTAGGGATTGTCGTTTCAACGGCTCAATCTCCAGGAATAAATAAAAAACGAACAGAGACAAAACAGATCTACTTCTAGGAAACTAAAATTACAAAATTTCCTATACTCATATAAACGAAGTTATATGAGTTTACAATAGATTTAACAAGTAAACAATACCAACCCCAATCCATCTCTTCAACCACAACAATCGCAACATAAAAAATAAAAACTAATTTTCGGCCCCTATCAAAAAATTGGGACAAAAAATCTACATGTTTACCACTCGTAGATCTAATATTTTATACGTATAAATATAGATCACCTTGGCGACTGATACCACTGCTAGTAATAACATCCGCAACGGAAGCGATTTAAGGATCTAGATCTATAAATTACACGTAATAAAATAACTAGACCTACTCTACAAGGGGGTTGTAGAACATACCTCTTGGATCTCAAAATCCAAGTTGAATAACCGCAAAAGGAAGAATGAAGAAAGATGTGAAGAGCACCACGATCTTCCGTACGTGTGATCCAAGCAACTCCCGGTGGAAGGAAATCCTCGTCTCGAATCCTTCCGATATGCTACCCGGAAAAAACCTCCAAGATTTTTCCCTTCTCCCCTTGGCCGAAAATATTCTATCTTCTCTCTAAGAGATGATAGTCGAATTTTATATATTGTGTGTAAGGCTTGGGAGAACTCTCTTTATATAGGAGAGTAAAACTTAACCTCCAAGGATTTTATTTTGCAAATAAAATAAATCCAATAAATAAAAGATAATTCCATAGTATTCTAGAACAAATCTAGAATAATATTTATCTTTATTTCTTACCATAAATATTTATCCAATAAATATTTTATGCACATGTCTTATTAATACACAAGAAAACTAATTTCTTGCTCCATAATAATGAAGGGGCGAAATTTAACCCTTGTGACCTAGTCACAATAATTTCGACTTATACACACCAATTTGGGCCAAGATTATGAAAATGTCTTTTCCACATATTTAATTATTTAGCTCAACTAATTTAATAGTCCACTAAACAATTAATTCACATATCGTTTTAATGAAGTCCAACAAGAACTAAATTAATATTATTAGGATTCGACGTCCGAGAATAGCTATGCTATATAGGAGGCACGTCGGGGACCATGGACTAATAATCAGCGGCTCCGATAAATCAAATAAATAATTATCTTACGAACAGAATAATTATATTCGATAAATCAATCACAAGAATATGCCACCATAATCCCGTGACTGCACTCCTCCGATTATGAGATTATATTTATCTCCTCACGAGAATGATAATAAGCGTCCATTGATATAATCATTACATATGGATTAATCCTCCATAGACTGTTCATTCTAAATCAGGAAGTTACCGTTAACCCTTTTCAGAACCTCTTATCCTTATTTGCCATTAACCCCCTAGTGATCAATTAATTCATACAACTCACTGGTAGCTAATCAGTGTATTATGAACTCTCGCGCGATCGATTAGTTTCTAGGATTAACAAATAAGGAAGCGTCTATCTACTTCCATAAATGGAAGGAATGGATTCGTATCGTGATAACACGGACTACTCACTCAATCGATTACAATGCCAAGATGGGGTAATTCGGACCACGGACTCGGTGCAATCCTTAACCGTCAAGTCAAACCTGCATTGATTCAAGCGATTGATTGTGATCACCTCGAGATTAAGATATATCCATAAATATGATCATCAATTGATTAGATAAGACTTCTCGATTACGGAATTATATCGTGAACTCTAATCAAATCGGTCCGATACTATATGATATATCTATCATATATAAATGCCCCACTAGAGTTCTCTTAACCGAAAGTCGGATAAGACAATCACACCTACTTGTGTTCAGGCGCATTAATAGCACGTTAAAGGAGAGACCCGATACTCTCGATTAACTTCATTACGGGCTAATTGTATTTTAACTACATCTTCACTAACTCAATCCTCCCGTGCATATCCCATACACTGAGTTAAGTGATTACATAAACGATATACTTTAGGGTTTTCTGTAGTGTAAATACTATTGTCACATCGGTGAATATGAGAATAATAAATCTGAATAGTAATATCATTTCATTTATTAAATAAAACAATTACAAAAATTGTCTTTCGGGCATCACACCTAACAATACACTTGGAGTATGAGGCATGACTGCTAACAAGCATGGACCCAAACAGTGTTGGGTACCTAAACAAATTTAATTTGTTTTGTAGGATGTCTGGTACATAGACAGTGGATGTTCCAGACACATGACAGGGAACAAAGGATGGCTCACTGACTTTAAAGCTTTTGATGGACCCAAAGTTACTTTTGGAGGCAAAGAAAACCCAGGTAAAATTAAAGGGGAAGGCATAATGATCAAAAACATCTTGAAGATTCAAAATGTGGCCTATGTTAAAGGACTGAATTTCAATCTACTAAGTATCAGTCAATTCTGTGACAAAGGCTACAATGTGCACTTCCACAAGGAAGGATGCAAAGTGATTCACAGCCAAACCAAAACAGTTGTACTTGCATGAAGAAGAGAAGACAACATTTATGTGGAAGATTGGAAGACAGCAACAGCAGAAACATGTTTGCTTGTCAAAAGTAAACAATCAACCAGCTGGATTTGGCATAGAAGATTGAATCATCTAAATTTCAAAACCATCAACACACTGTCAAAGAACAAGTTGGTTGAAGGCTTACCAGAGATCACATTCAAGAATGGAAGTCTATGTGATGCATGTCAAAAAGGAAACAAATTAAAAGCTCTTTCAAGTCAAAACCCTATCAATCAACAACAAGGATCCTACATCTGTTACATATGGATCTATTTGGACCAGTCACACTAGTAAGTGTAAGTGGAAAGAAATACACTCTAGTGGTGGTAGATGACTTTTCAAAATTCACCTGGACCATATTCATAAACAAGGAGAGAGAGACACTCAAGAGGCTACCAGATTTACTAAGAAGAAATCAAATTGAAAAAGAACTGAAGATCATAAAGATCAGATCAGATAGAGGCACAGAGTTCCTAAATGAAATAATCAGAACCTACTGTGAAGAGAATGGAGTACTGCATCAACTATCAGCAGTAGGGACTCCACAACAGAATGGTGTAGCAGAAAGAAGAAACAGGACACTCAAGGAAGCAGTAAAAACAATGATTGCAGAAGGATCTATACTCAAAATAGATCAATCATCAACAAACATCATGGAAAAACTCCATATGAAATATGGAATGGAAGAAAACCTAATATTTCACACTTACATATGTTTGGATCTAATTGATTTGTTTTGAACAGGAATCAGCTACATACTTTTGATGAAAAAGCTGATGAAGCAATCTTTATGGGATACTCAGACACCAGCATAGCATTCAGAGTACTCAACAAAAGAACCCTGGTAATTGAAGAATCAATTCATGTAGTCTTTGTTGAACCAAACACAAATGGTGAAAGCCTTCAATAACAAGAAGAATGAGCTGCACAAAGGCAAGTTTATATGAATACTACAGTACCAGCTACAATTCTGAATCACAATTTTGGAAATCAAGATGAGCCACCAGTACATACAATAGAAGAGGCACCAGAACAAGAACATGAAGCTGATGTACAAGCTGAAGTTATGGCAGCACCAAGTCAAGAACAACTTCAACCTGACCTTAACTGGTTAAGAGACCATCCCAAAGATCAAGTCATTGAAGACATTCATACAGGAGTCAGAACCAGAAGACAACTGGAGAATATGCTAACATGTTTTCTATCATAAGTGGAACCCAAAACAATAGATGATGCAATCCAAGATGCTGACTGGATTACAGCCATGCAAAAAGAACTAAATGAATTTGAAAAAAATGAGGTCTGAGAACTTGTTGATAGACCAGACATAGCCAGCATCATTGGAACAAAATTGGTATTCAGAAACAAGATGGATGAACAAGGGACAGTTGTCAAAAACAAAGCAAGGCTAGTAGCGAAAGGCTATTCTCAAGCAGAAGGCATAGATTATGATGAAACCTTTGCTCCAGTAGCAAGACTGGAAGCAATCAGACTATTTCTAGCCTTTGCAGCCCACAAACACTTCAAAGTTTATCAAATGGATGTCAATAGTGCATTCCTGAATGGACTTTTGGAAGAAGAAGTATATGTGGAACAACCTCCTGGTTTTCAACTCAAAGGGAAAGAAGATAAAGTGTACAAGCTCATAAAGGAACTTTATGGACTCAAACAAGCACCCAGAGCCTGGTATGAAACACTATCACAATTCCTGACCAACAATGGTTTCAACAAAGGAACCATTAACAAGACTCTCTTCAAGCTAGAGGAAGGAACTAGAACTCTATTAGTCCAAATTTATGTTGATGACATTATTTTTGGATCAGAAGATGAAAAGTTATGTGAGAAATTGTCAAACTTAATGAAAAGAAAATTTCAGATGAACATGATGGGAGAACTGAATTATTTTATTGGACTTCAAGTCAAGGAAATGAAATATGGCATCTTTATCAATCAAGCCAAGTACACAAAATACTTGATACACAAGTATGGCATGGACACAAGTGGGACATCAGATACACCAATGTGTGCAAGAGTTATCCTTGGAAAAGATGAAAATGGAAATGATGTAGATCAGAAACCTTATAGAGGAATCATTGGATCTCTACTTTATTTAACAGCAAGTAGACCTGATATAGCATTTGCAGTGGGAGTATGTGTAAGATTTCAATCTCAACCAAAGGAATCACACCTTCTAGTAGCCAAAAGAATAATTAAATACCTGAAAACACCATCAATGTGTTAGTAATACCATCCGCAGCGGAAACGATTTATGGATCTAGATCTATAAACTACACGTAATAAAATAACTAGATCTACATCTACAAGGGGGTTGTAGAACATACCTCTTGGATCTCAAAATCCAAGTTGAAGAACCGCAATAGGAAGGATGAAAGATTGTGTGAAGAGCACCACGATCTTCCGTACGTGTGATCCAAGCAACTCCCGGTGGAAGAAAATTCTCGACTCGAATCCTTCCGATATGCTACCCGGAAAAATCTCCAAGATTTTCCCCAAAAACCCCCTTGGCCGAAAATTTTCTTTCTTCTCCTCTCTAAGAGGTGAAGTCGAATTATGTGTGTTCTTTGGCTTGGGAGAACTCTCTTTATATAGGAGAGTAAAACTTAAGCCCCAAGGATTTTATAATTAATACAGAATCAATTATGATAATCCTATTAAATAAAAGATAATCCCATAATATTCTAGAACAAATCTAGAATAATATTTATCTTTATTTCTTTCCATAAATATTTATCCAATAAATATTTTATGCACATGTCTTATTAATACACAAGAAAACAATTTCTTGTTCATTAAAAAATATGCATGGGGCGAAATTTCTAATCATTGACCTAGTCAATATTAATTTTGCCATAACACAATAATTGGGCCAAGATTATGGAAAATGTCTTCTCCACATATTTAATTATTTAGCCCAACTAATTTAATAGTCCACTAAACAATTAATTTACATATCGTTTTAATAAAGTCCAATAAGAACTAAATTAATATTATTAGGATTCGACGTCCGAGAATAGCTATGCTATATTAGGAGGCACGTCGGGGACCATGGACTAATAATCGTGGCTCCGATAAATCAAATAAATAATTATAGAATAATTATATTCGATAAATCAATCACGGGAATATGCCACCATAATCCCGTGACTGCACTCCTCCGATTATAAGATTATATTTATCTCCTCACGAGAATAATAATAAGCGTCCATTGATATAATCATTACATATGGATTAATCCTCCATAGATTATTCATTCTAAATCGGGAAGTTACCGTTAACCCTTTTTAGAACCTCTTATCCTTATTTACCATTAACCCCTAGTGATCAATTAATTCATACAACTCTTTGGTGATCAATCGGTGTGATATGAACTCATGCGCGATCGATCGGTTTCTAGGATTAACAAATAAATGGAATCGCTGTCTACTTCCATAAATGGAAGGAATGGATTCGTATCCGTGATAACACGGACTACTCACTCAATCGATTACAATGCCAAGATGGGGTAATTCGGACCACAGACTCGGTGTAATCCTTAACCGTCAAGTCAAACTTCATCGATTCAAGCGGTTGATCGTGATCACCTCAGGATTAAGATATATCCATAAATATGATCATCCATTGATTTGATAAGACTTTCGATTACGTAATTATATCGTGAACTCTAATCAAATCGGTCGAAATTTAATATGATATATCTATCATATATAAATGCCCCATTAGGTTCTCTTAACCGAAAGTCCGGATAAGACAATCACACCAAGCTGTGTTGCAGGCGCATTAATAGCACGTTAAAGGAGAGACCCGATACTCTCGATTAACTTCACTACGGGCTAATTGTATTTTAAGTACATCTTCACTAACTCAATCCTCCCGTGTATACCATACATTTGCGAGTTAAGTGATTACATAAACGATATACTTAGGGTTTTACTGTAGTGTAAATACTATTGTCACATCGGTGATTATAAGAATAATAAATATGAATAACAATATCATTTCATTTATTAAATAAAACAATTACAAAATTGTCTTTCGGGCATCACACCTAACAATCTCCCACTTGCGAAAGCATGTGATTAATTGTTTTAGAGCACACCCTATTATTTAAAATACAACAAACTACATCTCCCACTTGCTCTAAAGCAATGGAGACCCATCCCGTATTCTAGTACCCATTAAGCATATCATAACCATTTGATTCCAAAGTACACTCCGAGTATGCCGTCGTAGGATAGGTCGGTGACTCGGTGAGTACCTACATCTAAATGTCATGGGTCTTAATGATTAGTCAGGTTGTCGGCTCGAGGCGATCCGTAGAATCGAAGCGTTACCGGTCCATCAAATCATGTGGTACTTGAGTAAACATCGAGCCCGAGATCGACTTAACGATCATCCTCAATCGACTTAAAGTCAAAATCAGTTTATCACACATATCCAAGTTCACACATGAATATGTCCGCATATTGTTCCTCGTTCTCTTCAAGATACTAAAGGACATACTAAACTTGCTATGTTAACCGCCGAATCTAAGATTCGATCAAAGTTGACGTTCAATAACGACCATCTCTTACTAGAAAGAGAATCTATCCCATTTCTCTTCATCCGAAGATTTAGAGAGTCATTCACGAGGCATAGGGTAGAACTTCCTCGTTGAATGTTGCATACAGATGCATCATCTTAACCAATAAGATGGATGGGAAACCAGTGGATCGATTCTAATGAATTCGACCGAGTCAAACTCTTAAGAATGTTGTCCAAATCTCATTGCTGAGAGAAATGTGGTATCGTCGGTCGACTTGAGACAACACACCCATGTTGATTCCAAGCTGGTGCGGTGTTATCCTTCACAAACACTAATTTATATATTCACTACTTTACTAAAATTGATATCCAGTCTACAAAGACTTATCAATATTACGGTCAAATCCACATATTGTAGAAATATATGACTTCCAATGACCGAGAGGTTTGCTTTTTAACCACAAAGGACATAAGCTTTGTGATCATCTGTCATAAGTTCATAAGTCAATACCCATACATTTTGAATGAATCAGGACTCCGTTTGTTTGGCAAGAAAGTCTCGAGGAATCACCCCTATTTTACGCTTTTGAGCGAAATCATGCAATACCGAACTCATTCTACTCTTTTCCATGTAGATCCAATTACTCCCACTTTGGGCTGAGGCGCTCGGTGGTCTACAAGAGCATGAACATAATTGGAGTACCGAACTCCATTCACAGGGTTATGGCTATT
The DNA here is from genome assembly GCA_026214975.1 of Gentiana macrophylla. NCBI lineage: Eukaryota > Viridiplantae > Streptophyta > Magnoliopsida > Gentianales > Gentianaceae > Gentiana > Gentiana macrophylla. The sequence goes on from CM047813.1 coordinate 50,373,783, forward strand.
AAACCAACCTCTATTATCGAGAATCTATATCTGCTCACAAAAGAGCCATAGGTCATCAATCGATCCTCGGACTATAAAGTCCGCCCGAAACCGTAATGGGTAATGGATAAACCATACTCCCACTACATTACGGGTGGATCGAAATTACGATCTAGTTTAGTAGTATTTAGTGTTATCACCAACAACCGATGTTGGATGTGGTGCGATTTTAATCGATTAGTAACTACCTTGAGTAAGCGTACTTCAAGGTTTAAGGTTTTTCTTGTTCATAGACTCTATCGAGAAAGGGACGCAATGATATATTTGTCACTTCCCGATTTCAAGAATCTTATAACAAACCTTTTTCTCAATGCTACAAGATATAGAAACGATTGGTCATTGACCCGAGCGTGTTCGCGAAAATTTCAGACCTACCTTCAAGCACCGTGTGCTAAATGCTTATATTTATGGAAGTGGGGTGAACCGAATCCACACCTTATCCGTAAATTCCAAAGCATATTCTAGGTAGACTTCTCGGTCTTACATTTCAATGTAAACCGTTATTTCGCTTCTAATATCTTTATTGAGTTATGCGATGTATTGTAGCACATCTAAAAACATATATAAGGCAATTTTACGGTTTCTCACTTAGTGAGAACATGTCACAATGAGGCAAAGGTGAGCATCGGTCTAGAGGACTATGAATGGCCTATTCGAGTATAGAATACTCTATCTCTGTTGAAAGCAGAGAAACCTCAAAATATTTTGGATAAACTTACCGGAGTGTTTGAATAGTTATCGGACAAGAAGTCACTACTCGGAAGCTCCTACTAGCTCGTATCTTTCATCGGACCCGAAGGTCGTCATGAACAAGCTATGTTACTTCTTTATATCCATTATCCTTTCCGATTGAAAGGAAACTTAGTCATTGAACCTTTGAGACAATATAACGGTGGGAGAAAGGAATCACCCTGAGCGAGTCTTGAGTCTTGTCTTTTAGGGACTATGCACTAACTATGGAATATGAAGAAGCGTTTATCTAAATATAGAAACCAATTGCTTTTAACAGATTCTTAAGATGTGTTTTATATACATATTTCAGCAGTTCTAAGTGGTTTTGACTTTATCAAACAAAAGTCTGAGTCTTGGATTCGTACTACAAATGGTATATTCACTTTCTATACGACAAACAAATTATCGAATAGAAGGTAAATCCATTCGTTCCAACGAGTCTTAAAGCGGAAAATAAATTTTCCGCAATATCCAAGATTGAACCGAGATTCATTTCCTTATATCACTCCCACTATTCTAGCTAAAATTAACTGCCCGTTGTTTACTCTTTTAATCGTTAAATGCACTGCTACCTTGTTCTTCCAAAGAACTTAGCTCAAAAAAATCGCCAAGGATTCATAGGTTGGTGATCCGAAATCACTATCCTTATCCTATGATTTTCAGTTTATTAATTTTCGGTTCAGCCTTAAAGTTTTCTCAGTTTAGGTGACTAACACTTTTAGACATATTCACCCATTCTTGACTTTCCGTGAATGGAAACAGTCTTGAACCAGCGGTTCGTTTGAGTCGACACTACTCTTGAACCGTGGGATGTCTATTTCGAGTGTTACTCGTCGAGACTTCGCGGATTTTCTAATATACTAGAAAAATAACGAATCATAACATTAAAGCTCCCACTAGTTTATCGGTTCCAAATACCGTCTAACCAGCAATGCTTTATTTTATGATTTTCCAATTTTTCAATTTGAAAATCTCTCGTGTAAACACTTACACAGTTCTAATGTTTCCAGAAAAATACAAATCATAAAACTCCCATTAGTTCATCGATTCCAAATATCGTCTAACTAGCGACATTTCATGACTTTCCGGTTTTTCAATTAGAAGCGATTACGAATGTAGTCATTTACACTTTTCTAATGTTCTAGAAAAACAACAAATCATAAAGCTCCCACTAGTTCATCGATTCCAAATATCGTCCAACTAGTAATACTTCATGATTTTCCGATTTTTCAATTAGAAAATTACTCGTGTAATTACTACACATTCAAAATTCACTAAAAGAATTTCAAAGTCGAAATCACCTTTGATCAAACTAAGTTTGTCTTCCGTTTGACACGAATGACACAAGTGACATACCTATATGTCACTACGGTTTTTAAAAGGCTTAAGAGAAAATATCTCTTTCGAAAAATAATTGCATTATCGATTAACTAGTTCAACGTCCTAGTTACTTTCCACTTTTAACGAAGTCAATACTAGTCAATTATAAATTTTAAGCAATTTAGTAAGGGATAATCTTTGTAAATAAAATGACATATATTAATTCAAGTTTAACACTACTATATTTATTTTAGGAATTGTAAACTAAAATTAAGTCTACTCTACCATTCCAAGGTTTTAACCTCGCATCTCGATGCCGCCTTAGGGTAGGTCAAAGAGATGACGGTTAAATCGAGACAATCTCATCAATGAATAACTTGTGAGAATCGAACATCCACGAGAATCGAACATCCCTTTATTCATTGACTACCTTCCTTTTTAGCCTAGATATTATCAAAAATACCCATGATGAGTGTGACCTACTATATCGGATCTCTTAGGTGCGCCCGAGTATGCCGTCTTAGGATAGGTCGGTGACCCAGCAGTACCGGAAATCCTATCCTTTCGGAGACCAAGCCATGAATGTTGATAGGCGAACATCATCCTTGGGGCGAAATCAAAGCGCCTCGGCGTCACCCTTCTCTCACTTACTTGTATCTATAGTAGAGGCCGTGGGGTTGGTTGTCGCCTCTCCCGCTCCCACTCAATATTTTGGAAGTGGTTGTGGGTTAACTAACCACGTCTTTTGATGTTAACATAAAAGCACATCAAATCAAGGATTCGAATGGTGTCGGTAACGTAGGCAAGCCTACCCGTCCTATTCGTTGGAACATATATGTGATCGATCGGACGAAATCGGGTCAAGACGGCCTCATTGAGATAAGAAAGAATCACCCCTCCGTTCTCCGGTGTAGCTTAGTCTTGCCGGACCCCGTGCATACATCACACTAGGAGGGTTAAGTCGGTCGAGCGAAGCTCGATTGACCACCCAACCTATAAGCGAACCGTTTTATCCAAGATTTATTGTTCTTTGACCATCATTCAATCTCGTAGACTCTACGAATCGAAAAACGTGATCTCGTTTGGGCTTTAAGGCGGTTCACGAGAACACACACGAAAGGCCTAACGATTTCATAACCCGTCCTCGGATCTTTAATTAGTTACTAAATTAATTAATTACCACGTATTAATTAAATTTCAACTAATTACACGAGTTTGTATACATGCCTATTTTAATTACCAAAATTAAAATTCTACATGTATGCATGGAGTGGATTTATGATATGATGCATGTCATGGCAATTCCGATTTTATATCTATTTTATGATCAAACACATAAAAAATAAAAGTGCGGAAAATTTAAACACCGAGATGGATCGTTGGTACCCCGTATCTAATCTATCCTAGGAAAGCGATAAATTACATAATCTATGTCTTGAGTCTTGATCTTCAAATCTTGAACTCGAACGCCGGATCACGAACCACGAACACCGAGGAGAGGAGGCCGTAATATACCAATATATTAAAATATATTTATATTACAAACTTGTTTTATAAACTTTTTTTTTTTTCACACGGCTGTTATGCAAATATTTTATTTTAATATTTTTTTTTTATTTTTTTTTTGGTCAAAACTTGCGGCTAAACCTAATACATTAGGTTACAAGAAACAAAATTTTTTGCAGCCGCCAAAAAAAAATTTGCCGACGGAAAAAATTAATTAAACAATTGGGCCTCCTCCCGTTTTTACCTTCTTGATGATCTTCAACACCATGATCTTCAATACATCATCTTCGTCGTCTCGAACCCGGAACATCAAAATTATAATAAAAGATGCTACTTTTACATAAATTTCGAAATTTGACATAAATAAAATACAATTCCTATGCTCAATTGTTACTAAACAAAAGAGCTACAATAGATCTAACGAGTAAACAGTACCAACCCCAATCCATCTCTTCAACCAAGACATTCATAACATAAAAAATAAAACAAAAATTTTCGGCCCCCTTAAAAAAATTTGGGACAAAAAAAATCTACATGTTTTCCACTCCTAGATCTAATATTTTATACGTATAAATATAGATCACCATGGCGATCGATACCCTTTGTTAGTAATACCATCCCAGCAATGAAGCGATTTATGGATCTAGATCTATAAACTACACGTAATAAAATAACTAGATCTACATCTACTTGGGGGTTGTAGAACATACCTCTTGGATCTCAAAATCCAAGTTGAAGAACCATAATAGGAAGGATGAAAGATTGTGTGAAGAGCACCACGATCTTCCGTGACGTGTGATCCAAGCAACTCCGGTGGAAGGAAATTCTCGACTCGAATCCTTCCGATATGCTACCGGAAAAATCTCCAAGATTTTCCCCAAAAACCCCTTGGCGAAAATTTTCTTTCTTCTCCTCTCTAAGAGGTGAAGTCGAATTATGTGTGTTCTTTGGCTTGGGAGAACTCTCTTTATATAGGAGAGTAAAACTTAGCCTCCAAAGATTTAATAATTAATACAAAATCAATTATGATAATCCTATTAAATAAAAGATAATCCCATAATATTCTAGAACAAATCTAGAATAATATTTATCTTTATTTCTTTCCATAAATATTTATCCAATAAATATTTTATGCACATGTCTTATTAATACACAAGAAAACAATTTCTTGTTCATTAAAATATGCATGGGGCGAAATTTCTAATCATTGACCTAGTCAATATTAATTTTGCCATAACACAATAATTGGGCCAAGATTATGGAAAATGTCTTCTCCACATATTTAATTATTTAGCCCAACTAATTTAATAGTCCACTAAACAATTAATTCACATATCGTTTTAATAAAGTCCAATAAGAACTAAATTAATATTATTAGGATTCGACGTCCGAGAATAGCTATGCTATATTAGGAGGCACGTCGGGGACCATGGACTAATAATCAGCGGCTCCGATAAATCAAATAAATAATTATAGAATAATTATATTCGATAAATCAATCACGAGAATATGCCACCATAATCCGTGATCGCACTACTCCGATTATAAGATTATATTTATCTCCTCACGAGAATAATAATAAGCGTCCATTGATATAATCATTGCATATGGATTAATCCTCCATAGATTATTCATTCTAAATCGGAAAGTTACCGTTAACCCTTTTTAGAACCTCTTATCCTTATTTACCATTAACCCCTAGTGATCAATTAATTCATACAACTCACCTGGTGATCAATCGGTGTGATATGAACTCGCGCGATCGATCGGTTTCTAGGATTAACAAATAAGGAAGCTGCTCATCTGCTTCCATAAATGGAAGGAATGGATTCGTATCTCGTGATAACACGGAGTACTCACTCAATCGATTACAATGCCAAGATGGGGTAATTAAGACCACAGACTCGGTGTAATCCTTAACCATCAAGTCAAACTTCATACCGATTCAAGCGGTTGATCGTGATCACCTCGAGATTAAGATATATCCATAAATATGATCATCCATTGATTTGATAAGACTTCGATTACGGAATTATATCGTGAACTCTAATCAAATCGGTCCGCCCAATATGATATATCTATCATATATAAATGCCCCATTAGGTTCTCTTAAACGAAAGTCCGGATAAGACAATCACACCAAGCGTGTTCAGGCGCATTAATAGCACGTTAAAGGAGAGACCCGATACTCTCGATTAACTTCACTACGGGCTAATTGTATTTTAAGTACATCTTCACTAACTCAATCCTCCCGTGTATATACCATACACTGAGTTAAGTGATTACATAAACGATATACTTAGGGTTTTCTGTAGTGTAAATACTATTGTCACATCGGTGATTATGAGAATAATAAATATGAATAACAATATCATTTCATTTATTAAATAAAACAATTACAAAATTGTCTTTCGGGCATCACACCAAACACAATGTTGGAATTTGGTATCCATAAGATGGAGGATTTAAGTTGATATCATATTCAGACTTTGAGTATGCTGGATGCAAGATAGATAGAAAAATTACTTCTGGAACCTGTCAAATGCTAGGCCGCAGACTAGTTTCATGGTTTAGCAAAAACCAAAACTCCATGTCTACACATCAAACACCAAGCGAGAATATATAGCAAAGAGGCGGTTGTTGTGCACAAGTACTATGGATCAGACAATAGCTAAGGGATTATGGAATGGAGGAGAAGACAATTTCAATAATGTGTGACAACACAGGTGCAATATCCATTACTGAAAATCCAGTATTACACTCAAGAACAAAACACATTGATGTGAGACATCACTTCATCAGAGATCATGTTGAAAAAGGAGATGTTATACTAAGGTACATACCCACTGAACATCTTCACAAAACCACTCAGTCATGAAAGATTCAGCAAGTTGAGAACCGAGTTAGGAATGATAGAGATTGATTAAGTACTAAGGAGAAGCTAACTGGAGTAATCAGCTAAGTAACTTCACCAACTGTGCAACCTTTGCCGTTTTGAGTGAGCTCATTTGGCCGGTAAGGCACTGGTACACAGCGAACTCAACTACACTGATTGTTAGGAACAGTTAAAAATAGCAGCTCAGTCACTACACCGTCTTAGTAACCAGCCAAGGCTCTCCACCGAAATGTATACTAAAGCAAAACAGCAAACTAAAGTGTGAACTAAATCAGTTTTATATACATGGAAAATCAGATGGTTATGGAGGATTATCGTGTGGAAGAATCACACACGTGGAGATCAATTTTTAAATCATGGAGGTAACTATATTACTTTCGAATTACAAACGCCTCGATTCCCGGGATTTATCATTACTTACCTCAATCCACTCCCCCACTACACTCAAATACCGTGATTTATATACATAAAATCACGCCATTACGTCACACAATCCTTCCATATTCAACCACGTTCACACTACCAAAAATCATCATATATAAACCACACTTAGAGGTTTTTCAGAATTTTTAACACTCTCTTGCAAAACATAAACCCTATTTCCTTCTCTGAAAAAATCGAAGCTTTTTTACATACTAATCCCATTCATCATCGGCTTCATCCTCTATAGTCTCTGCCACAGAACAATATTATGAAAAATTTATTATCACTGGATCATTTTTTAGGCCTGAAAATTATCTACCTCTTTGCTAAAACGATGCACAGGCCAGACGCTTAGTTGATGGCTGTGCCAATATGGGGTTAATGACATTCCTAAACCCCCCAATCGAGGGGATATGCTATGAAAATATGATTGCATTTTGGAAAAATGCAAAGTTTGTGTCCAGCACAAAGAAGAGTGACCCGATTGCATTAAGAGCTTCATATTTGGCAAACAAGTAGTCATCACAGCTGGTCTACTCAACCGTTTACTGAATCTCCCCAACACTGGTCCGGATGATGTCAAAGATATACAGATTGACTTCAACACATTATGGACAGAAATAGCCAAGAATCCCAAAAAGAATAGCAAGACATACAACCTCCCAAAATCAACACTCAAACGTTCATTTGCTGAATTTGCACCATTAATCACCAAAAACATTGAAGGGAGAAAAGGATCCATGGAGAACCTGACTGAGCTACGGGTGAAGCTAATGGCGATTATCTATCAAGGTATTCCCTTCAACTGGTCACAGTTTGTTTTCAACAGGTTGAAAGGTAAAATACAGAAGGAAATTGATCTGGCAATTACGGCACCAAGCAAGGGTTTGCAGAAGAAAGGAGACTTCTGGGAAAGGAAATCTTATGGGTTCCCTCTTCAACACTTGTTTGACAAATTGAAGGTGAAACCTATCAATCTGCAGCCTCAACACAAAGCCAAGGTAATGTTTACCTATGTAAAGTCATCCCAGAAACCCAAACCCACTGCCGGAAGCAAAAGGAAAGAGCTTGAAAGCAGCAGATCAAGAGTGGGAAGAAGAACCAGATCTCAAAATGCAAAAGATGATACTCCTGCAATCAGTACCAGCAACCAGGATAACCCAGTGGTTATCGGTGATGATGTGGCAACTGAGGAAGATAAACAAGAAGAAGTCACCTACCTAGAGGAAGGTGAAGAAGAATATCATCTTACTTCATCTGATGAAGAAGACAGTGAAGATGAAGAAACTGCCACTGACAGTGAGGCAGAAAAGAATGCAGAAGAACCACAAGAAAGGGATCAGTTTGGAAGAGATCAAGAAAATATGGAAATTTCTGATGATGATCTGACAATTCAAGAAGCACTCCTTAGAAGCCTCAGCAAAGTGGCCAAACAGCCGAGTGAGCCAGCTGATCAAGATCACTCTGCCGAATTTGTCCACACCCCCAGCATTGATCAAGTCTCCGGCAGATGATAAAGACAATCAGCCATTCCAGGGCCAGGCAAGTGCAAGCACCTATCAGCAATCTCTCCCTGAACTTGAGAGTGCTGACGAAGAGATAAAAGGAATGAAAGAAGAGTAGAAGAAAAAAGAAGAGAAAGAAGTGGAAAATGAGGAAGATGAGAACGATGAGGAAGATGCATCAGCACCAGAAGAAGTTGATCTAGAGAGACTCTTCAATCTGTTCATTCAACAATTAATTGTGGACATGGAAAAGCAGTACCACAGCAGGCCAAATCTGAAAGCTACATTAATGAGTTATGCAACCTCCTTCAATCACAAAATTGAAGCCCTTATCAGTCATATTAAGATTCGAGATGAGGTGATGGAGAAACAGGGCAACCTACTTTGCAATCTACAGCATCTCATTCCCTACCATGTCCAGACAAATCTCTAATTTCATGCTGACAAGATTGATGAAAATATCAAACCATTGGTGGATACCTTGAATGATCACACACACCAACTCCACCATCTAGATGAGGTTATGAACTACTCTAGCCAACAACTCGACACCCTCATCAATATCACTGAAGCAAACAACAAAATTCTTGAGGCACGGTTTGGTGCTGCCAAAAAGGGGGAAGGAAGCTCAAAGCCTGAAAGCTCCAGTGGAAAGAAAGAAAGCCCAACAGATAAGGGCAAGGGCATCAAAGGCAAAGGCAAGGGCATCAGGTTTGAAGAAAAGAAGAAATAGCCCTTTTCATAGGTTTTTAATTTACTCTATGCCTTTGATTTTAATAAAAAGCAATATCTTATTGCCCTTAAATGGATGAATAAAATTATTGAGTTTTGTTCTGTTATTTATTATGAAAAATGTGTTACACTTATGTTCAGGCTTATGAGGGTTTTGGCATCATCAAAAAGGGGGAAATTGTTAGGAACATTTTATTATGTTTTGATGAAGGCCATACTAGCTATTATAGCAAGCCTGAAATAAGTTAGAATTCTCTGTATAAGTCTTTACTTAGAGTCTTACAAATTGTATAAGTTGAGTCAGACAAGTATTGTACTAGTTGGTAGGAATGAAGACATTATGGTCTGACTTATAACCAAGGAAGTCTGTGATGGCCTTAGATAAGTCTAAGTAATGAAATATATTGTCAAATATGGTGTACACTGATCTCACCTAAATCAAGGATCAGTGAAGTACAAAAAGTACTTTAAAGAATGAGAGAAAACAACGATGCAGTAAACCGGAAAAGTAAACTGACTTTCGGCTGAGTAAAGACAGAGCAGTGAAGGAAGAACCAAACAGCCAAGTCAGAAGGAATCACTTAACCATTCAGGGAACGATAAAGTAAACTTCACTCATTCAGATTTCAAATGATGAAGATCAAGCATTAAATGCATAATCAATTGAGGATAAATCAAGGACGGATTTTCTCATAAACGTGTGAGGAAAAATCCGATCACTGAAATCAAGGAGAATATAATTTTCTGATAAACGTTTCTGATAACCTTAGGACCAGAGTTAACATGGCATCACGGTGTGGATTGTCATGCTTTGACACTATTAAGGTTTCCCCTAGCCACGGGGAGATCATGTGGTAGTGATTGGGTGTGATATTGAGGCGTGCGGAGTATACATGTTTGGTCGTCTAGAAATCGCGTACCCTATCAGTAGGGGTGAATATCCGAAAGGACCTTCTTATAAGGAATGTCTTACTCTCGTGAATCTTTATAAAGTGGAAGTAAATGAGTTACTTCGAGAGAGCTTGATATCCAGATTATAAGATACGGTCGTTGATGTTTTAACACTCGACTAACGATTGTATGGATATTATTACAGCGATAGGATTGTAATTTACACGGTAACTGTTTCACATGAAAGGTAGTAGTCATTGCATTTGACTCTTCCGATGATTGGGGGTCACGGTGTGTTGCTAGACGCGCTATCCCGTGATCGTTAGGTATGAAGGGCATTTTAAGTAATTTGCACTTTGTGTCTACGGCCAACATATTCGGAAGCCTATCGGGTCACACACATATGAACATCTAGCCGGATTAAAATGTGGTTATAGTTGATTACCAAATAAGGAAAGTTTATCTCGAGACTATTAGGGTTATAGTGGTAAATTAATATGGTGGTATTTATTTATTAAGAATAAATATAATACAAGATATTAATTATGGTGATTAATTAAAAATATGTATTTAGATAAATATTTCGAAATTTGGATATATATATATATATATATATATATATATATATATATATATGATATATATGTATTTTGCAAATTAATTAATCATAGCATTATATTAATTAAAGAAAATCTCAATTCCCAATTTTGTGGGATTTGGGGCGCCACTTGCAAAGTATATTGGATACATTTGGTTTGTGCAATTTAATTAATAAGATTACCAAAATATTAATATTAGATATTAATTGATTTTGGAAAAATGGATTTATGGTAATAAGATAAATATAATCAATATAAGATATTGGCAATATTTAGATTTTATTTAATATGAGATATTATAATAAATGAGATAAATCAATCAATTATATTTTCCTTATTTTATTGGGAAAATGTTTTCTTCTCCTCCACACCAAGTAGGGGCGCCACTTCTTCTATAAATAAGAGGTGTGTGTCAAGCTCTTTTGTACATCATAATTCCAAGAGCTAATAGTTCTTGAGAAAAATAGAGAGCTTCTTAGAGAGAGTTTTGAGAGAGAGAAAAGGCCGGTCTAGCAACCGGATTTTTCTAGTAGTAATCCAATGGTGGATTTGGGAGGGTTGTTTGTGTGGACTAGCGGTAGAGGCCGAACACTTGGGCGGCTCTATGCAAAACTACTCTCCTTAGACGGTCAAAGCGTCGATCTTTTAGATCAAGCAAGGTAACCACCCTCTTTAGCTTATTTGTTTATTGCTCAAACGAAGTCGATCTTGGGTCGATAGGAAATAAATTTTTGAATTCCGCTGCGTTCCCGCGTAGATTTCCTAACAATGGTATTAGAGCGAGCTTCGAGCTAAAGCAATAAGCATGTTAATTTGTGTAGTTAATTTTATCGTTTAAATCACGTAATTAAAAGATGAAAGATTTTTGGTTCGCAAAACGATACACGAAAAGAATAAAAGAAAAGAAAGGAGATTGGGTTGTGCACGGCCGACTGACGGCGGCCGGCTGTCGGCTGGCGGCTGCTTGGCGGGTCCTTTCCTTTTGTTTTGTGTATTTTGTGATTCAATATGGTTCATAGTTCTGATTGATAATTCCTATTTTGTTTAGTTGTGTCATGTTGCTAACCAATGGTTCAAATAGTTTGGGCCATTGGGATGCCACATGGAATTAAAATAATAATGACATTTCCAAACTTTGTTTGGAATAGGCTTAGACCCTTTCCAAATATTTAATTTGGGAAAAAGCCTAGGCCTATGCCACTTTCAAAATTTTGATTTTGGAAAGTGGCCAGGCATATTAACCAAAATATTGGCATTTTCAAATTTTGTTTGGAATAGGCCTAGGTCCCTTTTCGAAATATTTGATTTTGGAAAAAGCCTAGGCCTATGCCCTTTTCAAAATTTTGATTTTGGAAAGGGCCAAGGGGGATTCCTTTTGGTTTAGGAAACCAAAGGCATCCCTTTTGATTATGAATCAAAAGGAAAGAAACAAAAGAGACATAATTTTAATTTTGATTTATTTTTAGAATAGTTCTAATTAATTAAAATTAAAATTGAAATCGGTTTAGAATTAATCGTTAATTTTATTTCGATTAAAATCATTTAATTAATTAAATGTTAATTAGTTAATTGATTGGATAAATTTATTTAATAGATTAAACATTAATTGATTAATTAAGACGCAAGTAGTTAAATTTTAATTTTATCTTTTTCATAAGATGTTATTGTATGGATTAGATATAGTAGATATAATATGATTATATGGACCCCGATTGATCATGGACTCGACCGATAGGATAGATGTGAATGATTTAATTTTTCTGTCGGTTTAAAAATTGTCCTAGACCGTTATGAAGAAAGTGACCTTGTTTATTTTCTACATTTATCTCATTCCCGTTAGCTCCCCCCGTATGCGGCGGGTGTATTTATTTATTAGATAGAATTAAATGTAACAAGAATGGAGCAGAAGATGGAGACCAAAGAAAGAAGAATAAAGATCCCATTCGAGATGGCGCATTAAAGATCCTATTGGCGGTTGCAGCTACCCTTAGATTGTGACCCGTGGTTTCGTCAGTTTGTATTCGAAACCGCACCTAGGAAAAGTCCATGATCATACCGGTTACTTTACGCATTTATTTATTTTGTGCTTGTATTTATTTTATATGATACGATAAATGCATAACTAGGCATGATTTAGATGAATGTGTAGGATGTATGTCTATAGAGATAGATATACATGATGAGACCATAATTAAATTAATTAAGAGAATTAATTCGAAATTAATTAAGTGAATTAATTTACATAAATAATTTCACTTCAAAACAATCAAGTTGAAATTGCCTCCCCATATTATAATGACGGTGAAGAGCCCTTGTTCGGATCCAACTAATCAGCCAAAGCAGGGGGTTGACCTACCTCGGGTATATCGTCATCATCGACATATGATCGTATGAGATCTCACGAATATTGGGGTTATGACTTGCCTAAGTGTTGGAAATAATATCTGTGTTTTGATGATGATTTGTCACGTATTTAGTAAGATCACTTACAACCCATGATGATGAAGTCATAGCTAACTGTTATAGTGCATAATGAAGGAAGAAGCAAGAAATAGTCTAGAGAAAAATGTATAAGTTCTATCTAGAGTCTGAACTTTGTATAGGTTGTTTCAGACAAGCATTGTAATAGATAGGAACTAGGCGAACAGCTGAGTCACAGCAAGCAAACTGAGTATACATATGAAGAACCGAGGGATCAGACTCAGTTATGAAAGAACTGAAGAAGATAAGTTCGCTGAGGGACACAAACTCGGTTTGCTTATCTAGAAGACTGAAGAACCGAGGACACAGACTCAGTTATTGAAGACTGAAGAACTGAGGTGGCAAACTCAGTTAGAAGCTGATTATGTCGTGACTATAAGTCAGGATTCAGGCAAGTCTGTGGTGACCTAAAACTGAACTGTAAATCATGTAAAGCTGAATAATCTTAAGGAAAAAGATTATCACTTACCAAGAAAAGAAGAAACTGAATGGTGTACCCTGACTTAGTCAATTAAAGTCAGATGTCAAGTATACGAGGTACTCAATTTTGAAGAAGAGTAGAAAACTGAGTTAAGGCCTTGTTGAATTTGAAATAACAAAACAACAAAAGGTCGTACATATGAACGTTGGCTAAACAACAAATGTAACGGCTATAAAATTTATCTGACCGTTACATTGCCCCTATAAATACATAAAGGGAAACACTTGAAAAAGAGAGATCTGAAAAAGGTTTACAAAGCATATATCTAAAGATACAGATCCAGAAAATCAGATTTCATATCTAGAAAAGGGGAAGCCAACGGAATTGCCTTGAAGAATACAAAGAAAGATCCAGTAACCCATTAAGGGGGAAGAAGACATCTTGGAGCTGCAACGTCAACTCTAGAAGAATCAGACAGCTCACTGAATTATTCTTTTGAATAATTCTAAACCTAACCTTTGTGAAAAAGGGTTGGCTGTGCATAGTTTGAGGAGAGCAACTCCACATTTCCTCATCTGGTTGCAACTTGGTTGCCCACGGTATTAGTGCGATCGTGTGTGGTGTGTTTGTGTTAGTGGTGGTGGTGAAGGAGTCATTCCACCTCCGAAGGATCGGTGTGCAGAGTGAAGGAGCAATCACACCTTTCTTCATTATATGTAGACAGTGAAACTAGGGTGTCGTGAAGGACTGTCATTAGACTAGGATTTTGTATCAGTTATCTCAAGATTCTAGTGATACCTCCTACACCACAGGAGAAGGGGAGACGTACGGGATTACACCACCCGGAACTTCCATAAACAAACTCTGTGTTGATTTACTTTACGCATTTACATTTGTGATGTGATTACTTTATTTATTGCATAATCATTTCATCCGTTCACTCAGCAAACTTCAGACACTGAGTCAGCACATAACTGATACATAGGAGACTTAGATCTTTATTGACACATCTATTGCACAAAAGGCTTGATCTTATCGGCGCAAGTTAATCTGATTCTAGCATTAGCTAAGTGAATTAACTAACTCCTACTGAGATTAAAGGGTTGGAACAAAACTAAACTGAGCCACATTGTACATCAGTTTGATAGTTCAGTTTGAGTTACGGAGAAACTCAGTTCCTGGGGTACTTTCAGTTTTGGGAATGTTTTTGGTGACAAGTTTATTCAAACCCCCTCTAAACTTGTGTTAGCCTTTCCAAGGGACCAACACTAAGAATTCTCTCGGCCACCAGCCAAAGCGGGGTTGTTTGGATTTTAGTGGCAAGGGTTGTACTACTTCATAAGATGAAAATTGTCAAAGAGTTGACTAGTCAAACAACAAGAATCGTATAAGATACGATTGACACAGAGTTGTCTACCTATTAGACTATTTTCGGCCCACCAGCCAAAGCGGGGGTCGCGGTAGTTTAGTGGGATCTTGTCCACTGAAGAAATTAATAATTCTTGAAAGTCAATTGGAAGTAGTTGACTAGTGGGAGTAAAATCATAAACCATAAGACCATTTTTTATTTTGCGTGTATAAACAACAACACTCTTTTATCTTTATTTTTATGTTGTAGTTTTTAGCAAACTTTATATTTATGTTTTATTCTCGATTAGTAAAACAAAATTATGACTGTTACCTTTTGAGAAATGTTCTCAAGTATGGTTAAGTAATTTTAATCATTTTAAATAAGCAATGACACGAGAAACCCCGTTGTAGTAGTTAGAGACAATGAGACTACATATTCAATGCAGTGCTCCAAGACTTTAATTATTAAAGAAAAGCGGAAGCTCATGATATTGGATACGATCCAATAAGATCATTCAGTCATACGATGACAATTAATTCAAACGTTGAATAAGAATGACTAGACCGAATTCTGGAAATGTTGTACCATTGCTTAATTATACCATTGCTTAAAGGTTAATTAAATAGTTAATGTTTTAAATACGATTTAAAATGTTAAATAAACTATTTAATAAACTTTAGATTTTCGTTATGAAAGGAAATTAAAGACATAGCTCTTGTGATCTTACTTAAATCTTATGAAGACTACATTAAGAAATATTTACAAATGCTTCAAGGATTGAAAGGAAAGTTAGGGCATGTGCTTAAATAGAGAGCTTATCGAAGTCTCTATTCTAGGAAAGTGGGTTGAGATAAATCTATCTAAGTTGAAAGTCGACTCTAAGATATATGATATCTTACGAGTGTGATTAAATTAGAAAGATTAAATGCAGATATGGAAGGTGAAGCAAACATCGTGACAATTATCATATTATGGATCTAGTAAACTGATAAGGGAACTAAATAAATGTTAATATGTTCCGGTTCTTATGAAGAACATACTTTAAGTTATTTGTTAGGATTTAGTAGACATATTCAATTGTAAAGAATTAAATGTTATTCCGATAAAGTTGGAAGGTCACTGAATCTAACATACTAGATTGATGTCACTATATAGTTGATATATGTGATGAGATCTCAACTAAATAATTATATGGCTGTTATCCTTAATATTTGGTGGTCGTTCTAGACATAGTCTCTATGGAAGGGAATCGTGAGATCAGATATCATTTTGATGACGTCTGAACCATGTGGTTATTGATCGAAACTTTCCTAGGTGTCCAATCTAACCGGCAGTGTACCGGGTCAATAGTAGTCTAGTAAGTGGTCAAGGTCATATCCACGAGGATTGTGCAGGTTGAACACCAAAAAGCTATTATTATCTTGATCTAAGTCGCAAATTAACGAGAAAGTAAATTTATCTAAAATCTACTACTACAATGGGTAATAAAATGATAAAAAGCCTAGCCAAGACAACGTAATGATCAAGTATATCTCTACTAGTGTCATGGGAATGAACTACCTACCAACCTTCCATTAGTGTTCAAGTGTGTGTTACCGGTGCACTCCTAAGCTAGTAGTTTCCCCTCATACGAGTGTACGAAACTACTCTATGTCTCCTCCTTGGTCTAATATTCCTAAACCTAATGATTTGACATGATAAAGTTCTCGAGTACAAATAATCTTTCCACGGATAAGAAAGAGGGTTCCGTCAGACGGCCAATTTTACCTTCCGGTTCTCCTATTCCTTCTCCCACACCTAATATCTCCGTTCGGTCTCAACTAAGTGTGTGTGTGCTAGTGTTAGATGATCAATCCAACACCAACAAGCAATACAGTGAAAATAGGAAAAGATAACAACAACACAAAAAGCTATGAAATATATGAATTAACATTCCCAATTAACATAATAGAGATTAATAATTATCACAACAACATCATCTTGGCTAGTTACAAATTTAGCTACTCATTACTACAATTACTAATACATTGAAATTAGTATTCATAGCAATAAGATTATCAAAACAAAAATAAAACTAGAATGTTACCGATTACAACCGTTGAATTTCAAAGGAAAAGCTTCAATCATCTTCGTAGAGCATTCATGGAGCCGGCTGATCTTGGTGTTGAGCTTCATCCAATTAACTACCCCAACCGGTTGAGTTAACATTCAAAGAAATAATTTTGAGATGAAAATAGCTAAATATTGTAACTAATTTTCGGCTCTAATAGCCTTAAAGAAAATGTTGTCTGCAAGGAAAAAGAAAGAAGTAGTAGCCAAAGTTGTTGTTTTTCCTGTGATATGCAAATATATATATATATATATATATATATATATATATATATATATATATATATATACTTCTCTGAATGTGAATAGTAAATGGGGAATAATTGAAGGGCCCCATTTTCCGGTTTAAGCCGGAAATTCCTGTCCGAGCCGGAATCAAGTTTGTTAGAAAATGTCGACGCTTTAAATGCTCAAATATTCTCCAAATCTTGCCAAATCTTGCCAAATCTATATATATTCGGCGTAGACCGAGATTCTTCCGGTTTGCGCCGGGTCTTGTCACTTTGAAGGGAATGTAACGGAAATTTATTAAAATTGTTCCGATAATTATTTTTCCGTATCCATCGAGCTTTATGTCACGACCTCAAGGCGTCACCACGTGGTATCTGTAAGAAAACAAAACGAGAAAAAACCACGGGTAATTCTGATAATAAAAATAGGCCGATAAGCCTATAAATATGTCAAAATAGTGGGATTTTATTATATCTACTATATATAAAAACAAACCGTATTATCACGATATTTATTATATTTGATATAAAACTATCACTAGAAACTTAGGAAATGGGATTAAAAATGCATTAAAATACATCATCTGGTTGACATACATCAACCACTCCCCACTTAGCCTTTGATCGTCCTCGAGCAAAGAAGCGATAAAATGATTAAAGCCACAACCGTTAGTTGTACAATATCAAGAAATGAAGGTTCAACTAGATGATGCAACCAATAAAAATTTAAAGATTACATGTTATTCTGCTATCTAAGTGAGTAGTGTAGTGTGTGGACGGACATTTCTCAACTTTTGTTACTATTCAACCAATCGAGAAATCATGCATACTGAATTTAATAAATGCAAACCATAAGCTTAAGATTGATACCAATCTCCACTAATCAAGGTATTCGGAATCAAGAAGATAGGTCGGGTAGGACTTGCAAGCTTGTAAAGTCAGGCTCGGGTATTGGCTAATCGAAGGGATAAAAAGGATATAACAAGAACAACTGCAAGATAGCAAAGTTTTATACCTTCAATTCCACTGTTTTTCTGAATTGACAACTCCAATTCTCTCGCATAATTGCCAAAGACGTCTCCTCAACAATAAACATAAGATATGAAGTATCTTTTCATTTGATTTATCATCCGAACTCGCATTACTTGAATTTGTCGAACTCGTCCTCCAAAACTGCCTTCTAAAACTTACCCTTTATCAGAAATAAATATATTGTTGTGTTTTGTTTTTTTGTTTTTTCTTTTTGTTTTCTTTTTTTCTTTCTGAAATAACATAAAATCAAATCTAATATACATACATCAACGGTCTCCAAACTCGATAGATATCGCCTCAACTTTTGCGCCAATAAAATTGTCCAACCTTCAACTTCCAAAGTTATCTCCGCACAATACACAGAAACTTGCTAATCTTGCGGGACATGAAGGGAATGTAGACCAGAATTAGGCTAAAGGTCGGATAATAATGCGGTTAATTACGAATGGCTAGTTCGAGTAGGTCTCACCACTCTTCAAAGGTGAGGTGGGGACGGTGGAAATTACGTTCGGGACGGCCGTTTGGCTATGGTTAAGTCAAAGAAATGCCAGGACCGTCATCCCTAACTTTGATTCCAAAACACCTTTCTATTTCGCCTCGAAAGGATATCAAACCTAAGTTCTAGTTTCTACTGAGGCATGTATGCATAATTTCACAAAGTTTGCATATTTAACAAAAACTTAGAATATACGTGTTCCACGGATTCACACTACTGTCAAAGATTTGCAAGCTAAAATGTACCTTTAATTTATTAAGGTTGTTCATTCTTGAAATATTCATTCTATTAATTGCAAAGCCAAATGTTGTGCCAAACTATTTTATTTTACTTTTTATGCTCAAAAATTAATCAAACTTTAAGCGTTTCCCAAGTATTAATGATATTATTCCTTATTAGACTAACTACGTCTCCACTCCCCACTTACGAACTGTCATCGTCCCGATGAGAAGTGAGTAGTAAAAAGTAGTTAGGGAAATAAGGGAATCAAAAGTAGTCAAAACAAGTACCGGGATGCTATAAAAGGGTGGGTGGGTGGGCATAAACAAGAAATGAAATGACAAGCAATCCCAAGTACTAGCAAAGTATCAACCAAAGTGTAGACACAAAAGGATCATTGGCCACACCGGGCCTCACAAAAGAGCAAAATATTATACCAAACTTTTTCGGGCTGCCTCCCGGTAGCGTTTTGTTTAATGTCGTTTGCTCGACAGACTTAAACTACCCAAATGATGATGATTAATTAATATATTAAACAAAAGGGGATACTTCTAACAATTACTCACCAAAGCACGTAGCAATTAAGTACACGAACCAACCGGAAATAAATGCTTAATAAGTAATAGGAAGGATAGTACCCGTGATTTGCTAAATTTATAGTCTATAGCTAGACTTTGCCTTGCTTAGGTTTTTAATGCACTGGTGGTGGGTCATCCTCGTGCACCGCATCCGTCTTTTTCATCAAAATCGGTCTCCAACATAATGTAGACGAATGCCACCAATCCCAACGATTCTTGACCTCTTCCTTCAATTTTCGAGCTTTTGGTTTGTGAGCTTTCACATTATCGCTCACGTCTTCTTCAACTACCTGCATGTTAGTACGATCCAAAACAAGGGGACACGAAGTGTCCACAAAAGAACAAGATTCTAGTGTAGTGCATGGATATTTCAAAGAATTGTAGATATTGAAGACAACGCGCTCATCATTCACTCCTAAACTAACCTCTCCCTTACGAACATCGATTACAGCTTCTACCGTTGCTAAAAATGGTCTACCGAGGATAAGGGGTGTATTGTACCCTACCTCCATATCCATAACACAAAATCTACGGGGAAGTAAAATTTATCAACCTTCACTAGTACATCCTCAATGACTCCCATTGGACGTTTTATGGATCTATCCGCAAGTTGGAGAGTCATCTCCGTACGCTTAAGCTTGCATATGCCAAGATTCATGAAATCATTGTAGGACATGAGGTTTATGCTCGCACCGAGATCACATAGCGCCTTCTCAAACAAAAGTCCCCCAATATCACATGGGAGTGTAAAGCTCCCGGGGTCTTTAAGCTTAGGAGGAATCTTGTGTTGAAGCACGGCGGAACACTCCTCACTTAGACACACTGTCTCATATTCTTCCAACCGTTTCTTTTTGGATAGTATGTCTTTAAGAAACTTACCATACGCCGGCATATTCGTGAGTGCTTCGATGAAAGGGATATTAATGGTTAAGTGCCGAAAAGTGTCAAGAAAACGTGCATACTTCTTGTCCAACTTCATCTTTTTAATTTCCTCACGAGGGGGATAGGGAAGTGACTCAAGATCAATTAAAGTAGGGTTAGAATGTATACCTCCCTTACCCTTGTTGTTTGATGAAGATGGTGAAGCTTCCTTGAAAGTTTGTGCATTGGGTGGACGCCATGTGTCATCATCCTGCACCTTTTTTCAAAATCCGCTCTGGATGTTGTGCTGCCCTGTCGGGTTGAACCGAGGTGAGTTTGGGTTGAGCCAGATGAGGTTCGGTTTGAACCGGCCCTTCCAAATTTGATTCCTTTCCAACATGATCATTGAACAAAGTCCTCAAATCACTAAATCTTGGATTTTTCAATAGCCTTGGAACCTTTATCCGTTCTTCTTCTTCCTCCACCTCAACATAGCCATCATTTTTCAAGAAATCATCAATAATTTCTTCCTCTTCTTCACTCCACTCTTCCTCCTTTTTGTCATTCAAATCTTCTTCAGGCTCATTTCTTCCCTCGTTATGCCCATATGACTTTCCACATTGAGTAATAACATGGACTCCTCTCGGGTTTCTCTCGGTGTTGCTTGGTAATCCACCCGGCGGTCTACTATTATTTCTCTCGCCTTTCCTAGTCAAAAGGTCTTCAATAACTCTTATTGAGGCTTCCATCGTTCTCATTCTTATTTTGTGTCCACTCATAGATGTTTTCAAAATACCAACCTCTTGAGACATCGTACCAATAGAAGTCATCATTGTTTGCATATTGGCGGCTTGAGTAGACATAACTCCTATCAAGTTTTCCATCAAAATTTTCAATTGAGAAACCTCTTCCATTGATTGAGAAATTTGTTGAACAGGGGCTTGTTGAGCAGGAACTTGTTGGTAAAAAGGATGTGGTTCAAGAACATTGGTGTGAGTGTTATTCAAATCCCGATGTTGTCTCAATAAACTCATTTCTTCTTGTGTAGATACATCGGAGTTTGATAATTCTTCGATATGAAAAACACCAAATGTCACATCATCACACTTTCTACGCTTTAACTCTCTCTTCCCCGCTTGTAATTCATCCATCCTCTTGTTTATCCCCGCCATTTCTCTCAAAAATTCTTTATCATTTGAATTGTGCTCATCCCCAATGGCAACTTCCAATTCACTTGGGCCGGGATCCCACAATTTCTCATTTCTTGTCACTCTTTCAATGGCCTTATAAACATCTTGGGCCGTGCTCATCATAAGTGATCCATGGCATGCCAAGTCAATTTTTTTCCTTGACAATTAATTATGCAAGCCCCTATAGAATAATTGAACTTGCATTTCTAACGTATATTCATGATTTGGACACGCCCTCAAAAGCTTCTTAAAACGGTCCCAAGCATTGTCCAAAGATTCAACTAAATTTTGCTTGAAAGTAGTAACTTTTACCTTCAACTCCAAGTATCTTCCCGGTGGAAAGTATTGCTTCAAAAACTCGGTTTTTATGTCATCCCATGATTGCAAGTGATGTTGGGGAAGTGACATAAGCCATTCCTTTGCTTGACCCTTCAAAGAAAAAAGAAATAATGCAAGACGGGTAAATCTTGACAAGCACTATTTTGGAATCCCGTATTGCATATTTCTTCAAAGTTATAAAGATGTAAATGTGGGTCATCATGGGTCTTTCCATGGAATTGAGCTCTACTCTCCACTAGACCGAACATATGAGACTTGATTGAAAAGTTTTTTTGCATCAATGTGAGTTAGCCGAATTGGATTATGGACATGGTTTTTTCTTTGAGTGGCTTACTCACAAAGCGGTCTATATTGGTAAGGTGGATTTGGGGTTGGATCGTATGGATATGGTTCATGGGGTGGTGGAGGAATTGGTGGTGGTGGTTCGAGTGGGGGTGGTGGAATTTGTGGATATGGTTCTTGTGGTGGTGGTGGAGGATAGTCATTTGGATTTAAGGGATTTTGTTCAAAAAGGGCATTTTCATGGTTATGCCATCCTTGTGCATTACCTTGCACCTCGTTCATTTCCTCTTCTTGGTGTAATGTCTCTTGTGAAGATGCTTCACCAAGATCCAATTCACTACGAGCTTGGCCAACCTTTATCTCAAACAAACCATCCCTAATATAAGTGTTAATATCCGGGATATAAGGAGTATCGGGGGCCTTACCACGTCGAGAATGGTTCATCAACTACAAGATAAAAAACAACAAGAACACAATTAATAGCACTTGGTGACTTACCAAAGCGGTAAGCACCAAAAAAATAAAATAGAAAGG
The DNA here is from genome assembly GCA_026214975.1 of Gentiana macrophylla. NCBI lineage: Eukaryota > Viridiplantae > Streptophyta > Magnoliopsida > Gentianales > Gentianaceae > Gentiana > Gentiana macrophylla. Next base: position 50,396,549 of record CM047813.1, read on the forward strand.
AGATTAGAAAAAGATTGACTTATTCTCAAGAATTTTGAGCTAGTATAAGTATCAACCGTTACACAATCCACGGCAACGGCGCCAAAAACTTGATCGAAACTTTCCTAGGTGTCCAATCTAACCGGCAGCGTACCGGGTCAATTGTAGTCTAGTAAGTGGTCAAGGTCGTATCCACGAGGATTGTGAGGTTGAACACCAAAAAGCTATTATTATCTTGATCTAAGTCGCAAATTAACGAGAAAGTAAATTTATCTAAAATCTACTACTACAATGGGTAATAAAATGATAAAAAGCCTAGCCAAGACAACGTAATGATCAAGTATATCTCTACTAGTGTCATGGGAATGAACTACCTACCAACCTTCCATTAGTGTTCAAGTGTGTGTTACCGGTGCACTCCTAAGCTAGTAGTTTCCCCTCATACGAGTGTACGAAACTACTCTATGTCACCTCCTTGGTCTAAGAGTCCTAAACCTAATGATTTGACATGATAAAGTTCTCGAGTACAAATAATCTTTCCCCGGATAAGAAAGAGGGTTCCGTCAGACGGCCAATTTTACCTTCCGGTTCTCCTATTCCTTCTCCCACACCTAATATCTCCGTTCGGTCTCAACTAAGTGTGTGTGTGTGCTAGTGTTAGATGATCAATCCAACACCAACAAGCAATACAGTGAAAATAGGAAAAGATAACAACAACCAAAAAGCTATGAAATATATGAATTAACATTCCCAATTAAAATAATAGAGATTAATAATTATCACAACAACATCATCTTGGCTAGTTACAAATTTAGCTACTCATTACTACAATTACTAATACATTGAAATTAGTATTCATAGCAATAAGATTATCAAAACAAAAATAAAACTAGAATGTTACCGATTACAACCGTTGAATTTCAAAGGAAAAGCTTCAATCATCTTCGTAGAGCATTCATGGAGCCGGCTGATCTTGGTTTTGAGCTTCATCCAATTAACTACCCCAACCGGTTGAGTTAACATTCAAGGAATTAATTTTGAGATGAAAATAGCTAAATATTGTAACTAATTTTCGGCTCTAATAGCCTTAAAGAAAATGTTGTCTGCAAGGAAAAAGAAAGAAGTAGTAAAAGTTGTTGTTTTCCCTGTGATATGCAAATGTATATATAGATATACTTCTCTGAATGTGAATAGTAAATGGGGAATAATTGAAGTGCCCCATTTTCCGGTTTCAGCCGGAAATTCCCGGTCTGAGCCGGAATCAAGTTTGTTAGAAAATATCAGACGCATTAAATGCTCAAATATTCTCCAAATCATGCCAAATCTTGCCAAATCTATATATATTCCGGCGTAGACCGGGATTCTTCCGGTTTGCGCCAGGTCTTGTCACTTTTAAGGGAATGTAACGGAAATTTATTAAAATTGTTCCGATAATTATTTTTCCGTATCCATCGAGCTTTATGTCACGACCTCAAGAAGCGCCACCACGTGGTATATCAGAACAAAACAAAACGAGAAAAAACCACGGGTAATTCTGATAATAAAAATAGGCCGATAAGCCTATAAATATGTCAAAATAGTGGGATTTTATTATATCTACTATATATAAAAACAAACCGTATTATCACGATATTTATTATATTTGATATAAAACTAGCACTAAAAACTTAGGAAATGGGATTAAAAATGCATTAAAATACATCATCTGGTTGACATACATCAGTTATGAATCATGTGGGTAATACGTACCTTATCTAAAGATGACTAAAATACCCGTTTATGAAAAGGTTATAAAATCTAGAAAGTTGTCCAAAGCCTAAACATACCGATGTTTGTTGGCTTGTGACAATTAATGCCACAAATAATTGTTTGTTAAATCTCTATGACTATTTTTAAAAATAGTTGAATGTACTCAGTGAAGTGCATAATTCAAAAAGCCCAAAAAGTTCGAGCTAGTACGAATATGAGATTGATAAACTACTTAGGAATTAATCTTCAATTGGATTAAAGCAATTAATACCTGAAGGGTGTTTCAGAAGTTGTCTGAAATAGAATCAGATTCTCCCTTGAAGGATACCATCTTTGGGAGACGCAATTAGATTGTGTTCCCAAATTGGAAACAACACTTTATATGATAAAGGTGTGACGCAAGCCATGCGAAGTATCCCTTACCCGTTTCGGGATAGTGCCCTTATAGATAACCGAGTTCCAAAGAATAAAGGTTGAATAAATTCCATATTAGATATGGAAGAGGATAATTTCAAATGTATCTTAACGGATGATTTGAAGTTGTCTTAGACAGAGTTAGAAAGGCTTGGAGCCTAGTACGACATATGCAACTTTGTGGAATGTCTTAGCTAGCACGCTGGATATTATTTACTTATCCGCGGAGCAAACTTTTTGTCTCCAAACATGCTATCTTCTTAAGAAAGTATTTCTTCCAAGAGAAACAGTGGGAGTGAATTAGATCTCAAAGGAGTTTGAGAACCACAAATATATATTCAATCATTGGAACATGAGCAGACGCCGCAAAGCGATGAGGTGTAGAACACTGCTCAGTGCACACAAAAGTTTTGTAAGTCTGTGGATAACCTTAAGCCTGAAAAGGCTGCTGGTATGTTCATCTTGATGAATGAATATCTCACGACTTACAAATGAATGTTTGAAAGGCAGGTTTGAGAGATATGGCCAGGAGCCATAATATCTGAATTAGATTCCATCACTGACAACCAGGTTGTGAACCTAGTATGTCTTACCTAAGGGGAATGTCCCTGAAAGTCTGTCTTACCATAAGGATATAGTGACGACTGAAGGGTATAGGGTGTAAACCTTGTAATTATCTTTATGCTGCCAGTTGAGCCCAGTTCTATTCAGATGATGCTTGTTACAACTTCGTATCATGGCTATATGATAGTGTTGAAGACGTTGGGCAGCTAGCTCGATGCTCATAGACGATAACATGATATGTGAGCCATGAGATCCATTTATGGATCGACTCAAACAAGTTTCTCTAGACGATTTCTTTGCTTGATAATCAAAGGAGTTTGATTTAGTCAAAAAAGGGATATGCGCCCTGTGCAATATGGATAGTGGGAGTGTGTTATGATTTTTGAGTAAGGTATTGGATATCTCTCTCAGGAATTGCCACCCCATGTCATAGTCAATTAATGTTTGGTAGTTCAAGGTCTTTATGAAAGCACATGGATTAGTAGTTTTTAATTTAGAAATATGAATCTATAGTGATAGATTTAACTGCTGTTAGATTATAGTTTACATGTATAGATGTGATGCTAAAAGAGTTTAGCATAGATCGTGACAGGGGATACTACTAGCCGGTGTTCTCAAGATCTATCTATGTTAGGACGTTGGTCCTAAAGATAAGGTGAAAGATGATGCTTATAGAAGGTTTCTTTTGCTACTGCGATAGGAACCATCATAAAAGTAATGCCAGATGTTCATAGTCCATGAATACTCATGAGCGAGTATGAAAGTAAATCCTGTGAATGTCGAGATTATCCTTAAACAAGTTAAGGATGGTTTCCTAGTTTATTGAAACTTGGAAGTGAATAAACATAGATATACAGACGTATATCCTGAGTCTTATGAAGGCGAGTGGGAGTTACAGTCTTGGTTTGCAGTCACTTTGATTAAGTGATACAGTGAGCTAGAAATGTTCTTAGCTATGGGTCACTGTAAATTCTACATCTTGGCCGAATCACTGGCAGCGCTTTGAGAGGCGGCGGGAGTCAGACATGGATCTAGAAGGTTCATTCACGAACCTTTGACGGTTCTTCCACCTTTTCTATATAGCCGATATAGTAAGTGGATTCATTTCTTGAAGCAAGGACCGGGTCTCGTCAGAGATTCGTGTGTGTGTTGAGGCGGTTCCGTTGACTTGGTCATTTGGAACATGATATGATGATAGTCTGAGTCCCCATGGATAGCGATCCGTTTATGGCTAGGGCTGGTTGCGAGTATTGCATGAGATTCTTGTGTTTCAACTTGGTCTTGTGTGTGCGAGTGATTGGTTTTAGGCCAAGTGGGAGATTGTTGGAATAGTGTCCTAAACCCAATCGGGTTGGACCGGATCCGACCGGGTCGGATCATTTCTAATATTTCTTTATGTTTATACATATATTAAATGGCTTTTATAAACATATATTAAATGGCTTTTATGTTGTCATATATATGTTCTTTTCAAGAACCAATTATGAATTATTATATAAAAACTTCCTTAGTATTAAACTGTGATAGAGAAACCATGATAGGCGATTATGGTTGATGAGATCTCTAATCACTTTAATAAGTTTGATACTTAAATGTCTCTAGGCTGATGTACTATTAAACAGGGCATTGATAGTATGAACAGGCTAGCACGTATTAGTGGTCTTCTGTCTTTAAGGGTAGGGATAGATCTCGTCTATCGAAGTGTAGAACACTTGGACTGTACATGGACGTGTATTAGAGAATGCGTACGTTAGACTGACCCACTGACACGGATAAGTGACACACTATGTGACGGTTCTGTAATTATCCTTAGCACCGGAGTCTCCATGGCATCACGGTGTGGATTGTCATACTTTGACACTATTGAGGTTTCCCCTAGCCACGGGGAGATCATGTGGTAGTGATTGGGTGTGATACTGAGGCATGCGTAGTATACATGTTTGGTCGTCTGGAAATCGCGTACCCTATCAGTAGGGGTGAATATCCGAAAAGGGCCTTCTTAAAAGGAATGTCTTACTCTCGTGAATCTTTGCAAAGTGGAAGTAAATGAGTTACTTCGAGAGAGTTTGATATCCAGATTATAAGATACGGTCGTTGATGTTTTGACACTCGGCTAACGACTGTATGGATATTATTACATCGATAGGATTGTAATTTAAACGGTAACTGTTTTACATGAAAGGTAGTAGTCATTGCATTTGACTCTTCCGATGATTGGGGGTCACGTTGTGTTGCTAGACGCTATCCCGTGATCGTTAGGTATGAAGGGCATTTTTGTAATTTGCATTTTGTGTCTATGGCCAACATATTCGGAAGCCTATCGGGTCACACACATATGAACATCTAGCCGGATTAAAATGTGGTTATAGTTGATGACCAAATAAGGAAAGTTTATCTCGAGACTATAAGGGTTATAGTGGTAAATTAATATGGTGGTATTTATTCATTACGAATAAATATAATACAAGATATTAATTATGGTGATTAATTAAATATATGTATTTAGATACATATTTCGAAATTTGGATATATATATATGATATATATGTATTTTGCAAATTAATTAATCATAGCATTATATTAATTAAAGAAAATCTCAATTCCCAATTTTGTGGGATTTGGGGCGCCACTTGCAAAGTATATTGGATACATTTGGTTTGTGCAATTTAATTAATAAGATTATCATAATATTAATATTAGATATTAATTGATTTTAAAAAAATAGATTTATGGTAATAAAATAAATATAATCAATATAGGATATTGTCAATATTTAGATTTTATTTAATATGAGATATTATAATAAATGAGATAAATCAATCAATTATATTTTCCTTATTTTATTGGGAAAATGTTTTCTTCTCCTCCACACCAAGTAAGGGCACCACTTCTATTATAAATAAGAGGTGGGTGTCAAGCTCTTTTGTACATCATAATTCCAAGAGCTAATAGTTCTTGTGAAAAATAGAGAGCTTCTTAGAGAGTGTTTTGAGAGAGAGAAAATGTCGGTCTAGCTACCGGATTTTTCTAGTAGCAATCCAATGGTGGATTCCGGCGGGTTGTTCGTGTGGACTAGCGGTAGAGGACGAACACTTGGGCGGCTCTATGCAGAACTACTCTCCTTAGACGGTCAAAGCGTCGATCTTTTAGATCAAGCAAGGTATCCATCTTATTTGTTTATTGCTTAAACAAAGTCGATCTTGGGACGATAGGAAATAAATTTTTGAATTCCGCTGCGTTGCCGCATTGATTTCCTAACAGATTGTCCCTGACAAACTCAGCAATCTGACTCTTTGCCCTATCCACGCCCAAAGTGTAGCCATGGTTAGGCCGACCTTGCCTCAGGTCGAAAATCTTCTTCAAATCTCCAGTAAACTTGCCCAGCTAGGGGAAAATGTCCTGGCCAATCCAGGTTCCATGCAAGTAAGAAACACTATCAAAGTACAACACTCGAGTAAGAAAAGCAAGCATGCATATTCCATTACCTTGAAGATAGCGTCAGTTAGCTCCACATCAGTCATCCCAAAAGATCGGCTCCTGTTCTATAGGTCGGACTCAATAAAGTCTGCAGGACAGACAATTTGATCTCCGCATGTCCGACACAGCAAGCATATGTCAACTAAAAATTACATTGAGTCCGCTTAATAGTGTGGCATCGTAAGCCCATGACAACATGAGAAGTCAGTCTAATCTGGCCCTGCTCACCGAGAAACTCAACGCGAGAAGTCAGTCCAACCTGGCCCTACTCGCTGAGAATCTAAATGCTAGAAGTCAGTCTGATAAGCCCTTGAGCGAATCATTTATACACCCAACTCCAGCTCGGCACCGTATTTAATGCTCGCCCCTGAGTGAATCTTCTCAAAATTGTGGCCTTACTCTCTCAAGCATGACGTACTTATAACCGGTCGCTACCTCAGCACGGCACCGGCAGCCTACGCTAAAGGAGCCTTATGTTATCTCAAAGAGATCAGGTGTGCAATGATCACCTCAAGAACGGTGTATCAAGTCGTTACAACTTTATACTATGGCTTTCATTTACACATTTGAAAGCTCAAAGAACAATAGGGCATTGATGTGTCGAATCAGTCCGAGTCCCCCAGTTCCGGAAGGAGCCCATGGATCCGAACCTGGCTCATACCTAAGCCCATAAATGGATAGGCCCCTCGGCCCAGCCAGTCCGCCCCTTAATAGGCCAGACCAAGCCGAGCACAATGAAGCCCGCCTCGCACCATCACGATTCCCGTCGTGAGCCAAGGCAACGGGAATGAAGCAACAAGCAGCTAGCTTGATGCAAAGCACTAAGGGGCGACCCGCTCGCCCCTCCAGCTAGCCATCCTTCAACACGAATAAAGTCAGCTCAATTAGGCAACAAAGTTCATAAACGAGGCTCTCAGGCCTCAAAGCTCTCGGCTCGCCAAAGGCTCTTAGCTCGCTAGCTCTTCAGCTCGGCACTCTAAGGCCAACTCACTGGCAAATGGGCCCCGGTTGCTACTCGTCAAAGCGACCGGGACAAACCAACTCATGGCCCTATAAATATTAGCATCACACCCTTGACAAAATGGGGGCTATTATTTTCAAAGAACTATGTAAATTGGGCTTGATCCCTTACAAGCTAAGGGTACATAGGCAGCCTTATACGGCTCAGCTCATAATCACAAACACAAAATTTTCTTCATCCTTGCTTGAGTGCCATCGCTCAACCACCATGATGGGCTAAAACGCTTCGCATTCTGCAAAGTCATAGCAGAATTACAATGGAACTCTGCCAGTTGGCCGAATAGGCTACATATCAACTCTGCAAATCTAGAGAACCGTGGCTGAGGTATGACCTTAAACAGATCCGAGCTGGCCTCAAGAGCTCAGCTGGATCTGGGGGGCTTATAATGAGGTTCAGATCATCACCTTGCCACGTGTCGCCTCCACATCAGCACAATAATATAGATAGAAAAATCCTACATCTTAAGGGCAAAGATCCCCACACAAGAATCCGAGCTGATCCCAGCTCGGCTATCCTCCCCGACCTCGGAAGGTCGGCCTAACCATAAACAAACTCTGGCACCTCAGCTTGAGTCCGCCTTGGACCCAATCTCCCACGTGCATACTACGATCAGATAAATACAGAAGGAATCCTTAATCATAATGACTCTGATCCTGGCATTCAAACATGCCCATAATTATCTCCAGACATTAAGGAGATTAAATCATAATTATCTATTCCTTAGGGAACACGAAATCCAAGCCCAATGTTTAGGGTATATTTTATTATATTTTCGGGCTTAATTCCAAAACAATTTACCTTATTTTTAAGGGAAATAAATGAGAAAAGCGTGTTTTAACCGTAAATTCCTATAATGGTTATTGAGGGGTTATAATTTAATTATGAGGAAATATTGAGTTTAAATGTTATTTCGTTACACATTTTATTATTATTATTATTATTATTCGATGACTTGGTGTAACAACAATTTTGCAGAAAATTAAAAGATATGCAGGGGGATATTATTAATGGAGAAGATTAATCTCATTCAATCAAGTGATTTCAAAAAAAGGAAGAAAATCGGAGTATTAATTGAGAGATAAATCAAAAGGAATGAGATCAACGCGGCAGAATGCAGTGGGGAACAAGTTAGACGGAAAAAAACATTTAAAACGTGCAGATAAGGACTCGGTCGACCGAGCCATTGCATTCGGTCGACCGAGTGACGTCATTCGGTCGGTCAGCGGATTTTCACGTATTTATCTCTAGATCCGTCCTAAGTCGGTTACAACCCCTATATAAGCAGCAGCATTCGAGCAGAAACGAGACATCACATCATTACACAGAAAAATACGCACATCACATTCAAAGCAGCCGCATATTCCAGAGCAAACAAGGAGATGAATTCTTCCATCCCAACAATCATGATCACCAACATGATTGTTGGCTAAGCAGATCGCGGTGGGACGACGGAGGAAACCAATCAACAACCACACCAACTAGAGGATTTTTAGCTATATCTTAGTGAGTTAAATTTATGATTTTTCATCAATTGGATATTATTATATTGTTTATGTTTTATTGAATCGAGAGATCGATGGAACTGCTTTTTTGATTGAATTTATATGAGAATATTGTTCAAGCTTTGATCTTTTCAATTGATGCAATTAATTGTGATTCAAGAGATTGTTCATGATTAGTTGAGTAGAGTATTGGAGACAATCTCATGATCTTGTTATGCATGCTAGTTTAGTTTGATTGAGAAAGAAAACGAAACCCTAGAAATTGATTAAAGAGATTTAATCGAATTTGTGATTTGATCATTACTAAAAACCGTATTTTTAGCTCACAATCTAGTTGGGGTTGGTTGGTTGGTTGGTGGATTCTCGTTGCCTTGCCGTTATTTTAAATCTTTGATAAACCAAATTCGTTCGTATCAATTGTGATTGCTACGTTTAGTTATTTTAAAAACCCTAGTTGTTACCTGCTGTTTTTTTCTGCATATTTCTGTTTTTAGATCGTAATCGGACGCCCGTCCACCTTAAGTGAACGGCCTTCCAGTGTCGTATTTTCCTATTTCCTGTTATTTTAGTCACTTTTCATTGTTTTTAGATTACAAGTAGCATATACCTTAGTTTTAGATAATAATTTGTGACATAATCGATACAATAACTGTACTTAATCCGATAGACGTTCGATTCCCTTAGGACGACCCGGTAACATCTTTACTACGAGCCTTGCACTTGGGGTGTTCCGGTAATTATAAATTTAAAACGAGTTTTTACCGAACACCCAACAAGGACAAAGGCCCACGACGGCTTAGGGCATAGCACCTCTCTTTATAAACCATCCTTAAGGAACTATGAAGATTTTATTCCAATACACGCATTGGATACGTAGGTAGCTTGAGATATAGTTTGTCAAGTGCAGTCTAAACCACCAACAAAACACCCCCCTCTTTCATCGTTTTCATCGAGTTTTGAAAGCTTTTTGCAGGTTGTCATTAGGAGAACAGCCCCGGATTTATCATCGACGATTTCCAGCATCGTCAGGGTTCATCTTGAACTATGAGTCGAAGGCAATAATGCATATATATTTTTATAGTTTAGTTGGTATTTCCACCATGGAGCACAAATCTAAGGAAACAACAAAATCGGAAATTCCTTTCCAATACAAATTTGCAGAGCAGACAATTTGAAGGACTCCAAAGTCTTTCATGGATGATGATGGTGGATTGGATCGTTGAACTCTGTCGTCTTTTGCAAAAGCAGGGAACATTCTTTCGACTTTTCTCCCTCGTTTATTGTAACGCCCCGTTCCCGGACACCGAGTCCTTATCCGGAAATCGAAACGTTCGGCACGCATAATATTAAATAAATAATATTACACGTAAGCCTCTACTACGTCGTATCAAATAAAAGCAAACGGAAGCTAAAAGACTCGGGTTTTTTTTCCCCAAACAACCAAGAATAGAAATACTAAAGATAGAATAAAATGTAATACTTATTACATCGGAAAACCAAACGAATCCAAGAGTACGAATCTCAAAGACTTAAAAGGAAACTACAGAATCCAATAATAATCCAAGTCTAAGGCATAAATGGAATAAATGAAAAATAAACAAGGTCTTCAAGTCCGTCGTCCTCAAACGTCGTCATCAAAGTCCTCCTCAAAGTCTTGACTAACCTGTTCGTCTTCTCTCCCCCAAACACATAAATAAACATGCATTTGAGGTAAGTACAAAGTACAAAGTAAGAAGTAGAAGCTACAATTTAATTAAGGTTATTATTAAAGATGTTATCTTAGTGAGACCGACTCAATTTAGGGTTCATTCCATGCCCATCGACACGCCGTGACTACTAAACGTTTCTAACTGAATTTATCTTTGTTACATCATTACTCAAGGACACAAAGCATGGTGAAAATTCCACCACGAGATATACTTGCCAACTACGGTGATTAGCACCGGTAGTCCCGGGATCTCCCCGGTATGCATATACGTTCGATGGATTTCCTCCACTACCCTTCAGTCTTTTGAGCCAGTAGCGTTGTCCACCTTTGTATGAACGTATCACATCACCGATTTGAATCAGTGCCTAACCAAGAATAAATGACGTTTTATCTTCACTACAAGAAAATCGAGTTTTAATGAGGGTAAATTCTCTCATTAAATGTCTATTTCCCGTCATTAAAGACTTTTAATGAAGGTTAATTTACCCTCACCGCCCTTCATTGTTGCTTCTCTATATAAAAGTAAATAATGATGGTAAAGTTTGTGTCATTAAAATATAGTTCATGACAGGAATAGTACTCTCACTAAAACATTTTTAACAATAGAAAATTCCATCACTATTCTACCATTCGCCCCTCACTAAATCATGATTTAATGATAATTTATAGCCTCACTATAAGGTCATTCCCATCACGAAATCAAAATTTAATGAAAATAGTTTTCCTCATTATAGGTCGTTTCCCTCATTATATACATTTTATTGATAAAATTTACCGTCATTTCTAACAGTGAGCCCTCATTCATTCTGTCCATCATTCTTCTTAAAATACATCCAATGAGAGGATTTTTCCATCATCAAACATCTTACAAATAAAAAGAGTTCTTGCCAAATAGAATATGCTACATTGACAACACAGATTGAACATCACATGCATTTATTTAATACCAACAAATGATTTATTGATAGAAATCAACAAGATGTTGAAAGTTTAACAATCTGTTTTTCCACAAAAAGTAGAACACTACAAATTGCCACAATGAGTACAAATGATAATCTGGAAGCAAGCTAACAAAACTTAGATAAAACATGGTTCAAAACAACAAAATAGTTTCTCAGAAGGACTTTCCTAACTTCCTGCCTGAAGAAAACCAACACCTCTACTCAGAGCTGGGAAGAGTATTATTGCTAGCACGATCCAAGTGCAATTGAAGAAACTGTAATAAAGCAATTTTAACTACTATATCAGAACAAAATGGCCAAAATATAATGAGACAAGAAATTCATATAGATTGTATACACACAGGTTCATTATAATAAAATTCCACAAGGAATCACTTTCTAAGACACCAAAAAGTCAATAGTTTCTTGAGCTAAGGACATGATCCTGATGCAGAGCAAAGAATTGAAGTGGTTTATCCAACCAAATTCAAGAATTATAAAAAGAACCACATCTCTATTTGATATAAAACCTTAACAAGACTCAAAGACTAAATCAAATCAACATACCTTCAAGTGTGGTGACATCTTTTCTCGAATTTAATAGCTTCAAGTGATAGTGAGTCCTATACTTGAACTACAAATGTCGATGTATACACAGACCGTGACTCTAACCAGACTGAAACATCCTCTAAAATTCATCTCTTCCAAAAAGATTGTGAGCTTTAAGTAGGTAATCGCGCGTAGAAGGAATCAACTCCTAAAATTTCTACAAGAAACCAAATCAACTAATCAAAATCATAACATACACACAAAAAAGTCTACAATAAAGGCAATACATCATTAATCAAAGTTACTTTCCTTTCTTGAACACTTTGCTCAAAATGTAACCATCCTTCAAACCTACATTATCAATCAGAGTTGCATCAGGAGGAACCAAAGGAGTCAGCAGCAGGCATAACCATACTAATGTCCATATCCTTCTGACCAAATTCAGCAAGAACAGGCGCTGCAGCAGAACCATCAAGCAAACAAGCATTAGAAGGAACAAAAACAACAAAGAATAGGAGCGGTGGACTGCCTAATAACAAAGCAGTATGATTAAAATCCAAGTCAACAGCAGCAAGAGCTGAAACAGAGTCAGAACCTGCAGCAGGGGTGACCATAGTTCCATTTGCAGAATCAGAATTCAATACCAAATCTGTTTCAGCAGCAGCAGAAGCCAAAAGATCAGCATTCACACAAGAAGCATCAACAGCAGGAGACTTTTTATGTGCAGGCAGGTCAGAAACAGGGAGATCAGGGGCTGTCTATTGTTTCCTAGACCTGCTCACATAAAGTTGTGGCCCAAGACTAGAAGAACCAGCACAAGAATCAGCAACATGCCCAATTTTCTTACACAAAATACAGAAACCAGGGATATCTACATTCTTGGATCATTCGGAATAAACGGGGAAACTTGCCAAGAAAAGAATACAAACAAATGAACTAAGAAACATTTGTTAGTGAAATAATTAAGAAAAACAAAGAATCAATCACTCCCAAGCCTAAATTATCAACAAATACCAAGATATATGAAATATTTACCTTTGAAATCTGTAAATCAATTGACAAAAGCAACTAAGTAATCAAATGTGAAGAAAATATATCAACCATAAAATCATAGTTACTGCTTTTATCTCAAACAAATATCTAGCAAGAAAAAAAAAAAGAAACTACCAACAATATCAATCAATAAACTGAACCAAGATAAGTAAGAAACAACATCAACGAAAGTAAAACATTTCTTATATACAAATCTAAACATACATCAAGAATTTCATAATCATATGATTCACACTACCTTGTAGCATACACCAATACACCAATACAAGATCCGGACTCGGATCCATGGCTAGACAAGTCCACGGGCATGTCCGGAAATGTTCGGACATGTCTTGGACATTTTTAAACATGTCCGGACTAGTCATGGACATACACAAGGACACTTAGCACATAGCAAACCGGACTCTTAGATCAATCCAAGACCTACACACAAACTAAACAATGCAGACATACTAAGACCTGGACATAACAAATAGGAACCCACTCTCAGGACAAACATCAAGAACAAACCACAAACAAATTGTGCTTATTTCAAACAGACTGAGACAAGACCGATCGAGTATATGGTAAGGCTAAAACCAGATTACAAGACATAGAAGATATACTCAAATACACGAGAAAAAGGTTAACAAAAGGCGATGCAAGAGAAGCAACATGAAGCAAGGACATGACCGTAAACTAGACTAAATACAGACATGCCTTGGATTGAAATGAGTATTGCTAAAGACAAATGTAAACATAGTGGACTTGCACTAAGGAAACAAATCAGTCTTACAAAAAAATTGAAGACATTGAAAACAACCCGGACACACCACACTTTACACAAGAATGACAGATCGACTTAAATAGATTCTAACCACAATTCAAGGGTGACCAAGGGCACTTAACAGATTGAAACTAAGCTACTCATAGGATCAACTTAACATATACTAAAACATATATTCTAAGTCTTTAACATGCATTTTTAACTTATCACTTGGACAAACATAAACCACTAGAAACAAGTAGAAACAAAACCAACATCAAAGCACAAGACTATCATCCATGAAATGCAATGAAATCCAAGTTGCATTGATACACTATCATCCAATGAAATCTCCGGAGGCAAGGAAAGTTAGCTTGCATCATGATGCCAAAATGCATGTTCCTTCAAAAATAAAATAGAGTTGTAGAAACTCGGGTGGTTCTAATGTCGTGTCTTTCAGTAGTTCAAGGTCAGGGCTTTACCTTTAGGAGCCTACATTTTGTGTTAAACATGTTTAATAAGATCAAGAGGCACTACGATTCAACACCGACAAATACATTTTTTTATCAAATCAAAATAAACAACACATAAAGTCAAAACTCTCAAGTCATTAGCCAAATACCTTTTACCACTTTCATGTTTTGGTATTTGTTTAGTGTCTGAAGATCATAACCAACCACTTTAAACAAACTTTTCAATGAAGAAAGGCTCATAGACTTTCTGTTTTCAGATCAAATACCAAAGTATTACCACCTACCCCTATATACACCACAAATTCAGTTTCAGTAATTTGTGATAAATGCACATTAAATACAATTTAGTAGAGACAAACAGAAAACTGAGCAAAGTCTACATGAATCAGGAGAAGCAGTTCTATGTTAAACAAAGTACCCCAAGAATCTCCATAAATATCAGCAAAAGCATCAACAAGGACACTAAAATCAACAGCAGGAGCACCAGGGGTAATTATAGTATCAGAATTTACCTCAACAACCCAAAAAATCTTACCTCGACAACCCAAAAATTTTACGCTCCTCCTTAAGACCATCATACGCTTCTTGAGAAGACACGGCTGCGGATCATCAAAGAAGCTGTTGTCAGTAATCTAAAGCACAAAAAATCTGAAGCTTTCCCAGTGGTAATAAAAAGTAAAATGAATTATTCAAAAAAAATCATAAGCACAAAGAATTATTGTCCCTGAATCATTAAGTAAACAATATATAGAGATAGGCCCAAGCTACTATACACACAAACGTACCACGATCATGTCCATATTATTTTCCACTTCTCAACAATAAAAGGTTAAAACTATGCAGTCATTAAGAACTTGTTAATCTTCATTCATGATAGTCCTATACATATTTCACATATACATGCAGTGTAAACTTATATTCCCAAATTCGACTACTTTCTTGTAGTCTTTTACACTATCACGACATCTCAATTCGATATTTCGACACCAAAATCATGTGTTGGTGTTTCTATTCAAATACTTCAAAACTACAACATTGCAAAATCCCGAGAGTTTCATCGATTTCACACCATTGCAGATATCATGTTTTGGAATTGGAATGTAGAAATTGTATGAATCTATCTAGGAATCGAACCGGAGAAGATCATTTCCTTACCATCAAACTGATTCATGACAGCTAAAGCAACCCATTACTTTGTACCCCTGTCTGAACTGTACATTATATGTGAACTTGCCCTGTTGTATGGTAATTCAAGAGACATATAAGATCAAAATGAACATTAGGTTAGCAATAATGCTAGTCGTGGCATAGGATACATAAAACGCTGCATTTACTTAAAGTTTTACAACACCTTAACGGCGTCGGCGTCAGCACTAGACATGTCAACTTTGGTGTGATGCATCTGCTTCAATTTCACCGTCATCCAGGAACTCTCCTATGTAGACCTTGTGCTCTTCTTTGTCCATTTCCTAAGGCCAAATGAATATTACCTCTCAATCTATGTTATATTTTCAGTAAAAGTATCAAATTAAAAGGTAAAAGTGGCAAGAACTCTTGAATTTTGTACCGTATTGTAATTAAAAGGTAAAAGTAGCAAAAGTTCAAAATTTGTACCTAAAACAAGTGACGGTGTCAAATTTCTTAAGCCCACACATCAACCAGCTTGTCTTTATCACAAACGCCCCACTGGCAACTCAGCACACCAGAGACCTAACTCAGCGACCCGATTCGATCTTGACCCGCAATCTCATTAACCTTCTGCCGCTTCATAACTTCCACCTCAATATTCTTCATGCTGCAGGGGCAGAAAGAGAACATCAGACCTTTCTTTGTTGACTCTGCAGATTTTGTAGTTACAAATTACATTCACGGAGACATATGGTATGGGGCCCACAAATGGTTCAACCAATTGATGTAGCGACCCCTCCACCGATGGAAAAGGGTGGGTTTTTTTCTAATCTGAGGGTAAGTGATGTAAAGCTCATGAAGGAGACAACGATGGCGAAAATTGGGTAGGAGCAAAGAAATCACGGTTGCGGGCTTGTGGCTGCGCCATTTAGGGTTGGAAAAGATGATTTTGTTTTTGAGAGGGGATTTGGAAAAAAGAGTATTATCTTACGTATTTTGGAGGTGTTTTGTAATTTTAATAGAATTTAGGATAAATTTTATGAAATAATGAGGGGAAAATTTTATTATCTATTTTATTTATTTTTTTATTTAAATAATGAGTGTTTTTGCCATCAACAATGAGGGGAAATAGAATCTCGTCACCAGATTTTTTTTTTCCCACCAATATAAGTATCATTTAATGACGAAAGTTGTCTCCCCTCATTATGTTCCTCTCATTACTACCCAGTTTTCTTGTAGTGCTTTTATCTACACATATGTAATTATTAGTGTTAATTAACTAACCACCTAAGTGTTTTCAGATTAAAACTCACCTTAACAAAACTACTCCTCACTTGCAGGCAAATTTAGACATCACATCTTAACAATTACATTGCGAGGCATTGATAACTCTAGTTCATCAAAGCACAAGCTCTTTCATGTCCTTCCGACGGATCCGAACTTCAACTCCTTTAAGAAATGCATTCGGTGTTTTAAGCGAACGAATCGAAGTCAATCGAAGCTTGTTCATATTTTAATTAATGTTAACATATCGAGATTAAAGGTTTAAAATAATGAAAACACGATCATGAAGCCAAAAACAAAACTAGGATGCTAGAGTAGTGGAAACAAAGTAAAATAGGCCAGACGCCCGTTTGGACCCCTATGGACGCCCGTCCGAAATCAGACGCCCGTCCACTAAACCCCAGACGCCCGTCCGTCTAAAACAGCTACATCCTGAATCAAAAATCTAACCTCAGACGCCCGTCTGCCTAATGCAGAAGCCCGTCCGAGTTACTAGGGTCTCAGACGCCCGTCTGCCTAGTGCAGACGCCCGTCCGACTGGGTTTTCCGCAAAACGCTAAAATCTTCACAACTCGATTTCTGAATCGTTTCTACCCTAATTAACCTCGTTTTCAACACAGTAAAACGTAGAAAACATATCTAAACATCTATGATCCTTTGATCAACGAAAAAGCACAACTTTCTTGCATCTACGCATCATAAAACTTGATCTAAACCTCAATAACAATAATTAGAATTGTAAGAAGAGCCTCTTACCTTTTAAGCATCAAATTCCTACTCCAAACCACAGAAAACAACAGCAAAACTGATCCTTTTCTGAAGGAAAACATGTGTGATAAATCCAAACTTAGGTTAGATTCAATCACATGCTTCTAAACGACAAAAACTACGAATTGATGAGTTTGAATCCATCAAACTCGAAGATGAGCTGAATTAGGGCTTAATCATACCTTAACAAAGCTTCAACTTTTTGATGTCACAACGTTGCTCTCTTCACAACGATTCCGGTGCTCGACTCTGATCTGAAAACCGTCAAGAATTGACTTAGAACCGATGACAACAATCCCTCAGCCCTAATTCTTGCACACACACACGCAGGAGATGAATTTGGAGGTGGAAAAATCTGATTAAAAGATTATGGGGCTGATTAGGTTGATTTGCCCTTAAATAGGAAAAATCTCATAATTACCTAATTTCAATGATTTTCCTTAATCACCCTTATTAAACCAGATTTTCCTCCTTAAATATTTATATATATATATCTCGAAAATATACACATAAATATCCAAATTATTAAACTCCGAATAAAAGGAACCGAACCCAATATTTCGTTTTCGTAAAATGACACGTCTGTCCTTTCCCGAAAATCAGAATATTACATTCTTCCCCCCTTAAAGGAGTTTCGTCCTCAAAACTTAGAACATACCTGGTAAGTCCATAAAATCTGGGAACTCGCTGATCATATCGTCCTGAACTTCCCAAGTAGCTTCATCCGGTGAATGATTGCCTCATTGCACCAGAACCAAAGGAATCAACCGTCGCTTAATCATCTTTTCATTCCTGTCCAAAATTCGGATCGGTGCCTCAACATATGAAAGATTGTCTTGAAGAATCTCCGGATCAACCGTAGTCTCAACATCCGTCTTGGTCAAACACTTCTTCAACATCGAGACATGAAACACATTGTGGACTCTTGACATGGATTCCGGTAACTTAAGCTTATAAGCCAACGGTCCAACTCGTTCCAAAATCTCAAAAGGTCCAACGTTCCTAGGGCTTAGCTTTCCCTTTTGTCCAAAACGTTTCTCTCCTTTCATTGGTGAAGCTCGTAGGTAAACTCTTTCACCAACTTCGAACTCAATAGGTCTTCTTCTAACATCTGCCCAACTCTTCGCATCTGCCTTGAGTCGCCTTTGATTCTTCTTAACCAATCGAACTCTTTCTTTGGCTTGCTCAACCATTCCGGCCCGTGAATTGTCTTTCCCGACTTTATCCAAAACAAGCAGCGGCGTTCTACATTTTCTTCCATACAACGCTCAAACGGTGGCATGCCTATACTTTCATGATGATAAGCTGTTGTTATAGGCAAACTCGCTACGGTAGGTAATCATCCCATGATCCGCCTACTTCCAAAACACAGTTCTCAAAGATATCTTCTATTGTTTGGATGGTTCTCTCAGATTGTCCATCTATCTGAGGATGAAATGCCGACTCAAATCCAACTTGGTTCCAAAGGCTGCTTGTAAACTCTTCCAAAACCGACTGACGAATCGACTATCTCGATCCCAGACTATAGAGACAGGGACTCCGTGTAACTTCACTATATTATCCAAGTATAGTGTCGTCATCTTCTTCAAGGGCATATCAACCTTATACGGTAAGAAGTGAGCGGACTTGGTCAATCGGTCCACGATCACCCAAATCGCATCACTACCGCCTCTCGTCTTAGGTAAACCGGTGATAAAATCCATAGTGATCTTATCCCACTTCCATTCCGGGATATCTAATGGCTTAAGCATTCCTCCTGGTCTTCTGTGCTCTGCCTTAACCTTCTGACAGATATCACACTCCGCCACAAACTTAGCTATTTCCACTTACATCGAGGGCCACCAAAACCTTTCCTTCAAGTCTCTGTACATTTTAGTAGCTCCTGGATGAACTGCAAAAGAGATCCTATGTGCCTCTTCCGTGACTCTCTGTCTTAAATTTCCAACATTAGGCACACACAAACGATCCTGATACCAAAGATTTCCATTCTTGTCCAAGACGTAACCCACTGTGGGCTTTTCCCTTGCAACTCGCTTCAAGTCAACCAAAACTGGGTCTTCGTCTTTCTTTTCCCGAATATCATCCATCAACTCGGACCTTGCTAACAATGGTGCCATAAACTGTCGGTCTTCAATCTGATCAAAACTCCGAATCTGCAGCCCATCTAATTTTTCTGCCACAACTTCAACACTTGAAACCGCAAACACTGGTTTTCTGCTCAAAGCATCTGCTACCACATTTGCTTTACCCGGATGATACTGAATCTCCAGGTCAAAATCCTTAACAAACTCTAACCATCTCCTTTGTCTCGTATTCAGATTTTCTTGGGTAAAAAAATACTTCAAGCTCTTGTGATCGGTGAAGATCCTGGCCTTAACTCCGTACAAATAGTGCCTCCAAATCTTCAAGGCAAACACAACTGCTGCTAACTCCAAGTCGTAGGTTGGGTAATTCTCCTCATGCACCTTCAACTGTCTTGATGCGTAAGCAATCACTTTTCCTCCTTGCATCAACACACAACCCAAACCTTACCCCGAAGCATCCGTATAAACGTCATAATTATCAAAGATCTCCGGAACTGCCAAAACTGGGGCTGTGGTCAACTTCGTCTTCAATGTCTGAAAAGCCTCTTCACACTCACTGGTCCACTCAAACTTTACATTCTTTTGAGTGAGCCGGGTAAGTGGTGTAGCTATCTTTGAGAAGTCTTGTACAAACTTCCTATAATAGCCAGCCAAACCGAGAAAACTTCTAACCTCGGAGACTGTAGTCGGTCTGGACCACTTCTCAACTGCTTCAATCTTTGCGGGATCAACCTTAATGCCATCTCTAGAAATGACATGACCCAAGAAACTCACTTGATCTAACCAAAAGTCGCACTTCGAGCACTTAGCATACAACTGGTTCTTCTTCAAACTATCTAACACTATCCTTAAGTGTTCTTCATGTTCTTTCTCATCCTTAGAGTACACTAGGATATCATCTATGAACACTATCACAAACTTATCCAAGTATGGCATGAAAACACGCTGCATTAAATCCATAAATGCAGATGGAGCATTAGTGAGTCCAAAAGGCATAACTAAGAACTCATAATGTCCATACCTCGTACTAAAAGCCGTCTTCGGTATATCTGCTACCTTGATCTTCAACTGATGATAACCCGATCAAAGATCAATCTTGGAAAACACTCTCTTGCCTTGCAACTGGTTAAACAAGTCATCAATCCTTGGCAAAGGGTACTTGTTCTTGATGGTAAGATTATTCAATGCTCTGTAATCTATACACATCCTCATGCTACCATATTTCTTCTTCACAACCAACACTGGGGCTCCCCAAGGCGAAGTACTAGGCTGAATTATGTTCCTCTCAAGCATATCCTTAAGCTGCGCTTTCAATTCCTTCAATTCAGCCGGTCCCATTCTATAGGGTGCCTTAGCAACTGGTGCCGCTCCGGGTACCAACTTAATCTCAAATTCAATCTCCCTATCCGGCATGTTTCTTGGTAACTCTTCTGGAAACACTTCCGGATATTCCTTGACTACAGGGGTTTCCTCTAACTTAGGCTTCACTTGTTCCACATCCACTGCGTACAACAAGTAGCCTTCACAACCTTTCCGACAAGCTCTTATAGCCTTAACCGCTGAAATTATAGGGTGACGTTTCTTGCTGGGCTTATAAACATTCCCTTGATAAGTCTTATCTGACTTTCCAGGTATCTTAAAGGTCACTCTCTTTTCTCTACAATCCAAATGGACAAAATTCTTGGATAGCCAATCTATTCCAAGAATCACATCAAAATCTGAAAAGTCCAAAACCGTAAAGTCACTCTTGCAACGATACGTTGCAAATCGAACATCTACTTGCGGCATCAACTTGGCTACCTTAGTCACTTTTCCTAAAGGTGTTGTGATCTCCAAGGTGTTTCTTGAAGGTTCCATTGGTAGGTTAAGCTTCTTAGCTACCTTAGTCGACACAAAAGTGTTAGACGCTCCCGTATCAAACAATGCCGTAACTGCTAAGTTGTCTAATATTATTGTACCTAGGATGTGAATTCATTTACTTAAATAAAGTACAACATGATTTAAATCGTGCCATAAAAGTACTCAAACAAATTACAATAAACAATAAAGGTACATGATATAACGTTATCGTCTGGTTCTGCTATCTCAGCATCCACTGCAAAGACTCGAACTGGGCGACTTGGGCCGCCTTTCCCATTTCCTTGCCTCTGGATATTCGAGCTCCCCTTTGTCGGACACATCTTAGCAAAGTGTCCTAGATCTCCACAGTAGTAGCAGCCGCCTGTATTAGCCTTATACTCACCTGAGTGATTCCTGTTGCACTTAGAGCATAAAGGTGCTCCGGTTGATGGTTTACTCGCTGCAGGGGCTGTTGTCTTCTTGAAATTTTGTTGGGGTGCTCCCCGGCTATTGCCCTGGCTTGTTCCAAAATTCCTCTTGCTCCCGATAACAACGGTGGCCTTCTTCCTGAAGGTCTCAACCTCCAAGGCCTTATTCAACAACTCAGCCATATTCCTGGCTGTGAAACCCAACATGCCAGACTGTATCTGATATGATAACCCTTCCTTGTATAGGGCCATCTTCCTTTCTTCTACCTTCATCAACTCAGGGTACAATCTTCCCAACTCGTTAAACTTGTTGGTGTACTGTGATACTGTCATGTAATTACCTTGCTTATGCTTTAGAAATTGACATGCCATGTCTGTCTGCACTGTTGCTGGAAAATACTCATTATAAAACATGACCTTAAAGCTTTCCCAGTCTGTCACTTTCCCATTGCTACTCTGTATAGCGTCAATCCAAGCTTCAGCTGCACCCAAAAGGATACTAACCGCCAACTGCGCCATCTCAGTCTCAGGGACATGTATATTCCTACATGCCTTCTCAAAACTCCTTATCCACTCTTCGGCCTTCGAATGCTCGACATTCCCAAAGAAGTCTTGAACTTTGTTCCTCCTTAATCTCGTATACCAATCAATTGGTGGTGCTTGCTCATGTGCCGGTCTGACTGGTGGGGCTTGCGGATAAACTGGAGGATATCCAAAAGGTATTTCTTGCTGCTGGTACTGGTGTTGGTGGAAACCGTAGGGTGGGTAACCAAAGCCTTGCTGATGATCAAAACGGGGTGAAGGAGGTACAATAGGTCGAGGAGTATGACCCACTGGAGGAGGGTAAAAGGTCTGATGTTGCTGATGATAGAAAACTGGTGGTGAGGGGTGGCTCACCGGTGGAGGGTAAACACTCACTGGAGGTGGATAAATGCTAGTTGCTGGGGGTACATAGACTGGTGGAATGTCTCCCACTACAGTGACTCGTATAGGTGCTTCTCCTGGTTCTCCATAGATGTAGTTATACCTTGGTGGAGGGTAGCTCACTGGTGGCGGTACTAAACCTGCTGGAACTTCACTTATCAATGAAAACTGACCCGAACTTCCCACATGCCATTGTCGGCGTTGCTCCTGATGAGGTCGCGGTGACAAGCCCTGCTGAGATTGTGGTGTAGGGGTTGCAGTATGAGGGGGTGGAGTGGGGCTCGGATGTGGTGAAGGATTTTGCCTCACAAAACCGCCTCTAACAACTGGTGTAGGACTTTCTCGTCGAGCTTCTGACGCTTCAGCACCTGCTCCGGTTCTAGTGAACACCATCCTGATGATCAAAGAAAACCAGAACGTTACTAACATATCTAAAGGAAACTTATCTTAAAAGAAGGGAAGCCTAAAAGACGCTTTTCTCTCTGATACCAACTATAACGCCCCGTTCCCGGACACCGAGTCCTTATCCGGAAATCGAAACGTTCGGCACGCATAATAT
Source organism: Gentiana macrophylla (assembly GCA_026214975.1). Taxonomy (NCBI): domain Eukaryota; kingdom Viridiplantae; phylum Streptophyta; class Magnoliopsida; order Gentianales; family Gentianaceae; genus Gentiana; species Gentiana macrophylla. The sequence goes on from CM047813.1 coordinate 50,419,738, forward strand.
TAAATAAATAATATTACACATAAGGCTCTACTACGTCGTATCAAATAAAAGCAAACGGAAGCTAAAAGACTCGGGTATTTTTTTTCCCAAACAACCAAGAATAGAAATACTAAAGATAGAATAAAATGTAATACTTATTACATCGGAAAACCAAACGAATCCAAGAGTACGAATCTCAAAGACTTAAAAGGAAACTACAGAATCCATAATAATCCAAGTCTAAGGCATAAATGAAATAAATGAAAAATAAACAAGGTCTTCAAGTCCGGCGTCCTCAAACATCGTCATCAAAGTCCTCCTCAAAGTCTTGACTAACCTGTTCATCTTCTTCCCCCCAAACACATAAATAAACATGCATTTGAGGTAAGTACAAAGTACAAAGTAAGAAGTAGAAACTACAATTTAATTAAGGTTATTATTAAAGATGTTATCTTAGTGAGACCGACTCTATTTAGGGTTCATTCCATGCCCATCGACACGTCATGACTAAACGTTTCTAACTCAGCTTATCTTTGTTACATCATTACTCAAGGACACAAAGCATGGTGAAAATTCCACCACGAGATATACTTGCCAACTACGGTGATTAGCACCGGTAGTCCCGGGATCTCCCCGGTATGCATATTCGTTCGATGGATTTCCTCCACTACCCTTCAGTCTTTTGAGCCAGTAGCGTTGTCCACCTTTGTATGAACGTATCACATCGCCGATTTGAATCAGTGCCTAACCAAGAATAAATGACGTTTTATCTTTTATCTACATATATGTAATTATTAGTGTGAATTAACTAACCAACTAAGTGTTTTCAGATTAAAACTCACCTTAACAACACTACTCCCTCACTTAGACAGCTAGACATCACATCTTAACAATTACACAGACATTGATGAACTCTAGTTCATCAAAGCACAAGCCCTTTCATGTCCTTCCGACGGATCCGAACTTCAACTCCCTTTAAGAGTACATTCGGTGTTTTAACTGAACGAATCAGAAGTCCAATCGAAGCTTGTTCATATTTTAATTAATGTTAACATATCAGGATTAAAGGTTTAAAATAGTGAAAACACGATCATGAAGCCAAAAACCAAACTAGGATGCTAGAGTAGTGGAAACAAAGTAAAATAGGCCAGACGCCCGTTTGGACCCCTATGGACGCCCGTCCGAAATCAGATGCCCGTCCGGCTAAAACAGCTACATCCTAAATAAAAAATCTAACCTCAGACGCCCGTCTGCCTAATGCAGACGCCCGTCCGAGTTACTAGGGTCTCAGACGCCCGCCCGCTGGTCTGCAGACGCCCGTCGATCGGTTTTTCCCAAAACGCTAAAATCTTCACAACTCGATTTCTGAATCGTTTCTAACCTAATTAACCTCGTTTTCAACACAGTAAAACGTAGAAAACATATCTAAACATCTATGATCCTTTGATCAACGAAAAAGCACAACTTTCTAGCATCTACGCATCATAAAACTTGATCTAAACCTCAATAACAATAATTAGAATTGTAGGAAGAGCCTCTTACCTTTTAAGCAGGAAATTCCTACTCCAAACCACAGAAAAACAGCAGCAAAACTGATCCTTTTCTGAAGGAAAACATGTGTGATAAATCCAAACTTAGGTTAGATTCAATCAAACGCTTCTAAACGAGAAAAACTACGAATTGATGAGTTTGAATCCATCAAACTCGAAGATGAGCTGAATTAGGGCTTAATCATACCTTAACAAAGCTTCAACTTTTTGATGTCACAACGTTGCTCTCTTCACAACGATTCCGGTGCTCGACTCTGATCTGAAAACCGTAAAGAATTGACTTAGAACCGATGACAACAATCCCTCACCCCTAATTCTTGCACACACACACGCAGGAGATGAATTTGGAGGTGGAAAAATCTGATTAAAAGATTATGGGGCTGATTAGGTTGATTTTCCCTTAAATAGGAAAAATCCCATAATTACCTAATTTCAATGATTTTCCTTAATCACCCTTATTAAACCAGATTTTCCTCCTTAAATATTTATATATATATCTCGAAAATATACACAAAAATATCCAAATTATTAAACTCCGAATAAAAGGAACCGAACCCAATATTTCGTTTTCGCAAAATGACACGTCTGCCCTTTCCCGAAAATCGGAATATTACATTTATATTTTTATTTTGATGAGTGATTAATTATGCTATAATCTTTATGTTGACTTGAAATGGGAAGTAGTTGTACCATTGGTTTAGTAGAGGAAGTTGGTTAATTTGCTTTAATCCATATTTTCCTCGTTCTCGCAAAAGCAGGCATTATGGTTTTCGATAATATGGTATTCTTGTATTTTGGTATTATGATATTTTGATTATTTTATGGCATTATGGATTTGATCTTTGGTACTATGGTACTCTTATTGTTATATACTATTATGCTATATTTTTTTTACGCATATACTATTATGCTATTTGATCTACGGCCTTCTGGAGCTATCTGTTATTCACGAGCTGTCTGGTATTCTGGCATTCGATATATGATATTTTGGTACTCAGGAGGTATCCGGTAGCATTGTGTTCTGGTATTCTGGTGATATATTATGGTATTCAACTAATGGAATCCACCGATCATATTGGTATTATGACATTCTATTTATGGAATTATATATCTGATGATACCCGACCCAAGTTACACCACGTGTCACCTTTTGGGGTGCTTAATAAATGATCAGTCCTTAAACTTAGGGCTTCAAGGGCCAAAGGCCCCAAGGACCGAACAGAGGGCAGATCGTCTATCACGGAGATCGGTCTGAGCTCCTCCTCCAGCCGCCGTAGGACGGCCAAGGTCTGGCGAAGAGGAGCTGCCCAGTTCGTCCAGATTAGTGCAGGGGGCTGAGCGTTGAACGCTCCGTGCAGCTCCGCTGTTATTCCGCGCGAGGGATAATTATATATGGACAGAATCCTTATTCATAAATACTCCAATCCTGGCGTTAAATATGTCCATAATTATCTATGATTTATAGGGATTAAGTCGGGTATATCCTTAGGGAATAATTATTAATTATGAAACTTGCCCACCAAGTAATAGGGGCGAAACATCACTTATATAAACAATCCTAAGGAACTACGGATGACTTGATTCCAATTCGATTATTGGATATGTTGGCAACTCTCAGAAATACTCCGAGAGCTCAGTCTAAAACAAATAAAACAATTCATCCCTCTTTTGCATAAATTAGGGTTTCTAGGGTTTTCGATCGTTGTCATATAGGAGATTGACCCAGTTTAATTAACTGACGATTTCCAGCATCGTCAATTCGCGCTAGAAGGAGGCCGTTCTACTGATAATTGATCTAACAAACCAGAATCCCTACAGACGTTATGGCACCACCAAAGAACACTGCTAAGAGAAACGCAGATCCAACTCATCAGGGAGGAACTTCAACCACACAGGGAGAGACACATGATGCAGCAGCCCAGAAAAAGGTGGAGATCGCTGCGGATTAACCAAATCTAGTCCTCCAAGAGCCAACCAATCAGGCATTGGTTGACGCCTTGAAAAATCTGGACAATACTACCATTAAAATTATTCTGGACGAGACACTCAAAGGAAGGGATCCCCCAGAGAAACCAGAGACAGATCTTCAACAACAGGCCCCTAATAAACCGAAGATCATGGAATCGAGTGCCCACACAGAGTATGGAACTACGCGTCACCCGAACGACACGGCTAAGGCCGAATTGGACACTCTGCTCGGAAGACGAGCAGACGACCTGATCTGTGCGTCGCCTTTCACTGACCATATAGACAACTATCCCCATCCAGCCGGGTTTAAGATTCCCAAGATCAATGCATATGATGGATCCAAGGACCCTTATGATCACATGCACCAGTTCATCTCACACATGAACTTGTACAACGCATCAGACGAGATGAAGTACAAAGCCTTCCCCGCACTCCCAACAGGAAGGGCCAGAGAATGGTTCAACAAGATTCCTCCCAGATCGATCTCAGATTTTGGGACTTTGACCAGAAAATTTGTTCATGCCTTCATTGCGGCACGACCATTCCAAAGAATCCAAACTCATTTACTAACATTGAAACAAAAGCATGATGAGTCAGTACTACGCTTCATAAAGTGTTTCAATGAAGAGGCCGCACAAGTGCAGGACACAGATGATCGATTGCTGGTCGCCTCTTTCGTAGCAGGTCTGCGAGAGGGACGACTACACGCGAAGCTTAACAGCAAGCTCCCTCAAACCATGGAAGAATTCCTGGATGTTGCGTACAAATATTTCCAGGGGAAGAAGCGAATAGACTCAAAAGAGAGATGGAGAAAGGTGAGAACAAGAGGAGTAAGCCCGATGATAGATCGGATAAAAAAAGAAAGTCAGTTTAGGATCGGGTAACCGCGCCCATCTCTGATCGGCTAGGGAATAAGGGAGCTCTGCAGGACAGAGACTTCATTCCGCTGAACAGGCCTCGTGAACAAATCTTGGCAATCATGCAAAGAAAGGGCATAGCTAGGACCCCACCCCCGATGAGGGGACCCAGAGAGAATAGAAATCAAAGCAAGTACTGCAAGTATCATAAAGATGTTGGGCATTACTCACAACAATGCAAAGATCTAATTCGAGACATTGATGCAGCGATAATGGAGGGGAAACTTGATGAGGTCGTATATCGATCTCAACATGCCGAACCAAAGGGACGTCGATAATTTAAGCGCCAGAACAACAACGATAAAGAACAGCGAGCCGAGTATCGTCGGAGAAGAGATCGTTCTCCAGATCCTGAGGGTCATGCAGATAACCGCCCTGTGAACTGATGGCCAAATCCTAGAGGTCCAATCTAACCGGCTGTGTACCGGGTCGACTGTAGTCTAGTTTGGTGAGTCAAGGTCGTCTCCTCGGGGAGCACACACTTATGAGGTTACACACCAAAAAGTCTATATTGAAAACACAATAAAATCATATTCTTACGTTTTTACATCAAAGTGAGAAGATGAAGTGTGTTTTTTTGCTAATAATGTGATTGGAAGAATAAAAAGGATTAATTCTTGCTGACTCTGCACTCTTGACACGCGTCACTCCATCTTGGCGTGCGTCACTAATGACGGTCAAATTATACCCGTAAAAGTCATCAACATTGACCTTAAATCGAGAATAATAATATATATTTTATAGTTAAATCTCGTGTTATATTGAATATTTAATGTTATGTGATTTATAATTTATAATTTGGTATTTATCCATTTTGTATTATTTAAAAGAGATAATTTGGTATTTATCTCTTTTTATTTATAATTTGGTATTTATCCGTTTTTATTATTTAAATATGGTTTACTTTGGGATAAATATTTATTTTAGGGCTGAGCTTGGGTCGGGTTGGGTTCGTTTGGGTTGGGTTTTTCATAGTATTAGTCGGGTTGGTTTAAAAAAATACTAACCCAAACCAAACCAAAATTTTCTAAAACCCAATGGTTTGGTTCGGGTTGGTTTCGGATTGGGTTGGGTTGGGTTTCGGGTTTTAAGCCAAATAAAATGTTTTTATAATTAAAATTCAATGTTATAAAATTCAAACATATAATCCATCGAAATCCAAATATTAAACCACATGTCTATAGAGAACAATATTTAAAGACACTATTTTTGTGGACATCATATTACGACCAATAATCTTGTAACAATAGTTAAACATTGGCTAAATTACAATTTTCGTCCTCTAACTAGACACGTTTTTCGATTTTGGTCTCAGTTTTCTCGGCGATAATTTTAGACTGTAGTAAGTGGTTTTTTTTACAAATATAGTCACGAACGCCGGAAACACCACTTACAGGACTAAAATTGTCGCCGGAAAGACCACTTACAGGACTAAAATTGTCGCCGAAAAGATCAATTTTAGTCCTGTAAGTGGTCTTTCCGGCGTTCAGGACTATTTTTGTAAAAAAAAGACCACTTACAGGACTAAAATTATCGTCGGAGAAAAACTAGGACCAAAATCGAAAAACGTGTCTAGTTATAGGACGAAAATTGTAATTTAGCTGTTAAACATTAAGGAAATCATACGTGAAAATTAAAATGTTAAAGAATCCATAATTCAATTGAATAATTATCAATATTTTATCAGTTAGTCATTTTAGTCAGATTCTGCAATCAAAGGGTTGATTGATTTTGATTTGATTTTGACTGTCTGGCATATGTTTCTTAATTTTTCAATTGTCACACCACAAGAATAAATATTGATCGAAAATGAATAACAACAACCATTTTCATTGTATATCAATATAATTACCTATTTAATATCTTTCGGGTTGGGTTGGGTCGAACCGAAGAAAAAAATGAAAACCCCAAGCCAACCCAATAGCATTCGGGTTGGGTCAAAAACCAACCCAAAATTTTTGGTTTCAAATGGGTTGGGTTATTTCGGGTTGGTTCGGTTTGGGTTTTGGGTTGGTTCGGGTTTATTGGGTTTTTTGCTCAGCCCTAATTTATTTTGTAGATTGAGATAAATTTTGGAGGATAAATGCAAATGGAAGAATTAAATCTCAAGATAAATCAAAGCAAATTCAAGATAAAGATCGGATAAGCACGAAAAGAGGAGTAAGGCATGACAAGAGTTGGCGCGAATGGGGGGATGCGCATGGAAGGGGGGCGTATTATTCTTTTTTGATCGGCCGAGAGTTATCTCTTATTTGTTTTGATATTTTGAAGTATATCTCTTAATTAGCTTGAACCCCTATAAATAAAGGCATATCATACACGCCATACACACAATACACCTCAGACACTTCTCTCAGTTTATAATAAATTCCTCAGTTTTTCTTAGAGCAGTTTTTATGCAAGTTCTGCAATAATGTAAGTTCTTGTATTTATTTGTTATTAGTTCTTAGTAATTAAGCCCCCAATTATTGTTTATTGTTTGAGGTTGTTCATTCTTCACCGAACGATGTAGATCTAAGGATACGATATGAGGCAGTGGGGATTCCTTGTCTATAAGGATCCACACGCTCAGATCTGTCATTTGGTGACCTATAGATGACTTTGGTATGATCGACAACCGTGTTTTTAGTAGATCTATATAATTGCTTTATGAATCTCTATTTTATCCGTTACGTATGTAGAAACGCTAAGATTTAGGTTTTCGCCGCGTCAATCTAGCCACGTCTTTATGGTGTGATTGTCCACTTAGAATTTCTTATCTTAGTAGGTATGGCTACGGCTACATTGCTCGTCTGTTTTAATTAGCGTATGATTAGGAAATACCAATATAGGGCTCTTAGGTCGGCTCATGAATTGATCTTCCGGGACTTTCAGCGAGATCTAGATCTGTTCTGTATTTGGGAATTGTCGACACCTAGTTATACGTAAATCGTAGATTAACATGATACCTAAAAAGTTAGTGTTAATGGGACGGAGACTGATGCGATCGTCTAGGAAGTACGCCTAATCACAGGAATGTTGCCTAGGTGAGGAATACGGTTAATATCGGCATCCCTAGTTTTGTAAGTGTGCGAGTTATATGAGATTGAGGCCGAAAAAGCGAAGTCACGTAATGTAGCATAGTGATCTAGATGGCCTACCCGGAGCTAGATCTAGTTTAGGGGATGACTCCCGTAGCCACTATAAAAGAAATACGGATCGGATTAATAGTTGTCGAGTCTAGCTTAATTATATAGAATCTCTAGATCCAAACGATAACATAATAATTGGGGAGGTTAATTACGTTGTTTATATGTTGTGTCGAGTCAGTCTTTATCTTTCTTGTCTTTTGTTGGTCGTAGACCACTTTGTGTCCTTGAAATGGATGATTAATTGTTTGTATATAAATGATCCACAATTGGTTCCCTGTGGGATCGACCTTGATTCGCTATAGCTATACTACGATGGACCTAGTCCTCTTGCTAGTATTGGTTTATGGTGGTCAAGTATTTTATTATCACTTGATCTACGTCATCAAGTTTTTGGCGCCGTTGCCTGGGAACCAACGGTCAATTTTATATATAAATAATTTTTTTATTCATGTCGAGTTTTTTGTTTTAGAGTCTGTTTTTACGTTTTTGAGTCCCTCTGGTTGTCTGCTCTGTGTAAAAATTCGAGAATCAGAATATTTGGTTTCGCTCCCAGCGAGATCGCTCTCACCGCCGCGGACACTGGTTCATTTTTCGAATTTCGCGTGTCTGTTTATCTCCAGATGTTTAATCCGTAGAAGTCGATAGAAAGCATGGGAAACCATGTTAAAATCAGTCTACGGTCCGTTTTGTTTTTCTTCTGTTTGCAGAAACCAGGGAAGCAACAATCCGAGTCAGTAATTTTTCGTAGGCGCTGAAAAATAACCCAGCAACATGTGAAGCTACGAATCTGCGATGGGAAAAGCGATGAAAGCAATACCTTTAAAGCACCAAGATGGCTCCGAAAATTTTTTAAGGTTCGAATTATTCGTGGTACAATGTTGAAGGCAAGGTACTACCTTTTCTGCTTATGATTTACTATCTTTTGGTCTTTTGAACATAAGTTAGCCTATACATGAACCTGAGTATGAATCTTAGCCCGGAGTTGGTTTGTAAGATTAATTTTATTAGTGTCGAAGGTTCTGCCCCAAATCTGTCTCATCTAGAGGGTGTAGGGAAACATGTAGTAGTTGAAAGAAGCAGTGAATAAAGAGTTCCTCGTAGTTCTGTCAAATCTCATTGTCTTATGGATGAGATTGCTTCTACTGGCCATAGGAGCAACAATTTGTGTAGTTTTAAGAATTCGCAATCTAAAGAAGACGTTGAGTTTTGAGAGAGCATAATGAAGCAGCATTATAGAGAATGTTATTAAAATAAGTCCCTAGGACTAAATCTTCTTAGAATTCACTAGTTCCTAAAACGAGAGCCGAGGTAAGAGCTTTGTGTAAATGGTATGGATAGATGCCGTTTCCTTGGTCTCACAACCAAGGGAAGGGGATTAATCCGCAAAAGCGACAAGCCCACCTCTTATAGTGCTCAGAGGGTCAAAGTCTGGCGAGCCGTGAAGGATGATTGACAAGGATACTTCTTTGGAAAGTCGAGCTGAGGACTTTAAACTCAGAACTACTTCTTTAAAACCCTTAGGATTTCTTTTTAGGATTTTAGGTTTTGTTTTCTTTGAGTCAAATAAGAGTAACGTGACATATGTTGAGGTTTTTTATTTTGCCGTGTTCCGATGGCCGTTAGGCTAAGGATGTGCAAAACTTTTTTACTCAATATAGGCCACGTGAAATAGAGTTCAGTAGGAGAGTCAAAATATTGCTAAAGAAAAGGAAATTTAGCAATCAACCATAAGATGGAAGCATTAAGAGAGCTTGAGAATTATTGCAAATGTAACAGAGAATGATTGGTGCGAACAAGAACACTTTTTGGTCAACTTCCAAAACTTTTTAGAATGGCGATCCGAGTGAAAATCCAAAGTTGTGTGCAATTCGTTCTGCAACTATCCTTATCCTTTCCTTTGTACCTTTTCACCCTTCAACCTTTCTATTCTCTCACCAATCTGCCTCACAATTCACATTTCTAACCTTTCTTTCATCCCTTATCTTTCTTTCCATCTATTTCACTCTCCCACCCTACCCAATCCCTTAAACAATACCTACCCAATCCCAATCCCTTAAACAATTTTCAACCCACCCAAAACACATTTTCTTACCCACCCTTTATCTTTTCTTGCCATCCTTCACTTTCTTTTTCTAAAGCCATCATCTCACCTTCCGTTGCGGAATTTGAACACTGCTAAGTTTTAATTATTATCTTTTTGGTTTTCATGATCCTAGCTGGGGTACGTGTAGCTCTGACCCTAGCTGGATTTTAAAAGTTTTTTGGTTCGATCAAAATGCAACTTAACTTTCTACCGGATGTTTTAAATTTCACACTTTTACGCATATCCCGGCATTTCTGGATGATGAGTTTTGTTCTAAAATATCACACCAATCCGACCTTGTTGATGACGGTGATTACTTTTACATGATACATTGGGTTATTAGTAATTTCAAGGAGAAGCTACGTCTCTCTAAGTTGTTGATATCCATTCAAAACGTGCAGAGTCTGCACCGAGTTTCTGATCCTATCTTCTACCAGTAGGTCACATTGAATCTGTTATACCTTACCAATTGTCTCTTTTACACTGGATTAAAGGCATGGTTAACCCAGTCAACCTCGTGTTTTCCCACGTGGGGTAATGCTTTTTGATCTTTGTCTTCTCCACCCGGTCTTACGAATATTTCAGCGGTGGAGATTATAGATGAAGACTACCTTCTTTAGTTGCTTGTTTATTTTACTTTCTATTTAGTATTTTTCTTTTTGCGTCTATATATCCTTTTTTTTAGACTTTGTGCCTGGAGGAGTAGTTTTAACTATTTGGTTTTCCTTGTCATTGGTTGTATGGAATAAAGTGGCTTAATTTGTTTTTGGGTATTTTATATCTAATTACTGCCACATTATTTTATAACTTCCATTGACATGTTATTAATGGTTTCGTGGAGTTTCTGTTTGGTTTGCTTAAACAGGTTTTCACTTGTTTCTCCACGACGTGCTTGGATTACTCCGATGTTCTGCATCTACTTGAGAGCCGTTTCCAGAGCTAAGTCTTTTTCTTAAATTCTCATTTTTATTTGTCATTGGGGACAATGACATGTTTAAGTGGGGGGTAGGAGACTTGGATATGATGTGTTATAATTGAAAATTGAATGAAACGGTGAAAAATTGAAAAAAATAGAATAAATGTCATATTATTTATCTCGTACCCTTAGAATTGTGAGTTCCAAGCTAAGAATTGATAGGAAAAGAACCAAGTTGCATGAGTACGTGATCATTTTATACTTATGTGAATGTAAATTTAAGGATATTCATGCCGTTTGTTGCAAGTAGTTATTTATTATTCGATACTCAATCTTTGAATCGAGTTTTACCGCGCAAATTGTAATAACTAAAGAAATTATGTGTACATTGCATAGATGATTGGTTATGTAGACTTAGTGTCGAAATTTATCTGCTGATGTATTCCTATCTTCTAGCCATCAAAGCGGAATAATTAGCTTGAGAATAATCTGTGTTTTGACAAAGCGTTGAACACTGGGCTTGTAGTAACATTACTAAAGTAGCCTTGCGCTTGTGGTAATATTCATGTTATTGACTCATCCGTGAAAGAAGACTTCTTGCAATGCATAATTTACTTTTAAAGCAAGTTTCTTTCTTGAGATGTGTTAATGCTTGAAAATATGAAAATGTGAAAAAAAAAATTCGACTTTTAAGAGGCTTCGAGTATTTTTCCCGGTCTCCAAGTCCAAAAACCTCTTAGATAACGCTCTTGCTTATTGCACCATGTCTTTACCCATGCGAGGCTTAGAAGTGGGAATGCTGATGTTGGTAGGATGAGATTGCGAAGTTAGCATAAACTCAAATCTTTCTACGAATATATAAAACTGAATGCACATGCACACATCACGTCGGTTCATAGAGTAGTGGATAATGGATACCTTATGAGCATGACTGGTATGAGTTGACTCGAGTTTCTTGTGTAAGTATGATTTGACCATGGAAAATGTTTTCGTGGGGAATGACTTATTGATGCTTTGTTCGGGACGATCAAAGTCTAAGTGGGGGGTAGTTGATGACGGTCAAATTATACCCGTAAAAGTCATCAACATTGACCTTAAATCGAGATTAATAATATATATTTTATAGTTAAATCACGTGTTATATTGAATATTTAATGTTATGTGATTTATAATTTATAATTTGGTATTTATCCATTTTGTATTATTTAAAGAGATAATTTGGTATTTATCTGTTTATTTATAATTTGGTATTTATCCGTTTTTATTATTTAAATATGATTTTGTAGATTGAGATAAATTTTGGAGGATAAATGCAAATGGAAGAATTAAATCTCAAGATAAATCAAAGGAAATTCAAGATAAAGATCGGATAAGCACGAAAAGAGAAGTAAGGCATGACAAGAGTTGGCGCAAATGGGGGGATGCGCATGGAAGGGGGGCGCATTATTCTTTTTTGATCGGCCAAAAGTTATCTCTTATTTGTTTTGATATTTTGAAGTATATCTCTTAATTAGCTTGAACCCCTATAAATAAAGGCATATCATACACGCCATACACACAATACACCTCAGACACTTCTCTCAGTTTATAATAAAATCCTCAGTTTTTCTTAGAGCAGTTTTTATGCAAGTTCTGCAATAATGTAAGTTCTTGTATTTATTTGTTCTTAGTTCTTTGTAATTAAGCCCCCAATTATTGTTTATTGTTTGAGGTTGTTCGTTTTCACCGAACGATGTAGATCTAAGGATACAATATGAGGCAGTGGGGATTCCTTGTCTATAAGGATCCACACGCTCAGATCTATCATCTGGTGACCTATAGATGACTTTGGTATCATCGACAACCGTGTTTTTAGTAGATCTATATAATTGCTTTATGAATCTCTATTTTATCCGTTACGTATGTAGAAACGCTAAGATTTAGGTTTTCGCCGCGTCAATCTAGCCACGTCTTTATGGTGTGATTGTCCACTTAGAATTTCTTATCTTAGTAGGTATGGCTACGGCTACGTTGCTCGTCTGTTTTAATTAGCGTATGATTAGGAAATAGCAATATAGGGCTCCTAGGTCGGCTCATGAATTGATCTTCCGGGACTTTCAGCGAGATCTAGATCTGTTCTATATTTGGGAATTGTCGACACCTAGTTATACGTAAATCGTAGATTAACATGATACCTAAAAAGTTAGTGTTAATAGGGGCAGATCGATGCGATCGTCTAGGAAATACGCCTAATCACGGGAATGTTGCCTAGGTGAGGAATACGGTTAATATCGGCATCCCTAGTTTTGTAAGCGTGCGAGTTATATAAGATGGAGGCCGAAAAAGCGAAGTCACGTAATGTAGCATAGTGATCTAGATAGCCTACCCGGAGCTAGATCTAGTTTAGGGGATGACTCCCGTAGCCACTATAAAAGAAATACGGATCGGATTAATAGTTGTCGAGTCTAGCTTAATTATATAGAATCTCTAGATCCAAACGATAACATAATAATTAGGGAGGTTAATTACGTTGTTTATATGTTGTGTCGAGTCAGTCTTTATCTTTCTTGTCTTTTGTTGGTCGTAGACCGCTTTGTGTCCTTGACATGTATGATTAATTGTTTGTATATAAATGATCCACAATTGGTTCCTTGTGGGATCGACCTTGATTCACTATAGCTATACTACGATGGACCTAATCCTCTTGCTAGTATTGGTTTATGGTGGTCATGTATTTTATTATCACTTGATCTACGTCATCAGTCACGCCCAAAATTGCACTAGTGGCGCAGGTCAAAGCTTCTTGGCGCGCGTCACGTCCAGTTGTGGTAGCTGGCTGAATGACATCTGCATTAAATGCCCAACTACTCTATGACTCAGGTCATGTGACATGGCGCAGGTCTTCAGTGTATAAAATCACAAAATCATAATTTTATTCTCCCAACCGGCTTGGATTGAACCCTCTAATGTGTATCAAATAGTCCTCGTGGGCTGAAATCCTTGCCACATCACAAAAGAATCAAAAGCCACCCTGAGGTCAGAATCCACACTCCCAACCATGATATATGTGCTACAAAATAGACACAAAGATACCACGTGTAAATCAGATAACAAAATCGGCTAATACTAATATAATATAGCTAGAAACATGGTTTTTCTGAAAATTCTATGTACACAAAATATGGTTCCAATCATCATTCAAATTGCTCAAGTTGGTGTCAAAATAGCGTTAATTTCATTAGAAAATAGGGTAAATCATCGGAAATTATATCATCAGGTTGACTTACATCAACCACTCCCCACTTAGCGTTTGTTCATCCTCAAGCAACTAGAGTGATAAGGTTATCTGGAGTCACAAAAATATGATCATGCAACATCAAGAATTGAGGATCCAATTAGGAGATGCAACCTATGAAAATCACAAGGACATGTTCTTCACAATCTAAAGAAGTAGTGGAGTGTGTGAGTGAATATTCGTCAAGCTTGTTATCAACTAACGATCATGAATTCATGCAAACCTTACTCAAAACATGCAACCCTAAGCTTAGGAATGAGATCAATCTCCACTAATGAAGTACTCAGAATCAAGGAACTAGGTCGGGTAGTTGACAAATTGGCTTGTAACGTTCAGGCTAGGGTAGTGGCTAACCGAAAGGAAATAAAAGGATAATCAAAAGAATAAGGCAAGATAGGAAGAATCCGCACCTTCTTCTTCCATGACACCATTCTTCCAAATTAGTCACTTCCTACCCGTACATCACTTAAGATCTTACAGTTCGCTTCAAAATCGCCTTCAATGACTCGTTATTGATGGTTAAGTATTTACAACTTGTAAGCTTCTTTTTTATTTGAGTTGATTTGTTAGAAGCCTTTATTCGACTCTTGAAATATGTACAAGATACAAGAGACTGTTTTTTTTTCATAACACCACACCAATGGTTTCAGAACCAACTTCAAAAGATGCCATCTCAACCCACTAGCACTTCCATCCAACTCTTAGTCCCAACCACCGCTCTCACAATTACTAAACTCTTGCTATGCTTGCGGGAGGCCAAAGGAATGTAGACCAAAATTTTGGGTAAGGGTCGGATTATAACGAGGCTAAATACGAACGTCTAGTTCGAGTGGGGTCTCACCACTCTCAAGGCTAAGATGGGGACAAAAAAAGGAAGTATTGTTCTCTGAAGGCCATTTGGCTATGGTTGTTCAAAGTAATGCCAAAAATCGTCATCCCTATTCCGATTCCAAGTACCTGTTATTTCGTCTCAAAAGAATAACATTCCTAAATTCACGTTGCAAATTAGAGTATGCATGCACAATTTCATGCATGGTTGTTTGTTAACAAAGATATCAGAATATACGTGCACAATGGATCACACTACCAACAAATATTAGTGAATAACATGTACCTATGTTTCGTCAAAGTTACTCATTTTATTGAAATACTCGTTCTATCAATTACCGGATCATAATTCATGCCAAAAGATAAATTACACAACTCTAAATTTCTCGTGGATGATCAAAGCTAAACTTTTTTTTTCTCAAGCAATTAAAGGCATTACCCATTGTTAGACCAACTATACTCCCACTCCCCACTTACGAATCAGCATTGTCCGCAATGCGAAGTGAGTAATGAAGATATAGTTAGGGAAACAATGGGGAACCAACATGAGAAAAATGTATGAGATGACCATAAACAAAATTAGGGCAAAATCTGGTGTAAAAGGCCTAGTGGCTCACGCCAAGAGCAAAATGGCGCGCGCCAAAGTTACTATTGCTATACAGAGAGTTTAGCCTACAAAGCTGACGTACGCCAACATTGGGGTGACGCGCGTCATTCTCAAAATTAAGAGAGATGGCATGCATCAAAGCGGCGATTGGCGTAGGTCGATAGTTCAAAAACTCAACAAAGGGAGGGTTTTTCATGCGGGGCGGGGGGGGGGGGGGTAATTAAAAGATTTGTACAAAGGCATGAAAATAGAAACAAGCAAAATCAATGAAAATAAAGACTAATATATTACATTATTCGGATTGCAAAAGCATTGTTTTCAACATCAAAGGGAAAGTGCAACAAAGATTCAAAGCAACATCAAAAGATAACCAGAGAAACTGCAAATCAAACCAACCAACCAACAAACACGCAAACTAATCAGACTCGACATCAGGCTCATCAACAGGCTCATCAGAAGACGGGGAAGCACCCAGCATATCTCGGGGAACAAGAGCACGACGTGCTACCGGACTAGGGAAAAACTCATCTTGAGAGTAGGCGGGAACTCGGGCTACACGAGTGAACAAATGAGAGATCAGCCACGCAAAGGGAATGAAGGTGAAAGTGCACGTAGGCCTGGGATAGGACCATGCAGCTTTATGGATCAACTTACCCCAATTGATATACACCTCGCGCCTGATTGCGTAAAGCAAAAACAACTCATTGTCCGTCATGTCCTCGAAGTTGTATGTTGGGAGAATGCGGTTGTTGATAAAACGCTTCCATGCCCGCGTCTCAGAAGAAAGAGCAAAAACGGAATAGTCCGCCCTAGGATCTTCCCGTCCCGGGAAAAGCACAGCAGTAGCAGTAGAGAGATGAGCCATGAAACTACCAATGTTGTTGAGGGCCCACTTAATCTCATAATGCTGATGAGGAGCAACGGTGGTGGAAGAGAGGCGAAAAGAATCATTGATATCCATCCAGTGGAAGGGTACCTCAATTCCACGAACCATGATCGAATTAGTGGATCGTTCTTCAGGCTCGACTGACAACATGGCGTAGAACTCGCGAACAATAGTCTCGTTGATGCGCCCCCGCGGTGGTGCGACCAAACGATTCCATCCTCCCCACTCTATGCGATACTCAGTCAAATCTGAAAGCTTCTTGGAGTTAACACCTCGTTCCAAGAGAATGGGACGACGACTGAAGAGTTCGGTGTAGTTGTGCACGGCGTTTGCACCAGCCACATCGTAGAAAAGCATGGGATGATCATCTTGAAGAGAAGACATAGTAACAGGAAGCAGAAGAAGAAAAGATGAAAATAGGGAGGGAATGAATGAGAGAGGGAATAAATTAGAATGTTGGGGGTTAAATAGAAGATTTTAGGGATTGAGACATTTAATAGGTGAAAATGCATGAGTGGACGACGTCAAGCCTATCTTGGCGTGCATCAAAGAGACAAAGGCGATCCTAGGGGTTCGTGGTGGCGAGGCGTGGATCGATGGTTGTCAAGTCGGTTGACCCGCGCCAAGGGGAGATTGATGTACGCCAAGTTTGTTGTGTGTGTGCAAGGTGTGGACAAGGGTAATGGCGTGCGTCAAAGAGGGATAGCGTGCGTCAACAAGGAAAAAGACCCTGACGCACGCCAACAAGTAATGACGCAGGTCAAAACACCTGGACTGACATATCTACCCAAATCAGTTACAATTATCACTACACAAGGAGCCAAGCACAGATAATTTAACAATGTTGGGCAGATAGATAAGAACGTAAACTTTAACACACCAGTAGTACTCTGAATACAAAGCAACAATCCCAAAATGAAACAACATTTGCAACATCCAAACAAATATCAAAATGACAAAATAGTTCAACAAAACGAGACAAACTGCAGAAATTAAAACAAAGCCACATGTGGCTAGACAACAAAAACAAACAAAGTCTGGTGTACAAAAGTACTAAACGGCATCGGCAGAGGATGCGGGAACAGAAGGAGAAGCAAGGGGAAGCTCCTCGTCGTCATCATCCTTATCAAGAAGCACGTCAGTAGCCAAAGGAGCAATCACACTGGTTGGAGGGATCGCCGAAGGATGAAATAAGCCAGCACCTTGATCATCAGCCGCATAAGGGTTGGATAGCATCTGAATAGGAAATCCGGAAAACCAGCAGGTAGCATAGACTGAACGGATGAACTGCCAGCTCCGTCACCAATGGACGTAATCATCGAACCTGACAAACTCTGTCCAACAAAAGCGGCAAAACCAGCACTAGCCGAACCTGTACTTGTAGAAGAAAAGGCCGAAGCGCTACCCAAAACCATGGGTGGTCTAGGGAGGCGGAATCCAAACAGGGATCGGAAAGTCGTCCTCCATGGGTGTATCAAAATCGTCGGCTCGATCCGTATAACCGGGATGACAAATCTCATCAAAGGAACGATGACCACGGGAACCAATCCTTAAAGCATTCAAACCACGCAGCACACTCTCAAATCCTAACCTAGAATTGGTGTCAGCCGGCACCAATGCTCCACGCATAGCAGCCATCTCAGACTCAAGCAACTCAAACCTAGCTCTCACGGCTGAATCAAGAATGTGGGGACGCGACGAGACAGGTGGGCCGGAGGTAGGAACATCAACAGGATGCGGAGCACTGCTAGAGACAGAGAATTCGGGAGAAGGATCGTACGGCTTAACATTCTCTGGGATACTAGGGCCAATCATACGAGTAACTGGTGGGAACAAGTGATCATCAGGCAAAGTAGGGACTGCGGCAAGGACAAAGAGTTCATGAATCAGCCAGGGTAGGGGCATATTGCTATTCGCACGGCGATTCATGGCAAAGTCCACTGCTCCCTGATACATGTAGTATCCAACATTCACAGGCAAATCGGTGAAAATAGCAAGGGCTAGGCAGGCCTCGGTATAATTAAAAGTATTAACCTTGTGGGATGGAATGATATTATGACTAATGAAATGCTTCATCACCCTCACATCCTTAATCGCCTCACCATACTTGAAACGCTTACCTACCCACGTGGCTGATGGACAGAGATAATTTTTAGTCTCCCGAGCCTTAGCCCACAAATTCCCGTCCTCATTCAACTTCCAAACATTAGAAAAGATGGTATCGGCAGGGATCTCAGGAATACCAAAGAAATTATTGATAACTTCGACTAAAAAAGAAACGTTCTTACCACGTACGGGCACCGAACCTTTGACTGCCTCAACAAGATCAGCAGCTAAATTATCATAAAACTCAGCCACGATTGTTCCATTGACCGCAGAAGTACGGTTGGCCGCCAAGAGTTCCCACTTACGGTCCGTAACAATCTTCTGAATCCTAGGACTGACCGACTTGAAATCAATTCCGCGCTTGAAATGCAACATGCACTGACTGAAAAACGAAACAAAAAAGCCTCCTCGCTTTCCTACCAAAAGGTGTTGCAAGAAAAGAGACAACAGGTTCAGTTTCACTAGGGGCAGGGGCTTTCCTCTTCTTATTCTAGTCACCCTCACGACCACTGGTACGAGCAGACGATTCAGACATGGCTACGGTGTGACAACAATCCAACAAGACAATAACAGAAAACAATCAGCCCTTCCTCCAGTTTCAAAGATACAAAACATCAAAATGATTAAACGATATTAGATTGCAAAAAGAAGACTAAGCCAAAATACCTTGTTGAAATGACGAACACCGCAGACAGAAATGAAGGTCGCCGGAAACTATGGAGGTGACCGGAAATGCAGCAATTATGCCTTAGAAGCAAAAAGAAGAGTCTTCACTTCCCCAAACCAATAAAATAAAAGGAGTGGAGAAAGAGTGGGTAATGAGGGATGGTGATAAATGGAGGAGATTGTGTAGTGGTGGGAGAAAAACTGAAGAAAATGGGAAGTGAAAAGAGGTGATTTCGAGTAATATGGGAGTTATGGAGGGGAGAGAAAATAGAAAAACCGTTTGATTCAAAAAAACTGCCCCCTTGACGCGCGTCAAAAGCTATTGACGCAGGTAAATCCCTAGATGACACCCAATGACGCACGCCAAAGACACTCTGACGCACGCCACTAAATTTGCCCGAACTCTCTGTATGTCTACAGTGACTGTTGGCGTGGGTCAGGAGTCTTGGCGTGAGTCAAGAGACTCTTAACCAAACAATTAATTCCAAAAATGCTAAGGTTCACCAAACTTATCAAAATAATCAAGCGAATAACTACAATTATCAAGAAAGCGGGTTGCCTCAGAAGCGTTTGTTGTTTTACATCGTTGGGTTGACGAGATTATACGGTAGAGACGATGGAATTATACAGATTGTCAAATTGGGATACTATCACAATTACTCAATTAAGCATGTAGCAGATAAGCACATAAGCCACCCAAAAGATAATGCTTAAAAGGTAATTGGAAGATAGTACCCGTGGTGTGCTATATTTATAGTCTTTAGCTAGACTATGCAAATTTTTCAGTCCAACGGGGGGTCTTCGAGGAACAACACCTCCTCATCTCGAGGTATGCCCTCTCCTTCTATAAAATGCTTAATGCGATGACCATTGGCAACAAATGTCGTTTTTCCATCACTTAGCTCACTGCACCAGATTTATACACCTTCGTAACAATGAATGGACCTGTCCGCCTCGATCTATGTTTGCCTGGAAACAATCTCAAACGTGAGTTATACAAGAGCACTTTATCATCTACATGGAACTCTCGATTAAAAATCTTCCGGTCATGGAATGACTTGGTTCGTTCCTTGTATTTGGGCGTTCTCGTATGCATCAAGGCGAAACTCGTCAAGCTCGGTGAGTTGGAGCAACCTATGATCTCCTACAAGCTCGGGGTCAAAGTTAAGAAACTTTATAGCCCAATAAGCTCGGTGGTCCAATTCAACGGGCAAATGACAAGACTTGCCAGAAACTAATCTATATGGTGAACATCCAATAGGTGTTTTAAAAGCGGTGCGGTAGGCCCAAAGTGCGTCGTCAAGTTTCACCGACCAATTCTTACGGTTAGTGTCCACCGTCTTTTCAATAATCCGTTTTACCTCACGGTTTGACACTTCAACCTGCCCACTTGTTTGTGGGTGATACGGTGTGCCGACTTTGTGTCTTACACCATAGCTCTCAAGAAGCTTAGTGAATGGTCGATTGCAAAAGTGTGAGCCACGGTCACTAATGATAGCTCGGGGAGTGCCAAATTGAGTAAAAATATTTTTCTTTGAGAATTTTAGCACAACCTTAGAATCATTAGTGGGATAGGCTTGTGCTTCAACCCATTTAGAAACATAATCAACCATTTACTTAAATGAATTTATTACCGAATGGGTGAGGGAATGGACCCATGAAGTCGATGCCCCAAACATCGAATATCTCACATTCCAAAATAGGTTGGAGGGGAATTTCATACCTCTTTGATACATTTCCCCACTTTTTTTGGCATGAAACACAAGATTGTGAAAAACGGTGTGCATCTTTATAAAGTGTAGGCCAATAAAATCCGCATTGTAAAACTTTGTATGCCGTCTTCCATCCTCCATGATGGCCTCCGGTATCTTGGCCATGGAAAAAGGAGATTATGCTTGAGATTTCATTATCAGGAACGCATTTTCTTATGATACCATCCGAACACCTCCGAAAAAGGTTCGGTCTTTCCCAATAATAAAATTTCAAACCAATTTGGTGGATCATACTCACATGAAAAATAATTCACAATGTTGGCAAACCATGGTGAGCTCTCCTTCGGTTTCGAACCGTCATGAATAAATTGCATCTTCAGTGGAGCATCTACCATCATGAGTTGTTCATCCGGGAAATAATCATCAATCTCTCTTCGTTTTCCTTCTTTTTCAATGAAATCCAACCGGCTTAAGTGATCCGCCACGACATTCTCACTACCCTTCTTGTCCTTGATCTCAATATCAAATTCTTGAAGTAGGAGAATCCATCTAAGCAATCTCATTTTAGCATCTTTCTTGTTCAACAAATATTTCAAAGCCGCATGGTCGGTATAGACAATGACCTTAGAACCAACAAGATAAGATCTAAACTTGTCGAGGGCAAATACTATGGCTAGTAACTCTTTCTCGGTTGTTGCATAGTTTACTTGAGCGGAGTTCAACGTGTGAGAAGCATAATAAATTGCCTTGAGTACCTTGTCATGACGTTGGCCAATCACGGCCCCAACTGCTAAGTCACTTGCATCACACATTAACTCGAAAGGTATATTCCAATCCGGCGCTACCAAAACGGATGCGCTAACTAGTTTCTTCATGAAAGTCTCAAAACCCTCTATGCACTTTTCATCAAAAACTAATGGTACTTCTTTCTCAAGGAGATGACAGAGAGGTTTGGCAATACGGGAGAAATCCGCAATGAATCTTCGATAAAAACCCGCGTGCCCGAGAAATCCTCTCAACGTCTCAGATTAACCGGTGGAGGTAACTTCTCAATCACTTCAATTTTTGCTTTGTCCACCTCAATACCTTTCTCAGAAATTCTGTGGCCTAGCACAATACCTTCTGATACCATAAGATGACACTTCTCCTAATTAAGCACTAAATCCTCAAATCTTTGTAACACACGCTCCAAATGAGAGAGACATTCCTCAAACGAATCCCCAAAAACACTGAAGTCATCCATGAAGATCTCCAAAAATCTTTCCACCATGTCATAAAAAATGGCTGTCATGCATCTCTGAAATATAGCAGGAGCATTGCATAAACCAAATGGCATTCTCTTGTATGCAAACGTTCCATAAGGACAAGTGAAAGTCGTCTTCTCTCTGTCTCCAGCCGCAATTAATATTTGCAAGTAGCCTGAATAACCATCAAGAAAACAATAGAATTTATGCCCACTCAACCGCTCCAACATCTGGACAATATACGGAAGGGGATAATGATCCTTCTTTGTATGGTCATTGAGTCGTCGAAAATCAATACACATGCGGTATCCTGTGACTTCCCTTGTTGGTATCCACTCATGCTTATCATTTTCCTTCACGGTAATCCACCTTTCTTAGGCATGACTTGAGTAGGATTCACCCACTCACTGTCAGATAAAGGAAAAATAATACTCATCTCCAATAACTTGATAACCTCTTTCTTGACAACCTCTTGCATATTAGGATTCAAACGACGTTGTGGTTGAACACATGGTTTAGCATCATCGTTGAGAATAATCTTGTGAACACAGATTTCGGGACTAATTCCCCGAATATCAGCCATAGTCCAACCAAATGCTCTCTTGTGTTTCCTTAGCATCCTCAATAGCAAATCTTCCTGCACATTGGTTCGTGACGAATAAATAATAACAGGAAGTAGATCATCATTTTCAAGAAAAGCATATTTCAAGTTAAAAGGTAAAGTTTTCAATTCAAGGTTCCTGGGTGGCTCCTTTATGGACGGTTTCAATAACGGGCCATCATTCTCCAATTCCAGATATCGGTGCCAAGGTTGTTTGTCAAATATACGACCGACATCCAGATAAGAAATCACTGCTCGCATTTCCTCATCATCACTCTCACATTCAAATACTGATAAGGCTAGGCACTCTTCAAGCTTATCTTCAAAGACCTGCAAGTTAGCATTCTCCATACAAACACAAGATATTGCATCAACAAAAGAACATGACTCTCGTGAATTATACGGGTGTTTCATGGCTCTGAAAATATTGAAGGTAACCTCATCTTCATTCACTCTCAAAATCAATTCTCCACGTTGAACATCAATCATAGTCCTTCCCGTGGCTAGGAATGGATGACCGAGAATAAGGGGCATTGAATACCCCTCTTCCATATCCATAACCACAAAATCAACGGGGAAGTAGAACTTATCAACTTTCACTAACACGTCTTCTATGACTCCCTTAGGACGTTTTATGGACCTATCTGCTAATTGTAGAGTCATCTCGGTGTTTTTCAACTTGCCTATTCCAAGTTTGATAAAGTCCTCATATGACATGAGGTTGATTCTAGCACCAAGGTCGGAAAGCACCCTCTTAAACAAAAAGCCCCTAATTTCACACAGGATGGTAAAACTCCCGGGGTCTTTAAGCTTAGGTGGAAGCTTATGTTGCAACACGGCTGAGCAATCCTCATTAAGACAAATGTTCTCATATTCCTCTAACCTCTTCTTGTTAGTGAGAATATCTTTCAAAAATTTACCATACACAGGCATGTTAGTAAGTGCTTCATAATTTGGAATATTAACATTCAAGTGTCTAAATGTGTCATGGAAGCGAGCATACTTTTTATCTAGCTTCTTCTTTTTAATTTCTTCTCTAGGTGAGTAAGGCAATGACTCAAGATCAATAACTTTAGGTTTAGAGTTCATACCTTCCTTACCTTTGCCGCTCGATGCATCATCGGAAGCTTTTCTCAAATTTTGAGCTGCTCATGGCCTCCATTCGGTATCGGTGTGCACCACCTTCTCCTTGCCTTTTTTAGAAAATGCCTACTGAGAATTGGCTTGCGTCAAATTATCCTTGGCATGCGTCAACTCATCATTGGCTTGCATCATTCCTTTACTTGGGTCACCATTGATGCACGTCGAGGTCTCCTTGGCGTCCGTCATGGCTTTATTGGCGCAGGTCATTTTTAGCCCAAAACTCTCTGAATATGAATAGTGACTATTGGCGTGGGTCAGCTCCTCCGTGGCGGGGGTCACTGAGACATGTTCCTTAAAAAGGGTCCTCAAATCACTTGCTCTCGGATTCTTCAAAATCCTCGGGACTTTCACAAAATCTTCGCTTTCTTTCCCAACATTGACATATCTGTCATTCTGCAAAAACTTATCAACAATTTCCTCCTCTTCTTCGCTCAACTCTCTCTCTCTCTCTTCTTCGGTATCATGCAAATCATTTTCAAATTTGTTTCCAACCTCATTCTCATGAAACTCCCGATTTCCACAAACCTTTCCACTTCGGGTTATGATAGCATTCACTCCCCTCGGATTCCTTTCTGTATTGCTTGGCAGACCACCTAGTGGTCTACTAGCATTCCTCTCACATTCTCTACTCAAATGTTCCTCCACATTCCTCATGGACGCCTCAATCGTTTTCATACTCACGTCATGTCCACTCATAGCTATTTTCATGATTCTCATATCCTTTGTGACTGTACTAAGCGAAGTCATCACATTTTCCATGTTCTGAGCTTGAGTGGCAACTACTCCCAACAGTTTATCCAAAGTGTTGTCCCATCTATCTCCTCTTGCTTGATTGGAACTCTCGGTTATTGGGATAGTTTGGGTGGTGGGTTGAGGATAAGAACGAGTGTTTGGTGATTGAGTTGAGGTATTGGTGTTATAGGAGTTTCGTGGTTGTGGAGCAAAGGGGGTTGTCCTTGCTTGTATGAGCTCTCATTCCAACGATAATTCGGATGATCTCTCTTAATAGCATTGAAAGAGTTAGAGTATGCATTGTTCAAATTCCGGTGTTGTTGCATGAAGCATGCTTCCTCCGCTTGTAAATCACCGGACTCTTCCATCTCAATAGATATCTCATCCTCATTGCCATAAACATTATCTCTCTTGCTCTCAATCAAAAAGTTTCCTTCCATTCTCTTGCTTGACTGCAAATTGTCAAAATTCTTTGATAACTTATCAATTTTTTCCATGAGCTCGGAATTGTCCTTTGGTCCTTCTGTAAAACTGACCTTCCTTGTGCTAGCTCCGGCTTCCCACATCCTATGGTTCTTCGAAATTCTCTCGATAGCATCATAAACTTCTTGAGCATTGCGGGACATCAAGCATCCTCCACATGCGTGGTCAATATTAGCACGTGATTCTGTCCTCAACTGTCTAAAGAAAAGTTGTATTTGCGTATCAAATAGATAACCATGATCGGGACAAGCCTTCAACAATTTCTTGAATATTTCCCATGCACTACCTAAAGTTTCATAGGGGCCTTGTGCAAAATTAGCTATTGCAACCTTCAACTTCAAATTCCTCCCGGGTGTAAAATATTGCTTTAAGAACTCGTTTTGTACTTCCTCCCAAGTGGTTAATGAATGATGGGGTAAAGATACAAATCATTCCTTAGCTCTTCCCGTCAAAGAGTATGGGAACATAGACAATCTTGTCAATTCCTTCTGAATTCCATGACTCTTGGCTGTGTTACAAAGTTGTTCAAAAGAATAGAGGTGATAATGTGGATCGTCAAAATCTTCTCCGGCGAATTGACATTTGTTATCAATCAACCCAAAAAGATGCCCTTTCACTTCAAAATTATTTGCCCCTTCATTGGGTAATCTTATAGGATCATTAGGTGCATTCCTTCTCAAAGTTTGATCACAAAGAGGTCTCAAAAGTTGGTTATTTTGGCCCTGGTTTTAATTGTGGTTTTGGTTTTGCCGGTTCCGGTTGTTTCGGTTATTTTGGTTATTTTGGCCTTGGTTATTGGGATTTCGTTGGGGGATTGGATCTTCCAAAAGAGGATCAATTTGTGCTTTATAAAGATTTTCCGCCATATCTTCACGATTCGATGAGTATCGGGATGATTCACACCAAGTGATTCTCCACTAGACTGAGCAACCTTATCCTCAGCTCTCAATTGTCTTTCGTACGTGTTAATGTCCGAACGATATGGAGTAAGGGGAGCTTTACCGGTTCGGGACCGAGTCATCAACTACAAAAGTGAAACAGCAAGAATACAATCAAACGCACTTGGTAACTTACCAAATGGTAAGTACCACATAAGTAAACAGAAATGTGATTAGAAAGAGACTTGACCTATGCTCGAAAATTTTAAGACTGATACAAGTAGTGAATTTTACTCAAAAAGAATGAATCTCCCCGGCAACGGCACCAGAAAGCTTGATCGCCAAATCGTAGAGGTCCAATCTAACCGGCAGTGTACCGGGTCAACTGTAGTCTAGTTTGGTGAGTCAAGGTCGTCTCCTCGGGGAACACACACTTATGAGGTTACACACCAAAAAGTATATATTACTTCGATCTAGGTCACAATTTAGTGAAAGATTAATCAATTGCATAAATAAAGTGCTGAAATAACAAAGATGATAAATTATAAAAGAAGCTAACCAAGATAATCGTAGCCTAGCTATCCTCTTGCAACATCATTAGGAGCGACTTCCTACCTTCCTACCATTCGTGTTCAAAAGTGTGAAGCGGTGCACTCTAAACAAGCAATTCCCCTCATACGAGTGAATGAAATTGCTCTCTACCTCCTCCTTGGTCTAGGTGCCCTAAACCTAATGATTCGGTATGCTACGCCCGTGAATGCAATGTCAAAGCCAACTATCCCCGGATAAGAAATCGAATGCCTACAAGAGGTCGATTTTACCTTCCGGTTCACCTACCCTCTTCCCACATCTAACATCTCCGTTCGGTATCCGTTAAACGCGTAAATGCTAACACTAGGAAATTACTCTAATGCAAGCAATCAATATAATACAATTAGGCAAAGCTTCACAACAATCAAAACTAACAACACAACCAATCATTCCCAATCAATCACAAGAGGATAAACTAATACTACAACATAATCTTGGCTAGATAAACCTAGCCACTCATGCCTACAAACATAATCATCTCAAGATTAAAATTCATAAACATAAGAACAACTGAATGATAATAAAGATTAAATATTACCACTTCAAATGGTGAAATTCGAGTTGGTGTTCATCATCCAACCTCAAAAGCTTTAATGAGGCTAACACTAGTGTGTTAAACTTCAAACAAGAAATCAAGGCTAAACTAGAATCCTTAAGGATTACAATCAAAATCAAGTGCTAATTTCTACTAAAATTCGGCTATAAGAGCCTTGGGGTGAATGGTTCCTGCAAGATGGAAAAGTTGGAGAAGATGAAGTGTGTTTTTTTTGAAAATAATGTGATTAGAAGAATAAAAAGGATTAATTCTTGCTGACTCTGCACTCTTGACTCGCGTCACTCCATCTTGGCGCGCGTCACACCCAAAATTGCACTAGTGGCACAGCTCAAAGCTTCTTGGCACGTGTCACGTCCAGTTGTGGTAGTTGGCTGAATGACATCTACATTAAATGCCCAACTACTCCGTGACTCAAGTCATGTGACATGGCGCAGGTCATCAGTGTATAAAATCACAAATCATCATTTTATTCTCCTGACCGGCTTGGATTGAACCCTCTAATGTGTATCAAATAGTACTCGTGGGCTGAAATCCTTGCCACATCACAAAAGAATCAAAAGCCACCCTGAGGTCAGAATCCACACTCCCAACAGTGATATCTGTGCTGCAAAATAGACACAAAGATACCATGTGTATATCTGATAACAAAATCGGCTAATACTAATATAATATAGCTAGAAACATGGTTTTTCCGAAAATTCTATGTACACAAAATATGGTTCCAATCATCATTCAAATTGCTCAAGTTGGTGTCAAAATAGCGCTAATTGCATTAGAAAATGGGGTAAATCATCGGAAATTATATCATCAGGTTGACTTACATCATGAACACCATCAATATGATCTCTGGGGGGCCGAACAGCTCAAGGGTGTCAGAAGAAGAAAACAACAGCAGATCTTCTGCTCCTACTTCCACGAACAAAAGGCAAAGGATGTCAGGAGAGGTAGTGTATGGTCCGAGAGATTCACTACCATTGGTAGTCAACAATGAAGGATTGGTGATAGAAGCAGTGATTAGCAAGAACCGGATAAAGAGAATATGTGTGGACACTGGAAGTGCTGTGAATGTCCTCTACTATAATGTCTTCAGAGCGATGAAACTGAAGGACGCCGACCTGACTCCTGTTTCAACACCTTTGTTCGGCTTCACAGGACCTCCAGTTCATCCGCTGGGGGTGATCAGGCTACTCACTACCTTTGGAGAAGGCACCAGGGGCAGGACTCTAATGGTGAATTATGTGGTGGTAAAGGCACCATCGGCTTACAACGTGATCATGGGAAGACCAGCCCTTATCGATCTCCGGGCTGTAATCTCACCAGCTCATGTTAGCATGTAAATTCTGACGGGGGAAGGCTCGATAGATATCAGAGGAGATGTGGAAACAGCCAGGAGCTATTACACGGTGACAGTTAATGGGAAAATGGTCCAACAAGTCAGTATTGAAGAACTGCTGCCCGAAGACGAAGAGAACTGGTCTTCTGAAGACCAGACACAGGCTGTCTGTTTATTGGATGAACAGGAGGATTCAATAGTTAGTATTGGGGCATGGATCCCCCCTCCTCATAAAGAATACTTGATGGGCATCTTGAAGGAATTCAGAGACGTGTTTGCTTGGAGAGCATAAGATATGCCAGGATTGTCTCCTGACCTGGCAGTGCATAAGTTGAAAATAGATCCGAGCAGGAAGCCTGTTCGGAAAAAGAAAAGGCACTTCGCCCTTGAGCGTATTGAGGTGATCAAACAAGAGGTAACAAAGCTTTTGCAGGCAGGCATAATCAAAGAAGTGATATATCCCGAGTGGTTAGCTAACCCTGTACTGGTCAAGAAGCCAGATGGGAGCTGGAGGATGTGTGTAGATTTCACAGATCTGAACAAGGCATGTCCAAAGGACTATTATGCTTTGCCCAAGATTGATCGGTTAGTGGACTCAACGGTAGGATATGAGGTGTTCGCATTCTTAGACGCGTTCAGGGGATATCACCAGATTATGATGCATCCGGAATATGCAGAAAAGACTGCTTTCGTAACAGAATTTGGGACGTATTGCTATGCCTCTATGCCTTTTGGACTAAAGAATGCAGGAGCAACATATCAGAGGGTTAACACAATCTTTACCGATCAGATAGGAAAGTGTATGGAGGTGTACGTGGATGACCTCCTGATCAAGAGCAAGTCACTTGACCGATACTTAAACGATGTCCGAGAAGTTTTGGGAGTCTTAAGGAAGACTCAGATGATGGTCAACCCAAAGAAGTGTACATTTGGGGTTAGATCAGGGAAGTTCCTGGGATATATGATATCCAGGGACGGAATCAGAGCAAACCCGGATAAGATCGACGCATTAAAAACTATGTCCCCACCAAAAAGCATAAAGGAGGTACAACGTCTGATAGGACAAATAGCTACATTGAACAGATTTTTATCAAGATCAACACAGCGTGCTTTACCCTTCTTTAAAATCTTGAGAAGAGCCAGTCCATTCCAGTGGGATGATCAGAGTCAGGAAGCCCTTGACGAACTAAAGACATACCTGGCCGAACTGCCAACTTTGACTGCTCCTCACGAAGGGGAACCATTGTTCGTATACTTGGCAGTGTGTGAAGAAGTGTTGAGCGCAGTACTGATTAAAGAACAGAATGGCCAGCAGATACCAGTATTCTTTGTGAGTAAAGAGCTCCACGGACCAGAGGTCAGATATTCGAACGTGGAAAAAAATTAGCGTTAGCATTGGTGCATGCCCTCAAGGATGTTGAGACCTTACTTCCAGGCTCATCCCATTACCGTGATCACCGATCAACCACTATGACAAATACTGGGATGACTTGAAACCTCAGGAAGGTTAGTGAAATGGGTCATCGAACTGGTAGAATATGACATTGATTTTTGACCTCGAACTGCGATCAAAGCACAGGCCTTGGCGGATTTCTTGGCTGAAGGAGTATCTTTTCGTCTAGAGGACGTTCAGCCGAACAAAGATATACAGCAATTGAGCTTGTACGTGGATGGGGCATGAAGTAAGGATGGAGCAGTGGCCGGTCTCTTACTCGTCAGTCCAAAAGGGGAGGAATTTCCTTATGCCCTACGATTTGACTTTAAAGCTACAAATAAAGAAGCCGAGTACGAAGCTCTGATCACGGGGCTTAAGTTGGCGAACAAGCTGGGGGCAAATGATCTACAGGTGTACATCGATTCACAGATTGTTGTAAATCATATAAATGGGGAGTACGAGGCTAAGGAGGAACCTATGAGGAAATACCTGATGACAGCCAAAACTCTCCTAGAAAAGTTCCGACAAGTCAAGGTCGTGCAAATACCCCGAGCTGAGAATAGAAGGGCAGATGCTTTATCGAAATTGGCCTCAAAATTTTTGTCAGAAAAGAAAGTATTGTTGGAATTGTTGAAGGAGAGAAGCTACGAACAGCAAGCAATACAACAGATCAGACAGGCCAGTACGTGGATGGATCCAATTGTGTTGTATCTTAGAGATAACGTTCTGCGGCAAGACAAGGTTCAGGCCAGGAAAACAAAGCTTTTAGCAGTTGGGTACTCGCTGTTTGAAGAGGTGCTTTATCGCAGGTTGTATATTGCTCCATGGCTAAGATGTGTAACTGAGGAAGAAGGGAATTACCTGCTCAGAGAAATACACTTGGGCATTTATGGAAATCATCCTGGAGCTCGGACCCTTGCAAGGAAATGTAGATTGTTCGGTTATTACTGGCCAACAATGTTAGAAGATGCCAGAGAATTGGTGGAAAAATGCAGGTCATGCCAGGTGCATGATAACTTGTCACATCAGCCATCCCAGAACACAATCCCAGTGGTGTCCCCATGGCCGTTTGACCAGTGGAGGGTAGATCTAGTAGGGCCACTTCCAAGAGCCCCAGGCAATGTCAGATTCCTGATCGTAGCAATTGATTATTTTACCAAGTAGGTTGAAGCCGAACCGCTAGCCACTATAACAGGGAAGCAGATACAGAAATTTCTGTGGAAGAACGTAGTGTGCAGGTATGGAATACCGAAGACTTTGGTTTCAGACAATGGGACTCAGTTCGAGGACAGAGTCGTCAGAGAATGGTGCAATGGTTTACACATCACTCAACACTTCACTTCAGTCGGTTATCCCCAAGCTAATGGGCAAGTGGAACAGACCAACCGGCAGATCAAGACAGGGCTGAAAAAACGCCTGGAGGAAGAAAAAGAAAGTTGGACCGAGCACTTTCCCAACATATTATGGGCGTACAGAACAACCCCCAACTCGGCCACTGGATAAACCCCTTTCAGCCTAGCGTACGGCTGTGAATCAGTGATTTCGGCTGAGATCGGCCTGTCATCTCCGCGGACAGCGCTCTACGCAGAAGATCAGCAGATGGCAGAGCTCATGCACTCCAAGGACGACCTGGAAGAGGATCACGATATAGCCTTCGTAAGAATGGCCAAATATAAACAGGGAATTTCTCAGTACTACAATTCTCGAGTTAAACACTCATACTTTAAAGAAGGGGATCTAGTGCTCAGGAAGAATGAGGTGAGCAAACAACTACCCCAAAGGAAACTTGACCCGAACTGGGAAGGACCATACAAGGTGGTCAAGGTACATGGTAAAGGAGCATATCAACTGGCTGATGCAAATGGCAGAACTGTGCCCCGCAGCTGGAATTCCTCTAACTTGAGGAAATTTTATGTCTAGGACAGGTTCCAGACTATTTTATGCATTGTTAATTTTGAATTCTAAATAAAGTGTATTCAAGCATCAAATATTTAATAAATGTTTTATTGCATATGTGCATTGTCATTATGTTGCTTGATTATAATTGAGCTTTGGTGAGACTCGATGAACCCGATCCATGCAGTCGGACTCGATAGAAGAAGCCGAACCATGAGTCGGTCTCAGAAAAGAAATTTGCTCAGGGCAAATCAAATTAAGTGTGCAGGACAGACTCAACGAACTGATCTGCAGGTCGGACTCAGTAGAAGAATTGAACCGCAGGTCGGTCTCAGAAAAGAAATTTTCTAAGGGCAAATCAAAATAAGTCTGTAGGACAGACTCAACGAACTGATCCGCATGTCGGAATCGGTGAGACGAAGCCCGAACGCATGCAGTCGGTCTCGTAAAAGAAATTTCCTCGGGGCAAATCAAAATAAGTCTGCAGGCCAGACTCAACGGCCCGATCGCATGGTCGGACTCGAAGAAGAAGCGAACGCGCAGTCGGTCTCAGAAAAGAAATTTGCTAAAGGCAAATCAAAATGAGTCTGTAGGACAGACTCAACGAACTGATCCGCAGGTCGGACTTAGAAGAAGAACTGAACCGCAGGTCGGTCTCAGAAAAGAAATTTGCTAAGGGCAAATCAAAATAAGTCTGCATGACAGACTTAACGAACTGATCCGCAGGTCGGACACAGTAAGAAAAATTAAAAAAAATAAAAAAGAATTTTTTTTAGGCGGTCAGATAAAGACTAATGATACTTCGAAAGTTTGAAATAAACTCTCCGAAGTTTATTGGACAGAGGATCAGCGCATACACTGAAGTACAACATTCAACAAGCAGAGCTTTGTAAATGATGTACTTTAGGGGGGTAAAAGACCCTAAGCTAAGCTTCAAACAAAAGCAAAGGCAAAACCAAAAGTCAAGCAATGGCAAAGATGGGCTGAACACCAAAAAAGAAAAAATTACAGAACAAGCGCCAAAGAGGCACAAATTGTCAAGAACAAAAAAGAATTGCAAGATTGTAAAATATTGCAAAGTTTCAACAAATAATAAAGGCATAGTTCCTAAAGATTTGCAGCTGTTTCTTGTTGCTGATCGGTAGGAGTACCAGAGCGTTGAGCTGAAGAGGTGCTGGTCTGACGGTTCGCAGGTCGACGGCCGTATTTTTCCGCTAAGTCCTCACCAGCTTGAAATTCTCTAAGCCTGGCCTGGTACAACTCATTGCCGCCTGGCTTGCAAAGCCTGCCATGTTGAAGATCTGAGATGACTAGCTCAGGACACTGCTCTTTGGCTTGGTTAACACCTAGGGTATACCCATGGCTTAAGATGGAACCAAGTAAAACCTTCAGGGCCCCGGTAAAGTGATCTGAGCTCTTATACTCATGAATGGCCTGAGCAATTCGCTCTGGCATGACAGCTTCCAACACCTCGTGATCAGCTCGAAGTTTGGCGGTGCCTCTCTCGAAAGCAAAGACTAAGATCACGGCTCATCCGGCTCGACTTTGGCGTGCATGACCTTCTCCAGATCAGTGATTTGGGCATCTTTAGACAAGGACTCCTCCTTGTGTTTGTTGCGGCTGGCAGACAGGTCGGAAATCCACTCCTCCAATGAGGCCTTTTGGGTGGAGAAATCGTTGAGGCGGTGAAGAACCTCCTTCCCAACTTTAACAACCTATAAACAACAGAGATAAGACGAACAGGGTCAGTACGGTTCAAATATGGTGAGCAACAAATAGAAAGAGGCAAAACTTACAATAGACGCCAGATCTTTATCTGGAAGCTCAGCTAGGAACTCGGCCAAAGAGCCCGATGTTCCCTCGGAAGCCTCATGACCAGATCTGGGCCTCTTCTGACCAGATCGAGAGCGCTGTCGAGCCTGATCAACCATATTGGAAACGTCGAGGATGTCCAGGCTATCCTCCCTCTATTCGACCCGCCGTGTGCCGGAGGCCAGATCGCCCTGCTGGAGATCCTCAGTAAGGGAAACCTCAGGGTTGCCCTCTGGATTAGCCAGTTCAGGTTCTGGCTCAGCTTCACCCCTTGGAACCTCCAGGTTCTCCTGGGACTCAACCTGTGCGGGCACATCTTCTTCTTCCCCAAGCGCCTAGTCAAATATGTCAGCAACATCGGCCACTACAAGAACAAAGAAGGTGTTAGCAAATCGAAAAGAAACAATAAGGTCAAACAAGTGCATAAGAAAAAGAAATTTCAAGAAAGAAGTTCCTACGATGATTATACTCTTCCTGAGTAAGCCTCAGATAAGGCTCCGGACCAGAGTCAGACAAGCGAGCAGCCTCTATCAGTGCGGCGGGCCAGTGCTCAAAATTAAGAAGTATGCGGGCATCAGCAATGTCGTTCAGCAGGCCCTCACCGACTGAAGTAGGACACACATCAGGGGGAGCTGAGGATATTCCACCCAGCCAGCTCAGGGTGTTCGTCATGACGAATGAAGAAGAAGTGATGCTTCCACTCGTGAATGGAAGACTTCCCCTTATTCAAGAAGGTGACAAGCCTACGGTGGTCAGTTCGGCGTGACAAGCCTATGATCGCCCTAACTCCGTTAAGGGCAATCTGAGCAGAGCTCAGGTTATAATGTCTTAGAACAGCAAGAAAGGCGAGGCAGAAAGGGGTTCTCATACCAGCCACAAAGTGCTCTCTGTACACGGTACAATACCACTCTGGGGGCTGATGAGCATACAAGTGCACACCCCCAGGAAGCTGGGGAGCGTATCGCTCCATATTAATATGATATGTATTGCAAGTCTCCAGGAGATCGTCCTGGGTAATTTTGGACCTCACTCCAAAGCAACCTATGGCTGTCCTAGCAGTGATATGGGCTCTAAGACACTGGTATAAAGAAGTAAACCCAAATGCGGAATGATACCTATAGGGTCCAGTCGAGGGCTGATCTATAACGATCTGCTCAATATAACTACGAGCAGTGATGTGTTCAGGGCAGGAATATCTATTGGGCCTTCAAATTGAATAAATGGTTGGGTAACCTCAGTTTCTGACTCAGAATTAGACTCAAACTCCCTATCGATTAAGCTGCTCGAAGCAGTACTCGCCCTCATAAACTAGGAAAGAAGGGGAAATGAAGAAAAATTGCAAGTAGGAAAATGTGTTTAATTGAGAATGCAGAGGATCTTGAGGAAAATCTTCGAATTAATAGAAAATAAAAGAAGAGGGAAAGTCTTATGTGAAGGGACGGGTTTATAACCACCCACCTGACATACAAGCGACGTCATTTATGAAAAGGAATGAAAAACGCCTCGTATCTTACGTGTGCAATGATGGCTAGTGTTAATAGGTTGCCAGTTGGCAGTTATATAATTCAAAACGTGTGATCGGATAGGAGCCGGCCGAACCGCCAAGGTAGCTCAAATCTGACCCACTGGTGAAGCAGCGTCAGACCTGGGGGGCTTATGATGATACCCGACCCAAGTTACGCCACGTGTCACCTTTTGGGGTGCTTAATAAATGATCAGTCCTTAAACTTAGGGCTTCAAGGGCCAAAGGCCCCAAGGACCGAACAGAGGGCAGATCGTCTATCACGGAGATCGGTCTGAGCTCCTCCTCCAGCCCACCACCCAGACGGCCAAGGTCAGCGAAGAAGGCCGCCCGATTCGTCGTCAGATTAATGCAGGGTGGCGTGGAACGCTCCATACAAACTCATTGTTATTCGCGTGAGGATAATTATATATGGACAGAATCCTTATTCATAAAGACTCCAATCCTGGCGTTAAATATGCCCATAATTATCTCTGATTTATAGGGATTAAGTCGTGTATATCCTTAGGGAATAATTATTAATTATGATACTTGCCCACCAAGTAATAGGGGCGAAACATCACCTATATAAACAACCCTAAGGAACTACGGATGACATGATTCCAATTCGATTATTGGATACGTGGGCAACTCTCAGAAATACTCCGAGAGCTCAATCTAAAATAAATAAAGCAATTCATCCCTCTTTTGCATAAATTAGGGTTTCTAGGGTTTTCGATCGTTGTCATATAGGAGATTGACCCAGTTTAATTAACTGACGATTTCCAGCATCGTCAATATCCCTCATGGTTACATCTGATTGTTGATAATTATTATCACGTTGATAAATTATTCGGGATGTCTATATTGACACCAACTGGATTTTCCATGGATCTATTTTACGATATACGAATATATCTTATCGGGAGTCACAACTAATGGTGATCTGGGAAATCTACGTACTATATATGGATACATCTTCTACGATATACGGATATTTCATTATTTGAGGATTCTATCGTGGTAATCTTTTCTTATATTGAACATCTCATTTGCAAAAGGATAATCTTATATACTTATATCATCGGAAGATTACATATCAGACACTACATGAACGGTAAACTATTGAAGTAAAACATCATTTATTTTAATGTGGTTAAAATTATTGTAAAATGATTGGAAAAAAAATATACATAACGCATTCTAGATAAAGATATGTGGGAAGTAAAATCTTATGTATTTTCTAGTAAAATGAAAGTAAAAATGATAAAAGAGAGGAAAGAATGTTATGCATTAAGAAAAATAAATATAATCTTGGAATTGTGTGATTGTTTCCACTTGCTTTATATTACGAGATACTACCTCCGCCCCAAATTGTAAATCCGTTTGAGGTTTTTCACACTAATTAAGAAAGCTGGTTAAATTGATTATATGTCATTAATTTTGATGAACAAGATTAAAATCACATTTGACCGTTATTAATGCAAAGTAATGAAAAATGGATGAGTATATAATAAATGAGGGGTAAAAGGAGAATAATGTAATAAATGTTTCATTGGTTATCTAAATAAACTAACATTTTAGGATAAATTCAAAATGCTAAACGGATTTATATTTTATGACAGACGTAATACATATGGAATCATCGAATTAGATACTAGTACTTATTGTATATCATCATGTGTAGGCACAACATATGCACCTTAATTTGATAGCACACATAATGGATCCAATGAACTGCTAACTAATACACGTACATAGAAACAATACATGATGATTTAAATTTATTTTGATATCATCTCAATCAAATGTTAGTGAAAAATAAATTAAAGAATGACACATTCTTATGTAAGTATAATACATTAATTGAGTTATAATTTAACACTTGAAGTGCAAGATATAAAAGAAAATAAACTTGAATTTGTTTTTAGTGTATTATTATACATGTTTCGTGACCGATAACTGACGAGACTAGTCCGTTCCCAGAAGTTAACGTGAAAAAATGAAATACTTGATATCATACGAGTATGTTTCTAGAAGTGAACATGACTGGATCTAATTATATTAGTTTCCGTTGTTAAAATTTGTGATATTAAGGTTAACATGATAAATCCCACCGGAATCGGGTTGATGACATGAGAATGAAAGAATATTAATGCAACCCGGTATACTGTAAAATCATATTATGTGTGTGGCCCAATAGGCTTCCGAATATGTTGGCCGTAGGCATAAAGTGCATTTTACTAAAATACCCTTCATACCTAACGATAACGAAATAACGTCTAGCAACACATCGTGACCCCCAATCATCATAACAATCAAATGCAATTGCTACTACCTTTCATGTGAAACAGTTACTGTGTAAATAGAATCTTATCGTTGTTACAATAGCCATACGGTCGTATCTCGAGTGTCAATACATTAACGACCGTATCTTATAATTAATCTGGATATCATGCTCTCTCGAAGTAATTCATTTACTCCCACTTTGCAAAGATTCACGAGAGCTAGACATTCCTTATAAGAAGGTCTTTTCTGATATTTACTCCTATTCATACGTGATTTCCGGACGAGCCACATGTATCCTACAGTATCACACCCAATCACTACCGCATGATCGCCCCATTGCTAGGGGAAACCATAATAGTGTCAAAGTACGACAATCCGCACCGTGATGTCATGAATACTCCGGTCTTGGGATAATTACACAACAGCCACATAGTGTGACACTTAATAAAGTAAGTGGGCCAGTCTAACGTACGCATTCTCAAATACATGTCCACGTACAGTCCAAGTGTCTCATCACTTTTATAGACGAGATCTATCCCCATCTTCAATAAGATAGAAGACATTTAATACGTGCTAGTCTAATCGTACTACCAATGTCCTGTTTGACAGCACATATGACTAGAGACATTTAAGTATCAAACCATTTAATGTGAATCGAGATCTCAAGAATCATAATCACTATTATGATTTCAATATCACGGTTTAATACTAAGGACGTTATCATATATATATACATTATCATAATTGGTCCGTTAAACGGACAAATATATAATAACAGATTTATCATTTATCATATGTATAAACATAAAGAAATAGTAGAAATGATCCAACCCGGTCGGATCTGGTCACACTACAAGAAAATCGGCTTTTAATGAGAGGAAATCCCGTCATTAAATGTTCGTTTCCTGTCATTAAAGGCTTTCAATGACGGGAAATTCCCCTTCATTGCCGCCTCCGCCGTTAAAGGTAATAATGACGGGAATCGTTTTCCCGTCATTAATTGTATAACACGTTCAATGACGGTATATTCCCATCATTAAACCTTGTTTTTAATCACGATTCATCCACTCATTATAGGCTCATTTCCCCTCATTAACTAACGATATAATCACAACACATGTCCTCATTAAAAGGCCATTTTCCCGTCATTAATTTGTGATTTAATGATGACACATACCCTCATTAATAGGTTATTTTCCCATCATTAATTTGTGATTTAATGATGACATATACCTTCATTATAGGGTCATTTCCACTCATTATACAATGGTTAATGAGGACAAGTCACCTTATTTTAGACTAAAATGAACCAAAAAAATAGAATAGGAACACTGCAAAAAAGAATCACAAGCCAAAATTACATGAAACATTAATTTCCAGTTTCAAATGTTCATTATCAAATACTAACTACAGCTTTACTTGGTGCATGAATGGCACTATCACCAATCCAAAAGAATAGAACAAGGAAATAATTTGTCTATAAAAAGAGTTGTATGTTCTGGGAAGCGATTAAGAGATAGAAACCAGACCTTTTGATTACCCAAACTCTTTTTATTTGCTTTCTCGTTCTTTCACCACACACATAACCTCCTTCTTCATCATTGAAACTTCACTGCTCATATTCATAGCTTGAACCTCCATTGCCTTTGTAAGAGTATCTAATACAAAACAGAATTCTAACTCACAATGAAAATGCGTATTATGTTAATATTGCAAAAGAACATGAAAATAAAACAACCACGAGTGCATCATGGATGTATTTAAGGCTTTGATACTTTTCATGAATGAATTCATATCAAATATTAAAAAAATGGTGTCCTGAATGCCACAAACCTATACATTTGCAACGGTGCCCAACTTTGGTTCCAATTCTACATATATTCTCTAATAACGTACTGTAAATAAACATAGACAATTAAAAATAAAATTTAATCAATATTATTATCTTATAAAGTTATCGAACAATATAATAAGTGTGCATATCAAAGAATATAAGCAGTGTGTCTAAAAAAAGGATCTAAGCAGTACATCCATGGAAAGTTGGAAACTTCTTTTCTTATTGATGCAGCATTGTTTACTAATAAGTATCCATACCGAAGGCATGACGCATCTTCTTTGCTTTCTCCATAAAAGCATGTTCTTTGCTTTCTCCATTTGATTGGAGCAATGCAATTTCAGCAGCAAAGCGATTCAACAGATCTCGTTCGCTCAAGCAGAAGATATCATTCTACAGCAGATCGATAAAATATTAAGTTCACTCAAAAACAGAAGAGAGAGAGAGATCATTATAATCCAAATTATTGTGCAGAATAAGTTTCTAAACCTGAAAAGGATCTTGGCCTAAAAATCTCAATAGATGACCAGTGTTTGCCCATATTAGAGCCAGAGGTACTCGCAACAATTTGGACAACCATTGCTCTCTGCATTTGTATACCAAGCATATGGTACTGCTTTGCTCCATAAGATTGACCACATACCGTGTCTAATGCGCTCGACATTCCAGTCTACTCAAATAATTAAGCAAAATAATAATAATAATAATAACACATTAACTACTCCCCCAAAAAATTTAATTTCATGTGCGAAAAAGAAAAAAATTCTCCAACATATGTAGTAGCGATGCAGCATAACAGAACAATAAACTGAAACTATTGAATTTTGAAGTTTCTATTGAGAAGCACATCAATATCATTTATCATTTTTCACCTTATAACCTGCCATCATTTTAGATTGAAAACATCTATTACATTTTCCACCTCTACTCATTAAAAACAAACACATGAATAAAACAAAATTAGACTTCCAAGACTAACTCATCAAACAATAAATAAGGGAAAAAGAACTTACCAGCAAGCTAAAGCCAATAACAGAGGCAAAAGATGAGGCCATGACAACAGCAGAAAGAGACAACTTGTCGAGGTGGCCAACGAACATAACTGATATTAACTGTAAACAAAATTGAAGAAGGCTCAAACAAATGAGAGGTCCATCATACTGCAAAGAAAAGCAATATCACAATCATATGCATATACATTACCTTCCAGAGAATCCCACTATACAAAAATGCATGCACAGCTCATTCAATAGATGCAAAATTATTCTCTTTCTACTAAAGTCAGGCAAGAAAAGAGCCCCTCCAGGTTCCAGCTTTAACCCTATTTACCAACCAAACAGAAGTATATCATTAGCATTGTCACCTCAATTTAATACCATATGAACAGCCTGAAGAACAAGTAGAGAAAGGAAAGAACCCAAAGAAAGTCAATCTAACTAACAAACTTTTTACACCTACCACTTAAATTTCATTGTAGCAAGAAAAACTAAACATGTAGAATCACTTACTGCATTGTCAGTACTGAACCATGCTATCAAAGACCCTAACTTATGGACTCGTTTTTATAACAAGTTATACTACTGTCACAACAAAGTGTCACAGCATTCACACTAAGCAGAACAAAGCATTGCAGGGTATCACAGGGCTGTCTCAAAGTATAGCAAAGAATAGCAAGCAAAGCAAGGCATAACAATGCATTGCAGAACATATCAAAGAATCGCAATAGCCTTTGCAATGCCCACAATGCTTTGAGATGTTTTTCTATGCTCATTGTGGCATTTCATTTTGACAATATCATTATGTTTCCATACCTGGCAAAATAAACCATGTCACCCACACATTGCTAAAAGAACCAACACCTATTAAATTCAAAAACATAACTTGCAACTAAACGGATAACCCAAATTCAATAAAAAAAGACAAATAAGCATGAATAGATACCTTTCTAATCTCCATGTACATTAAGACAACATCATAAGGTTAAGGTATAGATATTATTGCCTATGACTTCCGAATCACATGGGTCGAATGAGTAAACATGAACGATGCTAGAATTCACTAATATGCATACAACATAATCACATCAACGTTGATCATTTGATTCACATAAACAAACAAGGTTATTCCAAGCATAACGAAGACATAACCATAATATAAACTTATAAAGAACTTTCAGGATTAGAAGTCCCAAATAGATGCCTAAAAACAGGGCATAAAATGAAATAATATAAATGATTCAAGACAATATTTGCATGACTGGTAAAATCTGACATGACCTAATAATGCTACAGGTTCTAGATTACGAGGAAGACAGCAAGAAGACGGGAAAAGCACAGAAAACAGACAAAAATCACAGAAAATAGACAGGGAATAAGTAATTCAAAAATCAAACAAAATTCAATTCAATTAATATCAGCCGTCAAACCCTGCAAAACTTAAGCAAAACCCAAATCACCAAAACAAGAACAGGACTGATCAAAGAGCTAATGCTATCCACTCACTTTGAATCCCAAGAATGATAGTTGATACCAAGGGTAAAAGCTATCAAAACTGTTATTCAATAACTGAGCACAAGATGTAAAGTAGATCAGTCAAAACAGATATGTGCCTATTACAAAAAGCTGCAGATACAGTGAGTAACAACAGGTTCAACAAGGTCTTCCCAGAATTCAGCAAGTCACCAAAGCAGGCTCAGATAAAAGCATTCAACAGCAGTTTAAGGCACAAAATCAGAGCTTTAATAGCACGAAACAGCAATAAATCAGAGGCAAAATCGCTCAAGATCAGGGAAGATTCTAATTCAAATCAGTGTAATAAATAAAAATACGATATTAACAAGAAATGGACAGAAACTTCCCTGAAATAAGCACAAATTCGAAAAGGTCAACCCTTGATTTTGAACATGTTCAGAGATAAACGAAACGACATGCCATCAGAGAATAGTGGTTACGAATCTCGTGAATTGAAGCCTCGAATCAGCATTGTATCAGAGGAAAGGTCCGACCTTTCATAGTCAAACCTTCACAACGGCAAAAGACACAAACTCAGGGCGAGAAATCTGTTCTAAATCAGATAATAAATGGTAAACGATATATAAACAGGAAAGGATTCACCTTGCCACGAAAAGGACTGTGAATCCTTCAAAATCGCTAATTGAATGCTCCAAATCAAGCCCTCGAGATAAACACGTTGCTGAGACCACAATAGCATAAAATCCGGATCGAATCAGCAACCAGTCGCATAAAGATGGAAGCTTTACACCGATCAAACCTTCCTTAAACGTTATTGAAAACGTGGTGGCTCGAATTAAATTCACACGTAACTCTGTTCTTGCGAGAGATTGAGGATGAAAGAGATACAGAGAAGGGTAATCAGCAAATATTGAATACAGAAGATTTAGGGATTTGATTTGAATTTTTGTCCATATTAGGAATGGAGGAGGGAGGGTTCATAGAACAAGAAACGGTGGAGAGTAGAAGACGGAGGCTATGACTTTGACATTCAAAATGCCAAAATGAATTTAGGGTAAGGAACCTCGGGTGTCATATTAGGAATCAATGAGTTTGGGTTTTTATTAATGTGTTTGTTATTTTGTTAAAAAAATGTATTATCAAAAAATTTATACAAATAATGAGAGGGTTTTTTTTATTGTATTTTTAATGACGGGAAATAAGATTATTAATGACGGGAATTGAAATTCCGTCATTCATCAACAAATTAATTAGTGTCCCGTCATTATAAGTATCATTTAATGACAGTTTTACATCCTGTCATTAAGTTTTCGTCATTGAATCACAGTTTTCTTGTAGTGTCACCCGATTGGATTTAGGACACTATTTCAGCATCATATACGTTATGCAACCCAGATCAAACAAAAGCAAGTCAGGTACTTGTGTTGGTTATGCAGAAGCATGATATTTGTATATATGGCCCCCTCAATGTAAGGTTTTTGGTACATGTCATACACGTTATCAAGCTCAGATCAGAACAAAGAAAGTTGGGGACTTGTAGCAAGATCTCAAGCTGGAAGCTGGTTATTTATATACAACCGGAGGTACATCAAACTTCATGGTTTTCGACTATATGTAATTTTTTGTCACTACGCCTTCAAACCACACCGAGATGATAGGCATTTATGAAGAAAGTGGAGAATGCATTTGATTATTATCATTGACATGTTATTAAATCCGAGAAACTTATGTTTATTCATCAAGAAAGAGAAGGCAATCACATTATATGAGACAATGCAGCATGTATAGTTCAGTTAAATGGATGCTACATCAAAGGCAATCAGACAAAGCTTATTTCATCAAGATTCTTCATCAAATATGTTGTTCAGAAGAAATGTGACATTAATGTTCGAGAAATCATATCAAATGACAATACAATAGAATGATCATTAAACCACCACATGCCGCTACATTTGAGAAATTGATCTAGAAGACCGGAATGCTGTAATTTAGAGACCCGAAAATATGCTCATATTTGGGGGAGTAATACACAAATGAATGTTGTACTCTTTTCCCTTGATTAAGATTTTTTCCCATGATGTTTTTCCTTAATTAAGGTTTTAACAAGGCAGGTTCATTGTGTAGTGAACGTCCAAGAGGGAGTGTTATAAAGACACACGTAATATATGGATGTCCATTTTACGGTATTACATTAAGATATATTAAAGAAAATACACATGCTTATACTAAAAGTGCCACTACCCATATATGGCCACATAACTACATGTAACATGGCATGTACTAGCTTAGGACAAATGTACATCACATGTGGCATGAAGAGATATGCCTTTGATGACTAGCAAGATGAGTCATCAATTTGCTATCAATATAAATTGGCAATTGCTCTTCATTTATAGTGACAACCCTTATATGTATTTTCATTTGATGAAAAGGCATGTTTGTACATAGTAAATATAATGAGAATACTTCATTTTTTTAAATATATTTTGTTCTAATTTCATTGCTATTTTATATACATTTTATAACACATTCTACT
Organism: Gentiana macrophylla; assembly: GCA_026214975.1. Lineage (NCBI taxonomy): Eukaryota > Viridiplantae > Streptophyta > Magnoliopsida > Gentianales > Gentianaceae > Gentiana > Gentiana macrophylla. The sequence goes on from CM047813.1 coordinate 50,463,696, forward strand.
TAGTCTACATAATTGTAACGCCCCGTTCCTGGACACCGAGTCCTTATCCGGAAAAGGAAAGTTCGGCACGTATAAAATAAAATTAAATTCACTTTATACGTAAGCCTCTACTATGTCGTATCAAAAACAAGCAAACGGAAGCAAAAGACTCGGGTATAAAATTTCCAAACATCCAAGAATAGAAACAACATCTAAAGGTGGAAATGTAACTTATTACATTCAAGGAAAAATACGATATCCAAACGAAACGTACGATAATCTCAAAAGAAACGTAACGATACTACAAGTCTCGAAAGACCAAAAGTCTAAACAGTCTAATAAATGGATAACAAAATGAATAATGTAAAGTCTTCAATGAGGCGTCTTCAAACGTCATCATCAAACTCCTCCTCGTAAACAATATCTACCTGTTCGTCTTCTCATCCCCAAACACATAGAAAACATGCATTTGAGGTAAGTACAATGTACTTAATAAGAAATAGAAGCTATGATAACAGTTACAATTTATAAAGAAAAGATATTTAAAGGTTTAGTTGTTTATGTTTGACCGACTCAATCTAGGGTTCATCTCATGTCCATCAACATGAATTGACTAAACGTTTCTACTTAACTTATCTATGTTACAACCGCACTCAAGGGCACTACGCGTATCCACTTTTGGGACACTCTTGGCAACATATTAGTGGATCACACCAATATCCAAAGAGTCTAGAATAGGTAGGCTCCGATAGTACGCACACCTCAGTGAAGTCCCTCCGTACTTAGGGTTTTTTTGACCTACGGAGTTCTTCCACCTTCAGAGGTAGCACACACATCGCGATATAGACTGGTGCCTATCCAAGAGAAACATGTTGTTTAATCTTTTACTAGTCAAGTACGTATTTTTATTAGAATGATTAACTAACCACCTAAGTGTTTCAATTAATCTCCCTCACCTTGACTACTCTCTCCCTAGACCACTAAACATTAACAAGGCCTAGCAATTACACAGACATTGATGAATGCTAATTCATCAAAACACAAGCCTATCATGCTCTTCCGACGGATCCAAACTTCAACTCCCTTTAAGAGTACATTCGGTGCTTTAACTGAACGAATCAGAAGTTCAATTCAGGCTTGTTTAAGTTTAAACAATGATATCATATCATAAAATAGGGTTTAAAACAATAATAATGTGATTATAAAACCCGAAACCAAACTAGAATGATAAAACCGTAAAAACAAGGTAAAACAGGCCAGACGCCCGTTTGACCTCCTATGGACGCCCGTCCGAAATCAGACGCCCGTCCACTAAACCCCAAACGCCCGTCTGCCAAAAACAGCTACATCCTGAATCAAAAATCTAACCTCAGACGCCCGTCTGCCTATTGCAAATGCCCGTCCGGGCTACTAGGGTCTCGGACGCCCGTCTGCCTAATTCAGACGCCCGTCCGCCTGGGTTTTTCCCAAAACGCTAAATCTTCACGGCTCGATTTCTGAGTCGTTTATAACCTTATTAACATCGTTTTCAGCACAGTAAAACGTACAAACATATCTAATCATCCCAAGATTTACCTAGGATCCTTGATCAACGAAAAACACATCTTTTACTAGGATCTACACGTCTCGAAAACATAATCTAAACTTTACGAATCTTAACCGAAATCATAGGAAGAGTTTCTTACCTAATTGCAGCCAAAAACCAGATTAAACATCCATGAAAAATGCAACACTTCTTAACAATCGATCCCCAAGCGTTGTTCTTCTCACAACGATCCCAAATCTCTCGCTCGATCCAAAACGGTCGAAGCGTCATTTATTGTGAAAACTCTCCTAACCTTTTTCTCTTCTCAAAATTGGGGGAGAGAAGGAGATGAAAAACTGATTTCGAATTTGTGTCTAGGTTATGGGATTATTGTGTGTAATTTTCCTTAAATACCAATTTCCCATAAATCCCTTTTCCTTAATTGTCCTTTAATTACCAAAATCGAATAATCCCTTAAATATAAATATATATATATATATATATATATATATATATATATATATATATATATATATATATATATATATATATATATATAATTCAAAAATATATATATACATACTCTATTAAATACTTAACTCCCATAAAAGACAAGAAATAATAATATTTCACAAAATGACACGTCTGCCCCTTCCCGAAAATCGGAATATTACATTCCTCCCCCCTTAAAAGGAGTTTCGTCCTCGAAACTAGAACATACCTGGTAGATCCACGAACTCTTGGAATTCACTGATCATATCATCCTCAACTTCCCATGTTGCCTCCTCGGGTGATTGATTGCTCCACTGAACCAGAACCAACTAGATCATCCGTCTCTTAATCATCTTTTCCTTCCTGTCCAAGATCTTGATCGGTCTCTCATCATAAGCAAGATTGTCTTGTAGAATTTCTGGATCAATCGTAGTTTCAACATCATTCTTCGTCAGACACATCTTCAACATCGAGACGTGAAAAACACTATGGACCCTTAACATCGATTCCGGTAACTTAAGCTTGTAGGCAAACGGTCCAATCCTTTCCAGAATTTCAAAAGTTCCAACATACCTTGGACTTAGCTTTCCCTTTTTCCCAAAGCGTTTCACTCCCTTCATCGGTGAAGCTCGTAGATACACTCTATCACCGACTTCAAACTCAAGAGGTCTTCTTCTAACGTATGCCCAACTTTTCTGCCTGTCTTCTGCTGCCTTCAGATTCTTCTTAACCAACTGAACCCTTTCCTTAGCTTGTTCAACCATTCCCGGCCCTGTGATCTGTCTTTCCCCAACTTCATTCCAAAACAGCGGCATTCTACATCTTCTTCCATACAATGCTTCAAACGGTGGCATGCCTATACTTGCATGATAACTATTATTGTAGGCAAACTCTGCTACCGGTAGATAATCATCCTATGATCCACCTACTTCCAAAACACAAGCTCTTAGCATGTCCTCGAGTGTTTGGATGGTCCTCTCAGATTGTCCATCTGTCTGAAGATGAAAATCCGTGCTCAAATCCAACTTGGTTCCAAAGGCCTCTTGTAAACTCTTCCAAAACCGACTGACGAATCGACTATCTCGATCCGAGACTATAGAGATAGGAACTCCATGTAACTTCACTATATTATCCAAGTATAGTGTCGTCATCTTCTTCAAAGGCATATCAACCTTATACGGTAAGAAATGGGCAGATTTGGTCAATCTATCCACAATTACCCAAATCGCATAATGTCCGCCTTTTGTCCTCGGTAAACCGGTGATGAAGTCCATCGTGATCTTATCCCACTTCCATTTAGGGATATCCAAGGGCTTAAGCATTCCTCCTGGTCTTCTATGCTCTGCTTTCACTTTCTGACAAATGTCACACTCTGCAACGAACTTGGCTATTTCCAATTTCATCGAGGGCCACCAAAACTTCTCCTTCAAGTCCCGATACATCTTAGTAGCACCTGGATGAACTGCAAAAGCAATCCTATGTGCCTCTTCCATAACTCTCTGTCTCAGTCGCCAACATTAGGCACACACAAACGATCCACGGTACCAAAGGTTTCCATTCTTATCCAGGACATAACCCATCGTGAGGCTTCTCTCTAACAACTCGCTTCAAATCAACCAAAGTTGGGTCTTCATCTTGCTTCTCCCGAATATCATCCATCAACTCAGATCTTGCTAACAACGGCGCCACAAACTGTCGGTCCTCAATCTGATCAAACCTATTGATTTCCAGCCCATCTAACCTTTCTGCCACAACTTCAACACTTGAAACTACAAATATTGGTTTCCTGCTTAAAGCATCTGCCACTACATTGGCTTTGCCTGGATGGTACTGAATATCCAAATCATAATCCTTTACGAACTCTAACCATCTCCGCTGTCTCATGTTCAGATTCTCTTGTGTAAAGAAATACTTTAAACTCTTATGATCGGTGAAGATCCTGGCCTTAACTCCGTATAAGTAATGCCTCCAAGTCTTTAACGCAAACACTACTGCTGTCAATTCAAGGTCATGTGTCGGGTAGTTCTTCTCATGCACCTTCAACTGCCTAGATGCATAAGCAATCACTTTCCCTCCTTGCATCAACACACAACCTAAACCCTGTCCCGAAGCATCCGTGTAGACATCATAGTTATCAAAAATCTCCGGAACTGCCAACACTGGGGCCGTAGTCAACCTATCCTTCAAGGTATGAAAAGCTGCATCACACTCGCTAGTCCATTCGAACTTCACATTCTTCTGCATAAGCTTAGTGAGTGGAGTAGCTATCTTCGAAAAGTCTTGCACAAACTTCCTATAGTAGCCAGCCAAACCAAGAAAGCTCCTTACTTCTGAAACTGTAGTAGGTTTGGGCCGATTCTCAACTGCCTCAATCTTTGCTGGATCAACTTGTATACCATCTCCAGAAATGACATGACCCAAGAAACTAACTTGTTTCAACCAAAAATCACACTTAGAGAACTTAGCAAATAACTGATTCTTCTTCAAAGTATCCAACACTATCCTTAAGTGTTCCTCGTGTTCTTTCTCGTCCTTAGAATATACTAGGATGTCGTCTATGAACAATATCACAAACTTATCCAAGTATGGCATGAAAACCCACTGCATCAAGTCCATAAATGCAGATGGAGCATTAGTGAGTCCAAAAGGCATAACTAAGAACTCATAATGTCCATACTTCGTACTAAAAGCCGTCTTTCGGTATATCTGCCACCTTGATCTTCAACTGGTGATAACCGGACCTAAGATCAATCTTAGAGAACACTTTCTTGCCTTGCAACTGGTTGAATAGATCATCTATCCTTGGCAAAGGGTACTTATTCTTGATGGTAAGGTTATTCAATGCTCTATAATCGATGCACATCCTAATGCTACCATCTTTCTTCTTCACGAACAAAACAGGGGCTCCCCAAGGCGAAGTACTAGGCTGAATTATGTTCCTCTCAAGCATATCCTTAAGTTGAGCTTTCAACTCCTTTAATTCAGCCGGTGCCATTCTATAGGGTGCCTTAGCAACTGGTGCCGCTCCCGGTATCAACTTGATCTCAAATTATATCTCCCTATCCGGCATGTTTCCCGGTAACTCTTCCGGAAATACCTCAGGGTACTCTCTCACTACAAGAGTTTCTTCAAGCTTGGGCTTCACTTGTTCCACATCCACTGCATACAACAAGTAGCCTTCACAACCCTTATGACAAGCTCTGATTGCCTTGACCGCTGAAATTATCGGATGTCGCTTCTTACTCGGCTGTACACATTACCATGATAAGTCTTGTCTGATTTCCCGGGTATCTTAAAAGTCACTTTCTTCTCTCGGAAATCTAGATGAACAAAATTCTCGGATAGCCAATCTATCCCAAGGATTACATCAAAATCTGAAAAGTCTAAAATAGTGAAATCACTCTTGCATCGATAAGATCCAACTCGAACTTCCACTTGAGGTATCATCCTAGTTACCTTTGTTACCTTCCCTAACGGTGTAGTTATTTCCAAAGTGTTCCTCAAAGGTTCCGAGGGTAAACTCAACTTCTTAGCTACCTTGGTCGACATAAAAGTGTTAGACGCTCCCGTATCAAACAAGGCTCTGACCACTAGATTATCTAACATTATCACACCTAGGATTCATATTCATTCGTTTAAATAAAGTTACAGCATGAATAAACGTGCTATAAAATATCTTAATAAAATAGCAACGAGGTACCTGAGATAACATCGTCCTCTGGGTCTGCGTCCCTAGCATCAGCTGCAAAAACTCAGACTGGTCGGCTTGGGCCGCTTCTACCGTTTCCCTGGCCCGAATTGCCCTTGTTTCCTCTGTTTGGACATGCTCTAGAAAAGTTCCCTGGCTCTCCGTAAACGTAGCAACCATTAGTATTTTTCTTGCACTCCCCCGAATGATTTCTGTTGCACTTAGGACACAGGGGTGCACTGTTTGGGGCCTTAGCTGCGGTGGAAGACGTTGTCTTCTTGACGTTCTGCTGCGGCGCTCCCCGATAATTTCCCTGACTAGTCCCAAAGTTCCGCTTGTTTCCAATGACAATCGTGGCCTTCTTCTGAAGGTCTCAACCTCCAAGGCTTTATTATTCACAATTCGCCATGTTCCTTGTTGTAAACCCCAACATGCCAGACTGAATCTCATAAGCCAATCCTTCTTTGTACAGGGCCATCTTTCTTTCTTCCACTTTCATAAGCTCGGGATAGAACCGTCCCAACTCGTTAAACCTATTGGTATACTGAGATACCATCAAATGGTTACCCTGCTTGAGTTTCAAAAACTGACTCGCATTGTCCGCTTGTACTGTTGCCGGGAAGTAATCGTTGAAGAACATAGCTTTGAAAGCTTCCCAGTCTGTGACCATGCCATTGCTACCATGTGTAGCATCTATCCAAGCTTCTGATGCACCCAAAAGAAAACTAATCGCGGTTGTGTTATCTCGGTTTTGTGCACATGAATGTTCCTGCATGCCTTCTCGAAGCTCCTTATCCATTCCTCAGCCTTTAAATGTTCGACGTTTCCATAGAAGTTCTCAACCCGATTCCTTCTCAATCTTGTATACCAATCCACAGCCGGTGCTTGCTCAAATGCTGGTCTCACGGGTGGGTAAACCGGAGGATAGCCGAAAAACCGAGTCCTTATCCGGAAAAGGAACGTTCGGCACGTATAAAATAAAATTAAATTCACTTTATACGTAAGCCTCTACTATGTCGAATCAAAAACAAGCAAACGGAAGCAAAAGACTCAGGTATAAAATTTCCAAACATCCAAGAATAGAAACAACATCTAAAGGTGGAAATGTTACTTATTACATTCAAGGAAAAATATGATATCCAAACGAAACGTACGATCATCTCAAAAGAAACGTAACGATACTACAAGTCTCGAAAGACCAAAAGTCTAAACAGTCTAATAAATAGATAACAAAATGAATAATGTAAAGTCTTCAATGAGGCGTCTTCAAAAGTCATCATCGAACTCCTCCTCGTAAACAATATCTACATGTTCGTCTTCTCATCCCCAAACACATAAAAAACATGCATTTGAGGTAAGTACAACGTACTTAATAAGAAAGAGAAGCTATGATAGCAATTACAATTTATAAAGAAAATATATTTAAAGGTTTAGTTGTTTATGTTTGACCGACTCAATCTAGGGTTGATCTCATGTCCATCAACATGAATTGACTAAACGTTTCTTCTTAACTTATCTATGTTACAACCGCACTCAAGGGCACTACGCGTATCCACTATTCGGACACTCTTGGCAACATATTAGTGGATCACACCATTATCCACGGAGTCTAGAATAGGTAGGCTTCCATAGTACGCACACCTCAGTGAAGTCCCTCCGTACTTAGGGTTTTTTTGACCTACGGAGTTCTTCCACCTTCAGAGGTAGCACACACATCGCGATATAGACTGGTGTCTATCCAAGAGAAACATGTTGTTTAATCTTTTACTAGTCAAGTACGTATTTTTATTAGAATGATTAACTAAACACCTAAGTGCTTTCAGTTAATCTCCCTCACCTTGACTACTCTCTCCCTAGACCACTAAACATTAACAAGGCCTAGCAATTACACAGACATTGATGAATGCTAATTCATCAAAGCACAAGCCTATCATGCTCTACCGACGGATCCGAACTTCAACTCCCTTTAAGAGTACATTCGGTGTTTTAATTGAACGAATCAGAAGTTCAATTCAGGCTTGTTTAATTTTAAACAATGATATCATATCATAAACAAGGGTTCAAAACAATAATAATGTGATTATAAAACCTGAAACCAAACTAGAATGATAAAACCGTAAAAACAAGGTAAAACAGGCCAGACGCCTGTTTGACCTCCTATGGACGCCCGTCCGAAATCAGAGGCCCGTCCACGAAACCCCAAACACGACCGCCAAAAGCGGCTACATCATCCGAATCAAAAATCTAACCTCACACGCCGTGTCGCTTATTGCAAATGCCCGTCAGGCTATTAGGGTCTCGGACGCCTGTCTGCCTAATTCAGACGCCCGTCCGCCTGGGTTTTTCCCAAAATGCTAAATCTTCACGGCTCAATTTCTGAGTCGTTTCTAACCTAATTAACATCGTTTTCAAAGACAAGAAACGTAGAAACATATCTAATCATCCCAAGATTTACCTAGGATCCTTGATCAACGAAAAACACATCTTTTACTAGCATCTACACGTCTCAAAAACATAATCTAAACTTTACGAATCATAACCGAAATCATAGGAAGATTTTCTTACCTAATTGCAGCCAAAAACCAGATTAAACAGCCACGAAAAATCGGCAACACTTCTCAACAATCGATCCCCAAGCGTTGCCCTTCTCACAACGATCCCAAATCTCGCCTCGATCAAAACGGTCAAGAATCGCTTGATTATTGTGAAAACTCTCTAACCTTTTCTCTTCTCAAAATTGCATGAGAAGGAGATGAAAAACTGATTTCGAATTTGTGTCTAGGTTATGGGATTATTGTGTGTAATTTTCCTTAAATACCAATTTCCCATAAATCTCTTTCTCCTTAATTGTCCTTTAATTACCAAAATCAAAATAATCCCTTAAATATAAATATATATATATATATATATATATATATATATATATATATATATATATATATATATAATTCAAAATATATATATACATACTCTATTAAATACTTAAATTTCATAAAAAAGACAAGAGATAATAATATTTCGTTTTATGAAAATGATACGTCTCTGCACTTTTAGAAAATCGGAATATTACAATAATGCTTTTGCAAATTATTGGTGATAAGGAGATGTGAAATACTTAATAAAATTGCAATAAAAATATGGAAGAAGACACCGGCACTTTTTGTCTTGAACCTAAATAATATATATATATATATATATATATATATATATATATATATATATATATATATATATATATATATATATTGTGATGATCCTGATCCGGATATCGAGTCCTTAACCAGAAAAGGACGTTCGGCACGAATATAATTTAAATAAATCGATTACATACGTAAGCTTGACATCATCAACACCAGAACAAGCGGAAAACGAAAACATAGAATCGAGAAAACTTGAAACATTACAACAATGATCGACAAGTAACACAGGCTGCGACTAATACAACATCCCAAGATATAATACACAAGGTTGAATATCCATTCAACTATAACAATCCTTTAATTACAATCCGTAGGTACAACTATCTCAAACTTTTACAAAGGAAATGGGAGATTCTATATCATAAAGGGTATAAAAGTCTTTTTTTACGATTTTCTGTGACCCAATATTTTTAATGGGTCATGTTTTTATTGACATTGTCATTGCTAACAACAGAGTTCGGGGTCCAATCGAAGAGTATAACCGGAGCTATAGAGTTCACTAAGCTATGCTCGCTCTAATAACTCGCTAAGCTGATCCTCATGCACAAGGTGACTATATAAATAGAGTCAAGATAAATAATAAAAGGTATTTACGGTACTTTAAAGGTGTAATTATTTTTTTGAAGGTTAAAGGTGTAATTTTTAGTAAGGGAAAAAAGGTAAATGTACCGACCCCTATTTAAATCAAATTTCACCCCAAAACCCTTTTCATTTCTTATCCCAAGTTTCCTGCGCATCTTTGAGAGGAAAGAGAGTAAAGAAAAGAGAGAAAGAGAGGAGAAAAAGAAAAGGGAGAAGAAAAGGGATTTTTCACGTTTTCGAGCAATCCGACCGTCGAAATCACAAACCAATTACACCAATATGCTTCCCTTGACAAGAGATTAATTTTGATACAAGTTTTACTCCGATCGGGTATAAGTGTTTTTGGATGTTGTCTTAGCTTTTTAATGTTTTAAAGGTTTTGGTAATCGTAGAACTTCGTTTTGGTGGTAGATTCAAAGTGGGTTGCTTAGATTCTTGGAGATTCGCTTGTGGATCTAGGATTCAGGTGATGTTCTTGAAGTGTTCTTGGGAGCTTTTAAATCTTGTCCATGACTTGTAGAAATGTTAGATTTGATTGTTGTATGTGTTAGAAGTGTTTAGGATTCAAATTTTGTAGCTTTTTTACTTCAACATGTTTTAGAGTAATTTCATATCACTTTGACTTGAATTTCATGTTATATGGGTGTTTAGATCAAGTATAAAGTGATAGCAAATCTACGCGTGAACGCAGCGGAATTTAAAATTTATTTCCTTTTTACCAGGATCAATTTCGTTTAATACAATAAACACGTTAAGTTAGTAGATGGTGATTACCTCGCTTGATTTAAAAGGTTGACGCTTTGACCGTCTGAGAGTAGTAGTGCACGCAAGCCATCCATGTGTCCGGCCTCTATCAATATCCACACGAGCACCTCGCCGGAATCCTCCTTGGATAGCTACTAGAAAAATCCGGTTGCTAGACCGATAGCTACTAGAAAAATCCTCTCTAGCCAATCCTCCCGTAAATAGGGTGACCTGCGCTCCCTGTAGATCCCAATATGATTGGGAGAAGCTTCCTAGTAGATTGGGGAGAAAGAAAATATTTTACTAGTAAAATAAGGAAAATAGATATTCTAGATTTATCTCATTTAATTTAATATCTTATATTAAATAAATCCAAAATATTGTCAATATGTAATATTGATTATCTTTATCTTATTACCATAAATCAATTTATACAAATCTATTAATATATAATATTAATATATGATAATACTATTAATTAAATTGCACAATCCAATTGTATTTTATACACTTAAGATCTGTGCCCCAAATGCCAACAAACTGACATCCAGAATGTTCTTTAATTAATCAATATAATTAATATCTTGTATTTAATTTATTCATAATAAATAAATACCACCATATTAATTTAATCACTATAAAACTTTATAGTCAAGATAAACTTTCCTTATTTGGTTATCACTATAACCGCATTTCAATCCGCCTAGATGTTCTTATGTGTGTGACCCGATAGGCTTCCGAATATGTTGGCCTTAGGCTCAAAGTGCATTTACTAAAATACCCTTCATACCTAAAGATCACGGAATAGCTTCTAGCAACACACCGTGACCCCGATCATCAGAAGAGTCAAGTACAATGACTACTACGTTTCATGTGAACTGGTTACCGTGTAAATAGAATCCTATCACTGTTACAATATCCATACAGTCGTACATCGAGTGTCAAACATCAACGACCGTATCTTATAATCTGGATATCATGCTCTCTCGAAGTAACTCATTCACTTCCACTTTGCAAAGATTCATGAGAGTAAGACAATCCTTATAAGAAGGCCATTTCGGATATTTACTCCTAATCATAGGATACTTGATTTCCGGACGAGCAACATAAATCCTACGCATGCTTCAGTATCACACCCAATCACTACTGCATTATCGCCACATGGCTAGAGGAAACCTGAATAGTGTCAAAGTATGACAATTCACACCGAGATGCCATGAAGACTCCGGTCTCAGGATAATTATACAACGGCCATATAGTGCGACACTTAATAAAGTAAGTGGGTCAGTCTAAAGCACGCATTCTCTAATACACATCCACGTACAGTCCAAGTGTCTCTTCACTTTAATAGATGAGATCTATCTCTATCTCCAAAAGATAGAAGACATCTATTACGTGCTAGTCTAATCGTACTATTAATGTCCCTTTTAATAGCGCATAAGACTAGAGATATTTAAGTATCAAACCAATTAAAGTGAGTCGAGATCTCATCAACCATAATCACTATTATGATTTCTCTTTCACATTTTGACACTAGAAACGTTATCATATATACAACATCATAATTGGTCCGCTAAAAGAACAAATACATAATAACAGAAAACCATTTAATATATGTACAAACATAAGGAAATAGTAGAAATGAACCGACCCGGTCGGACCCGGTCCAACCCGATTCGGTTTAGGACACTATTTCAACAATCTCCCACTTGGCCTAAAACCAATCACTTGTACACACAAGACCAAGTTGAAATACAAGAATCTCATGCAATACTTGTAACCAGCCCTAAGCATGAACGGATCACTATCCGTGGGGACTCAGACTATCTTCATATCCTGCTCCAAATGATCAAGTCAAGAGGAACCGCCTCAACACACACATGCATCTCTGACGAGACCCTGGTCCTTACTTCAAGCAATGAATCCACCACTATATCAGCTATATAGTAAAGGTTGAAGAACCACACAAGGTTCATGATTTAACCTCTTAGATCCATGTACTACTCCCGTTGCGCCTCTAAGGCACTACTGTGTTTTGGCCCACTTGTAGAATCCATAGTGATCTCTAGCTAAGAACATTTCCAGCTCATTGTGTCACTTAATCAAAGTGACTGCAAACTTAGATTGTAGCTCCCACTATCTTCATAAGACTCAAGGTATACATCTGTATATCTACGTTTATCCATTTCAAAGTTTCAATAAACTAAGAAACCATCCTTAACACTTTTAAGGATATTCTCGACATATACCAGAATCACTTTCATACTTTCTCAAGACTTTCGTGTAGTATGAACATCTGGTTTAACTCACAACACTTATGATGGACCCTATTGCAGAAGCAAAGGGGACCTTCCGTAAGTATCATCTTTTACCTTATCTTTTAAGACTGACTAAAGGATGTAAGAGCTCAGATCTAAATAAATTAGATCTTTTCGCAGCGGATGGATCATGATCTATGAACTACATATCATAAATAAATGATCTAAACTTTCTACAAGGGGGTTTAGATCTACTTACCAATAGTCGGATGAGTAGCCTTGATCTTCCAACGTGCGTCTCCAAACGGCGGTTGGTGGACACCGAACCTTTGAATCAGAACCTCCTTGATATGCAACCAAGAAAAACTCTAAGTTTTTCTTCTCCTGAGACTAAGACAAGAAACGAATTCTTGTCTCATTTTTGCTACTATGGGGAACAGAATATGTGTGTTTAGGGCTCGAGGAGAACTCTCTTTTTATAGCCAAAGCCCAAGAGAGAAACCTATACCCAATCGGTAATAAAAAATAAAAGAGATAATTCTAAATATTATTATCCAATAAAAATAAGAGATAATTATAATCTTATAATAAGAAAATATAATTATCCTTAAAGTTAAAAGATAAATAATAAATAAATTACTTTCTTTTATTTATCCAATTAATTATTCAACAGATAAATAATTAATTACACAATATGTCATTATCCAAGAAAACTAATTTCTTGGAAAATCCAAGACATATGGCGCCACCTTAGTGCCCACCAGGCCCACATAAAATGTCTTTTATGTGTATCATATTATTTAGCCCAACTAAATAACATTTCGCATATCAATTAATGATCCCAGCCAATTAATCATCATTGAGGCCCAATAACAAGAAAACACTCGTATTATAGGAGCCACGTTGGGGACCATTGACCTATAACCAGTAGCTCCAATAATTAAGTAAAATATTCATCGAACAGAATATTCATACTTAAATTATTAATTCCGGGATTACGGCACCATAAACCCAAAACTGAACTCTACCAATTATAGATATATGCTTACACTCAACCCATCGAGTAAACAAGCATCCATTGATATAATCACTACATACGGACTAACCTTCCATAGACTGTCCATTCTAAGTGGGAAGTCTCCGTGAGCCCGACTCAGAATATCTTATCCTTATTTACCATTAACCCCCTAGTGATCAATTAGTTCACATATCTGACTAGTAGCTAATTAGTCTAAATATGAACTCGGTCGATCGATCATTTTCTTAGGGCTAACAAATAAGGGGATTGTCTCTCTACTTCCCGCAGGAAGGAATGGATTCCATGTCTGTGAAACCAGAACTACTCACTCATCAGGGAATAGTGCCAACGAGAAGTGACTTGGATCACATATCAAAGTGATTCGTAACTAACACATCAAACACCACCCCGAGACAAGCAGCACCCTGTGATCACTTCAGGATTAAGGTCAATCCATCTATGATCATCTAATGATTAATAAGTTTTCTTGATTACGAAATTATATCGAGAAACCCAGATTAAATCGGTCCAGTCCTATATGAATGACATCATATATAAATGCCCCCCCTTAGGTACCCTCTACCGACAGTCCGGATAAGACTATCACACCCTAAGGTGTTCTGGGTGCATTATTGGTGTTTTAATCATGAGACCCTAAACTCTGATTAAATTCACCACGGACTAACAGTTTAAGTATATCACCACTAACTCAATCCTCACGTGCATGCCATACACTGAGTTAAGCGGTTACATACTGATATACTTAGGGTTTGCATCAGTGTATCACTTACAAGCACAAAGCAAGTAATAAGGTGAGATAAATTCTGTTATCCATTATCAAAAACAATTACACAAATTGTCTTTCGGGCACTACATCTAACAATCTCCCACTTGCAAGAAATGACAAGCAACGATTGTTTTTAGAGCACACCCTTTCTCATCTTATTCACAACACTCTCCCAGTTGCTCTAAAAGCAGATGAGACATATCCTTCAATCCTGTACCCTCTAAGTACTCGACTTGGCACACTGATTAGTTAGGTTATCGGCTCGAGACGATCTTTAGGATCAAAACGTCGCCGGTCCATCTATTCAGGCGGTACTTTCTCTCAATATGCTTTTGACCTCTAGTGACTGACAAGATCCTTCTAAGCTATCTCTTTACTATTTTCACAATGAATTGATATCGGCTCACCAGACCTGGAATTACTCCTTGATCAGGAAGGAAATTCCTAAGTTATTTCGCCACTCTAGCTGCTCCGAAAGCTGCTACGTTTCTGATTAATTAAAGTCGAATTGGCGGTGCTAGATTTCTCCAGACTATAGCTCCTTCACAATGAGTAAACATTGAGCCCGAGATCATCCCAACGATCATCCTTAATCTGACTATAAGTCGGAATCAGTGTAGTCAACCATATTCAAGTTTGCACCCGAATATACAAGCACATTACTCCTCGTTCTTCAAAGATACTTGAGGACGTACTAAACCGATATTCAATGCTCGAATCCGAGATTCAACAACTATTGACTTGTGATAACTGACTTTCCATTATCCAAGAGAGACTTTATCCCATTTTCTCTTTATCCGAAGATTTAGAGAATCATTCCTGAGAGGTAGGGTAGGACTACTCTCATTGAATGTTGCATACGTATATGCAAGATCATCTTAACCAATAAGACGGATGGGATAGCCAATGACTCATTCTTGTGAATTTGACCGAATCAAATTCTTAGAATATAGTCCAATTCTCTCATCCAGAGAATCTTGGCATGTTAGTTTCCGACTTCAGATAGCACACCCATGTTGTTTCCAACCGTTGCCGTGTTATCATTCATGAACACTAATACTACTACTTTACCAATATTGACCCATTCTACGAAAGACTTATCAATATTTTGGTCAAGTCCACATATTCTAAAACAAGTGATTTTTAATGACCGAGAGGTTCTCATAAATCCACAAAGGAAATTATTCCCGGCAGTCAACCTGCCATTTGTCCTAACCAAGACCCTTCTGTTCCGAATGAATCCAGACTCCGTGTTTTGGCAAGAAAGTCTCAGGGAATCACCCCTATTTTCTGCTCTATAACGAAATCTAGCAAGACTGAGTGGTGAGAGAGTTCAAGGTCCGGTTAAATCTCTACTAGTCTGGGAATCACCCCTAGACCACTCAGCTTAGCGCTGAAAGTTTAAACTTTCCTATTCATTCAACTCGTTTCCGTGTAGATCCAATTGCTCCCACTAGGCCTAAGACACTCAGGTGGTTCTACAAGAGGCTGAACAGAACTGGAGTACCAAAACTCCATTCACAGGGTTAAGGCTTTCAAACCTACTTCTATGATCAAAATCCTATACAGCCCACAAAGATCCATAGGTTATCAATCACCCCAGCATACTGTAAAGTCCACAAAACCACAATGGGTCAACGGTTAAACCATACTCCCACTACATTTTGGGCGGATTGACATTCTGATCTAGTAGTATTTATCAGTGTAATCACCAACAACCGATGTTGGATGTGGTCTGATTAAATCAGATAGTAACTACCTTTGGGTAACCGTACTCCAAGTTTTAAGGCTGTTACTTATAGATTCTATCAGAAGGCTTGTGATAGTTCAACCGTACTTTTCGATCTCAAGAATCTTATAACCAACCTTCACTAAATCACAAGAAGATATTTCACTAACAATCACAATGTGAATGTATCATAAAATCTCTCGATCCTACCTTCAAGCATTAAGTGCTAAATGCCTACATTTACGGAAGTGGTGTGAACCGAATTCACTCCTTATCCATAAATTCACTTGCATCTTCTAGGTAGACTTCTCGGTTTATATAATAATGTTAACCGTTTATTTTCAACCAATTATCTTAATCGAGTTTAGAAGTGTATTGTAGAACATCAATAACTATATATGGGGCAAGTCTATGGTTCCTTCCTCAGTGAAAAACATTCCACTAGGAGGCAGGCCGAGCATCAGTCCCAAGACTATGTAATAGCCAATTTCTGAGCATGGAATACTCTATTCTCTGCTAAAATCAGAGACTCGTCCTAGTAGTCTTTAGATAAACTAAACCGTGTTTCGAGTAGTTATTAGACAAAATGTCACCACTCAAAACCTCCCATTAGCTTGTATCTCTCACTAGACCCCGAAGGTCATTATGAACAAGCTACGTTACTTCTTCAGATCTATTACCATTTCCCAATTGAAAGGAAGCTTAGTCATTGTTCCTTTGAGACAGTGTTCCGAGAATGGGAGATAGGAATCACCCTCAGCCAGTCGTTAGGTCTTATCTCTAGGATATATGCACTAATTGATAGATTTTGAAGAATCTTTTATCTTAATATGGAAACCATTCGCCTATAATAGTTTAAGATGTGTTACTTATACATTTTCAGCATTTCTTAGTGGTTCTGACTTTATCAAACAAAAGTCCAAGTTCCAAAATCGTACAAATGTCATTTTCACTTCGCTTAAGGCAACTGTAGTATCGAGATAAAAGTGAATCCATTTGTTCCATCGAATCTGAAACAAAAATTAAATTTCTTCGATATTCAATTATTAGAATCCGAAATTCTATTTTCTTATATCACTCCCACTATTCTAGTCGAAATAACTGCCCGTTGTCCACTCTATTAATTGTTAATGCACAACTACCTTGTTCTTCCAAAAGAACATAGCTCCCGATTCCAGTTACGCGGTTAAGAAAGTCCCTAGGATTCATTGGTTAGTGATCCGAAATCACTTTCCTTATCCTAATATTTCGGTTTAGCCTGAAACTTATTTAGTTTAAATGATTAACACTTGTAGACATTCTTTCCCATTCTTGACTTTCCTTAAAAGGAAATAGTCTTAAACTAGCAGTTCGTTTGAGTAGACACTTCTCGTGAACTGTGGGATGTCTAGTGAAAGCGTTACCCAGTTGGACTAATTTTCTAATAAATCAGAAAAACATAAGATTAAAGCTCCCACTAGTTTATCGGTTCCAAATACCGTCTAACTAGCAACACTTTAATTTATGATTCTCCAATTTTTCTATTAGAAAATTTCTCGTGTAGTATCTACACAATTAAAATTCACTAGAAGAATTTTACCGTCCCAATCATCTTTCAAACTAATTACAGTTGTCTCTCGTTCAACACGAGTGACAGCAGTGACATATTTATTTACGTCACTTAAGTCTTGAAGGCTCAAGAGAAATATCTCTTCCGAAAGATTAATCGCATGTATGATTAATAAGTACAACGTTCTAGTTACTTATCACTTTTAATGAAGTCGTTACTAGTCAATTTAAAACATACACTAGCAGTCTAGTACCCTATAGAGATATATAAATTATTGTAAATAAAATTGACAGAAAATAAATCCAAATTATACACTACTAATTGATTTTAGGAACTATAAACTAATGCATAGTCTATCCTACCATTCCAAGGATTTAGTCTCACACCTCAGTGCCGCCTTAGGGTAGGTCAAAGAGGTGACGACTAAATTGAGATCAACTCTCTCGATGATTAAATGGAATCGAACATCCAATTTTAATCCTCGATTACCTCTCTTTTTCAGCCAAGGTATTACCAAAAATACCCATAATGAGTGTGACCCAATGTTTTAGATTTTTAGGTAGACCCCGAGTGTGCCGCCTTAGGGTCGGTCAGTGACCCGACGAGTACCCAAAATCCTATCCTTTCGGAGACCAAGCCTTGAATTTTGATAGTGGTGAAGGCCTTTCTTAGGAGGCCGGTCCAGGCCGTAACGCAGGCGTCACCATTCTCTCACGTTGCTTGTGTCAACAAGAGGCCGTGGGGTCGGCCGTCGCCTTCCCATTGTTGGTCCCTTGAAAAGGCTTTGGTTAAGTTTAGAGGGGGTGAATAAACTTAACACTTAAAACTTTTGGACTTAACAAACTCAAAGAACTTTAGCGACTGCGATACTTGATGAGTCTCTTTGAAATTGATGAGTCTCATTGATCGTGAGTTTCTTGAATTTGTGCAAATGGAATTGTATCAAAAATTAAGCCTTATTACTTGTTGTTAAATATGATACCAATTATTAGATACTCAGTAGTGTGTGTGTGAATTCAGTAGCTAGATTCAGTAAGTTGATGTGTTAGATAAACTAAGTGTAGAATATAAATGCAGAAATAAGTAGGCAGATTTTATAGTGGTTCCAGGTGGTGTAATCTGTCACCCACTCTTCTCTGTGATGTTGGAGGTAATTCACTAGAGATCTTTGATGTAGCTGTTACAAAAATCCGTAAGTTGCTTGTCCTTCACCAATAACGATGGCTTCACAAACTGAACACTTGGAACATGTAGGATTGCTGTTCCAAAGTCTTCCACTGGTCCTTGAAGGGTTGGATTGCCTCTTCACCAGCTCCACCGCAACCAACAGTCTTTCACACCCAAAGATTCTTCACTGTCTTCAGTAGATTTCTTGTAAAAGAAAGATTGAATCAAGTAAGTGATTCAGCTTTCAGCAGCTTGATCAGGATGATATGATCAGCAGCTTGATGTCTTCAAGTGTGTAAACTTGATGTAGCTTGAATGCAGATTACACTTGAAGAATTTCTCTGGATCAGTAGATTAAAGCTCAGTTGGGTCAAGAGAGTGTTTTTCTTGATCAGAAATGGAAGCTCAGGATTATCTATATTTTTCTATTAATGTTCATCACTTGTATCTGAATTAGTAGTCCTCTATTTATAGGTAGGAATCATTGTGACTTATGTTTGAAATTCAAACATAGCCGTTTCAGATTTGTCCCATTTGACTTGCTTTCTGTCTCTGTTCATAGTACTGACACAGTCAGACTACTTTTTGACAGTCTATAGTCTGTCCACCCTTTGACTTGTATCTATTGGTTAAAGGTCTGAATCTTTCCAACGTCCATTTGATCTTAACCATTGATTTGTTTGATAAATGAGAGGTTGTTAGCTGTCCCTTTCTTTGTAATCTTCCAATGTAGCTTTTGAATAATCGAAATATGTGTCCAGCAGGTTCCTGAGAACATAAGCCTGCTGATATACACATCAGTAAGCTTATCCTTATTTTGTTGTGTTTAAAAACACTTAAGCTTACTGTCTTTTATCTAACTTTTATTTCTGAAGTTAGATTACACATTTTTGCATATAACTAAGTTCCAATCACCACTTAACTTGTGGAACTTAGACCTTGTACATATGGTATATGTAATCAGTTTAGGTCATCACAGACTTCCCTAAATTCTGATTCCATATCCTTGACTTTAATCACTAAGTTTGATCCCTTAGCCTTCAATTACTGAGTTTGACCACTCGACGCCTTGATCTTCTTCCAGAGTTCCCGACAAGTCCATCGACTCGGCTACCCCACTTGATCTAGACTAGTCTGCGATGTAAGTCGGTGACTTTTACAACTGATGCTTGTTTGATCAAACCTATACAAAATCAAACTCTAATAAACCTATACATTTGATCTAGACATCTTTTTGCCTTTTCTCTATAACATCTAGTCTGGCACTCATCACTAAAACTTAAAAATAAGTCCAACACCCGCTCCCACTCAATATTTTTGAAAAAATGGTGGGTTTACTGATTTCGTTTTTGGACTTGATGTATCTTTAAGGAACAATAGATCATGGGCCCGAATGGTGTCGGTTATGTGGGCTAGCCCACCCGACCTATTCGTTGGAACATATGTGGCTGTCGGATGGATCAGGGCTAGGGGATTTCCGTTGAGCCTTAGTCGCTCGTCGAATAGCTTAGCCTTGCCAGACCCCCATGCAAACGCCACACATGGAGGGTTAAGTCGATCAAGCCGTGTCTCAGTTGACCACCCATCCATGGTTTGACCATTTTCGAACCATATTCGCCCATAATTCTTCAAGACACTACGGACAAAAAACGCAATCTCGTCGAGGTTTCGGGATTTTACACCCTATGCTTTCGCAAGGTGGGATTCACCGAGAATCCATCACCTAATCATGAAGATTGACAAAACCCGGAATCCTCGGTTTCCCTAATTAGTTTCTAATTAATATCATACAATTAATTAAAACTAATCGCATGTTGTATACATGCCTAACTAATTCATCGAATTAATTTCTTCATGTATATGCGTATGGAGTGGAATTCATGATATGATGCATGTCATGGAAATTTTCCGGTTCTACGTATACATCCTAAGCATACATACTAGTGCGGAAAATAAACAACAAGATGGACCGTTGGCACCCCCGTATCTAACCTATTAGAAAATAAATAAATAATCCCTAACTAGGGTTTACTAGTTTCTAATACTATCTGCTGCTGATCCGTTTCATCGATGATCGGGCATCCAAACGAACTCTGATTGTCACGAAACTTTGTGGGCCAGTTCTTCACTCCTCTGCTTAAATATGGACGGTTGGATCCGAGTTTCGATGGCCCAATTTTCTCCAGCAATCCGCCGATCCAGCTGCTGCATCTGTTTATAAGCTGCGCGCAAAGATGTCTTCCGTAGCCGATCGGGCATCGAGACAAAACCCGATCAACCTGAAATTTTTAGGGCTTGTTCATAACTCCATGTTAGTCAATCTGAACAGTCGGATATTTCTCTCAACATTCCAACTCTTCCAGAAATTCGACGAACTCAAAGCTAGGGTTTATATGGCTGCTGTGCTTTTCTGTTACAGCAGTAACTTTATTGCAGCGATCTAATATCGAGACGGACTCCGATCGACACCAAATTTTGAGGGCTTGTTCATAAACTTTTGATATTTATTCTGACCAGAGGGATTGTCGTTTCAACGGCTCAATCAACGGAAAAACAGAAAAACCCAACAGAAACAAAAACAGATCTATTTCTAGGAAATTTAAAATTACATCATCAAATAAATTACAAAATTTCCTATACTCATATAACGAATTTATATGAGTTTACAATAGATCAAATGGGAAAACAGTGCCAACCTCAATCCATCTCTTCAACCACAACAACCAATCACATGCAATTCCACTCCTTTTAATTCGTTTATCTATGAATATAATTCATAGATCGTGGAACCTGGCTCCGATACCACCTAAAGGATGTAAGAGCTCAGATCTAAATAAATTAGATCTTTTCACAGCGGATGGATCACGATCTATGAACTACATATCATAAATAAAGGATCTAAACTTCCTACAAGGGGGTTTAGATCTACTTACCAATAGTCGGATGAGTAGCCTTGATCTTCCAACGTGTGTCTCCAAACGGCGGTTGGTGGACAACGAACCTTGGATTCAGAACCTCCTTGATATGCAACCAAGAAAAACTCTAAGTTTTTCTTCTCCTGAGACTAAGACAAGAAACGAATTCTTGTCTCCTTTTTGCTACTATGGGGCGCAGAATATGTGTGTTTTGGGTTCGAGGAGAACTCTCTTTTTATAGCCAAAACCCAAGAGAGAAACCTATACCCAATCGGTAATACAAAATAAAAGAGATAATTCTAAATATTACTATCCAATAAAAATAAGAGATAATTATAATCTTATAATAAGAAACTATAATTATCCTTAAAGTTAAGAGATAAATAATCAATAAATTACTTTCTTTTATTTATCGAATTAATTATACAACAGATAAATAATTAATTACACAATATGTAATTATCCAAGAAAACTAGTTTCTTGGAAAATCCAAGACATATGGCGCCACCTTAGTGCCAACCAGGCTCACAGGAAATGTATTTTCTGTGTATCATATTATTTATCCCAACTAAATAACATTTCGCATATCAATTAATTAGCTCAGCCAATTAATCATCACTGAGGCCCAATAACAAGAAAACACTCGTATTATAGGAGCCACGTTGGGGACCATGGACCTATAACCAGTAGCTCCAATAATTAAGTAAAATATTCATCGAACAGAATATTCATACTTAAATTATTAATTCCGGGATTACGCCACCATAAACCCGAAACTGAACTCTACCAATTATAGATATATACTTACACTCAACCCATCGAGTAACAAGCGTCCATTGATATAATCACTATATACAGACTAACCCTCCATAGACTTTCCATTCTGAGTGGGAAGTCTCCATGAACCCGACTCAGAATATCTTATCCTTATTTACCATTAACCCCTTAGTGATCAATTAGTTCACATTTCTGACTAGTAGCTAATTAGTCTAAATATGAACTCGGCCGATCGATCATTTTCTTATGGCTAACAAATAAGGGGACTGTCTCTCTACTTCCCGCAGGAAGGAATGGATTCCATGTCTGTGAAAACCAGAACTACTCACTCATCAGGGAATAGTGCCAACGAGAAGTGACTTG
Source organism: Gentiana macrophylla (assembly GCA_026214975.1). NCBI lineage: Eukaryota > Viridiplantae > Streptophyta > Magnoliopsida > Gentianales > Gentianaceae > Gentiana > Gentiana macrophylla. The sequence continues at coordinate 50,486,469 of CM047813.1, forward strand.
GATCACATATCAAAGTGATTTGTAACTAACACATCAAACACTACCCCGAGACAAGCAGCACCCTGTGATCACTTCAGGATTAAGGCCAATCCATATATGATCATCTAATGATTTAATAAGTTTTCTCGATTACTGAATTATATCGAGAAATCCAGATTAAATCGGTCCAGTCCTATATGAATGCCATCATATATAAATGCCCCACTTAGGTACCCTCTACCGACAGTTCGGATAAGACTATCACACCCTAAGGTGTTCTGGGCGCATTATTGGTGTTTTAATCATGAGACCCTAAACTCTGATTAAGTTCACCACGGACTAACAGTTTAAATATATCACCACTAACTCAATCCTCACGTGCATGCCATACACTGAGTTAAGTGGTTACATACTGAGGAGCTCCGTTTGGTTTCGGACTGACTGGATCCATTTGGATCCAAGAAAGAGAAATAATTATAAAATATAGTGATGTAATGATGAAAAAGTTGAAAAATTGTATTGAAATTTGTGTAGTTAAAGTAATGATTGTTGATTTGAAATATTATATTGAAAAAGTAATGGTTAAATAGTGTAACGAGTGTATAAAGTGATGGATTAATATTATTTTATTTGTTGATGTTGATTGATTGATGAAAGAATTTATAATAAAATAATAAAATTAATAAAATAATAATAAATAAGTTAGTGGGATGAATAAAATATTGGTTTGGGATCCAAATGGATCAACCTAGTCCCAAACCAAACAAGGGCTTAGGGTTTGCATCAGTGTATTACTTACAAGCACAAAGCAAGTAATAAGGTGAGATAAATTATGTTATCCATTATCAAAAACAATTACACAAATTGTCTTTCGGGCACTACACCTAACACTGACGTCCTATCATAGATAGACCTCGAGAACACTAGCTAGCAGTGTATCTTGGCGTGGTCTATGCTAAACTTCTTTAGCATCTCATATGTGCAAGTGAACTGTGATAACCAAGCAGTATCTAAACCTATCACTATAGAATCTTATTTCCAAAATAAGAACAGCTACTTCCAAGAACTTTCATAAAGACCTTGAGCTACCAAACATTAAATGACAGTGATATGGGGTAAAAACTCTCGAGAAGGATATGCAACACCTTACTCAAAAACGGTAACACTCCCACTAACCCTTCTGCACATTAGGCATATCTTTACTTTTGATCAAATCAAACTCCTTTGATTCTTAAAGCAAATAACTTATACAAAGGAACTTGTTTGAGTCCATAAATGGATCTCGTAAGCTTACACATCACGCTATCGTCTACGAACATCAAGCCTTTGGCCCAACGTTTTCAACACTATCATATGGCCATGATACGTAGCTACAACAAGCACACCTCGCAGCCCTTCTGCCATTAACTCAGCCTAACAGGTAATCGTATTACCACCATGTTAGTATTTCATAATGACCTACCACACCTTTCAGAGACATTCCCTTCAGGTAAGTCAGACTGGGTTCATAACCCCGTTGTCACACATGAAATCTACTTCAGACATCATGGCTCCAAGCCATGTCTCTTAATCTTGCCTTTCAAGCATTCTGGCATAAGTCTCGAGATCTTCATACTTCAAGATGAACATAGTAGTAGCCTTTTCAGGCTTGTGGTTATGTGACTCACAGGGTACTTGTGTGCATTGAGCAGTGTCCTGCACCTTATCACTATAGGGTGCCTGCTCATGTTCCAATGGTTTAATATACCTTTGTGTTTCTCAAACTCTTTTGAGATCTAAATTTACTCCTACTATTTCTTTTGGAAAAAACACTTCCTTTAGAAGACGGCATGTTTGCAGACAAACACTTTTGCTCCACTGGTATGCGAATAATATCTAGCGTACTTGCTAAGATATCCCACAAAGTTTCACATGTCATACTAGGCTCCAAGCCTTTCAGACACTGTCTGCCTGCTAGAAGCGCGACAACCCTAAATCATTGGTTAAGATGGATTTAATGTCATCGTATTCCATATCTGATATGGAATTTATTCAACATTCATTCTTTTGAACTCGGGCACTATCCCAAAATAGGTAAGGGATACTCTGCATGGCTTACTTTGCATCTTTATCATATAAAGTGCTATATCCATTTTAGAAACACAATCTAATTGCGTATCCCAAAAATGGAATCCTTCAAGGTAGAATCTAATTCTTTTTCAGACGACTTCTGAAACACCCTTCAGGTATTAATTGCTTCAATCCAATTGAATATTTATTCCTAAGCAGTTCATTAATCTCATGTTCGTACCATCTCGAACTTTTTGGGCTTTCCGAATTTTGCACTTCACTGAGTACACTTGACTATTTCAAAAATAGACATAAAGAGCAATAACAATTATTTATGGCATTTATTGTGACAAGCTAACAAACATCAATATGTTTAGGCTTTAGTCAATATTCTAGAATTTATAACCTTTTTCATAAAAGGGTATTTTAGTCTCCTTTAGATAAGATACGTATTACTCACATAATTCATAATCACATAGTTTAGACATCATCAGAATGACATTTGCTTACACGTTTCTCATCCATAGGGATTATGTCTAGAACAACCATAAAATATCAAGGATAACATCCATACAAATTTAGTTTAGATTACATCACCTACATCAACTATATAGTGACACCAATCTAGTATGTTAGAGTTAGTGACCGGGCAACTTTATCAGAATAACATTTATTCCTAATAATTGAATTTGTCCACTAAATCCTGACGGATAGCAAAAATCGCATTCATCATAAGAACCGGAACATAATAAAATTTATTTAGTTCCTTAACCAGTTACTAGATTCGGAATACAATCTGAAAAATGTTTAAACGTTTGCTTCATTTTCCGTATCTTAGAATATTCTGTATTTAATCTTACTAATTTAATCATACTCGCAAGATATCATATATTTTAGAGTCGACTTGAGCTTAGACAGATTCATTTCAACTTACATGCTTAGAATAGAGACTTCGATAAGTTATCCTATTTAAGCACATGCCTTAACTTTTCTTTTTAATCCTTTAAGCACTTGTATATATTTCTTAGTTTAGTCTTCATAAGACTTTAAGAAAAATCACATGAGCTATGTCTTTGATCTTCTTTCATGAACAAATTCCGAAGTCTATTAATTGGTTTATTAACTTTTTGAATCATATTCAAAACATGAGCCATTTTAACTAACCTTCAAGCAATGATTAAAGAATTAAGTCGATACTTAGATCTTACAATTTTGAAAACAACATTTCTAAAATTCGTTGTGGTTATTCACATTTAACACATCTATTATTTGAATTAATTGTCGTCGTATGACATAATGACCCATTGGACATCATCATATCCAATATATGATTAATTCGTTGAAACACATTTCAAGTGATTCAATCATATCATGAGCTTCCGTTTTGACTAGTAATTAAAGTCTTAGAGCACTCCATCATATATGTAGTCTCCTTGTCTTTAACTACTTTAACGTAGTTGCTCGTGTCATTGCTTATTTTAAAAGGATTAAAATTACTTAACCTTGTTTGAGAACGTTTCTCAAAAGGTAACAGTCATAATTTGGTTTTAACAATCGAGAATAAAAACATAGAAATAAAAGTTTGCTAGAAAACTACAACATAAAAATAAAGATAAAAGAATGTTGTTGTTTATACATGCAAAATCAAAAATGGTCTTTTGATTTATGATTTTGCTCCCAATAGTCAACTACTCCCAAATGACTTTCAAGAATTATTTTCAAAATTCTTTAGTGCTGAGATCCAATCTAGTTACCTCGATTCCCGGCGGTAGACGATCAACCAAGATAATTTCAAAAGGTAGGTAACTTTTTACCAATCACATCTCTATGTAATTCTCAGTGGTTGACTAGTCAACTCTTTGATAATGCACATCACTATGTGTTAGTCAACCCCTTGTATCTAAAATTAGACGGTCCTGACGGTGGCAAATCACCGCAAAATTTTAGTTAAGTCATAACCCAATATTCGCGAGATCTCATATGATCATGTCTCAATAACGACGATACACCCGAGGTAGGTCAACTCCCGGTGGTGGTCGATCAGTTGGGTCCGAACAAGGGCTCTTCACCGTCGTTATAATATTGGGAGACAAAAGTTCGACTTAATTTTAGTTGCGGGAGTATTTACAAATTAATTCACTTAATTAATTTTAATTGTGGTCTCATCAAATATATCTATCTCTATAGACATACATCCTACACATTCATCTAGATCGTACCTAGTCATGCATCTATCGTATCGTATAAAATAAATACATGCACAAAACAAATAAATGTATAAAGTAACCGGTATGATCATGGACTTTTCCTATGTGCGGTTTCGAATACAAACTGACGAAACCGCGGGTCACAATCTAAGGGTAGCTGCAACCGCCAATAGGATCTCTATGTCTTCTTTATTTGGCCTCCATCTTCTGCTCCATTCTTGTTACATAAAATTTTATCAAATAAAATAAATACATCCGCCGCATACGGGGGGGAGCTAACGGCAATGTGATAAATGCAGAAAATAAAACTACGTCACGTTCTTCATAACGGCCTAGGACAAATTAAAACCAACAGAAAAATTAAATCATTCACATCTAATCTATTGGTCGAGTCTATGATCAACCGGGGTCCATATAATCATACTATATCTACTATATCTGATCCATACAATAAAATCTTATGAAAAAGATAAAATCTAAATTTTCCAACTTGCGTCTTAATTAATCAATTAACGTTTAATCAATTAAATAATTTTATCTAATCAATTGACAAATTAACATTATTAATTAAATGATTTTAACAGAAATAAAATTACCGATTAATTTTAAAATGATTTCTATTTTAATTTTATTAACTAGAACTATTCTAAAATAAAATCAAAAATAAAATAGGTCTCTTTCGTTTCCATTTCTTTTGATTCTTAATCAAAAGAGATGTTTTTGGTTTCCAAAACCAAAAGGCAACAACCTAGGTCATTACCAAATATTTGATAAAGGGCTAGGTTAACCTTAAAGGGATGCATTTGGTTTCCTAAACCAAAAAGCATCGACCTAGGCAATTACCAAATATTTGGTAAAGGCCTAGGTTAACCTTAGGTCCACAAAAGTGGTCCTTAGGCCTAACCATTTTACTCAACAAATTGAGTGGTGGTCCTTTTCATGCCATGTGGCATCCCAACGGTCCAAACTATTTGTACCATTAGTTGGCCGCATGATATCAACTAAACAACAAGAGATTTTATATTTACCATAAAAATTCACAAAACAACAAAATTCGATGTCCACCAAAAGACCACTTGCCACCGCCAGCAACCCTAGGGCCGCCGCAGCCGATGGGGATGATGAGGTGGGGGCCACCGCTTCGGCCGAGCAGCCCTACCCGAATTATTTTTTTTCCGTCTCGCGAATTTAAATAATGCATCTAGATTTAATTACCGCGCAAATTTTAATGCTTATTGCTTAAACTCGAAGCTAGCTCTGATACCATTGTTAGAAAATCAACGCGGGAAAGTAGTAAAATTTAAAATTTATTTTCTTTTTACCTGGATCGACTTCGTTTAATACAATAAACACGATAAGTTAGTAGAAGGTGATTATCTTGCTTGATCTAAAAGAACGACGCTTTGACCGTTAGGAAGAGTAGTAGTGCGCGCAAGCCGTCCATGTGTCCGGCCTCTATGAATATCCACATGAGCACCTCACCGGAATCCTCCTTGGATAGCTACTAGAAAAATCCAGTTGCTAGACCGGCCTTTTCTCTCTCTCAAAATCTCTCTAGAAGAAGCTCTCTATTTTTCACAAAAATTATGAACCCTTGGAATTGTGATGATACAAAAGAGCTAGTCAAGCCTCCATTAAATAGGGTGACATGCGCCCCATGTAGATCCCAATCTATTTGGAAGAAGTTTCCTAGTAGATTGGCGAGAAAGAAAATCTTTTATTAGTAAAATAAGGAAAATAGATATTCAAGATTTATCTCATTTAATTTAATATCTTATATTAAATAAATCCAAGATATTGTCAATATCTAATAATGATTGACATTATTTTATTACCAGAAATCAATTTATACAAATCTATTAATATCTAATATTAATATATGATAATACTATTTATTAAATTGCACAATCCCTGTGTATCTTATACACTTAAGATCTGTGCCTAATAGGCCAATAAATTGGCATCCGGATATTCTTTAATTAATCAATATAATTAATATCTTGTAATTTATTCATAATAAATAAATACCATCATATTAATTTAATCACTATAACACTTTATGGTCGAGATAAACTTTCTTTATTTAGTTATCACTATAACCGTATTTTAATCCGGCTAGATGTTCTTATGTGTGTGACCCGATAGGCTTCCGAATATGTTGGCCGTAGGCACTAAGTGCATATACTAAAATACCCTTCATACCTAACGATCACGGAATAATGTCTAGAAACACACCATGACCCCCAATCATCGGAAGAGTCAAATGCAATGACTACTACCTTTCATGTGAAATGGTTACCTTGTAAATAGAATCATATCGCTGTTAAAATATCCATAGGGTCGTACGTCGAGTGTCAAACATCAACGACCGTATCTTATAATCTAGATATCATGCTCTCTCGAAGTAACTCATTTACTTCCACATTGCAAAGATTGACGAGAGTAAGACAATCCTTATCAGAAGGCCCTTTCAGATAAATTACTCCTAATCATAGGATACACGATTTCCGGACGAGCAACATGAATCCTATGCATGCTTCAGTATCATACCCAATAACTATCGCATGATCACCCCATGGTTTGGGGAAACCTCAATAGTTTCAAAGTAAGACAATTCACACTGTGATGACATGAAGACTCCGGTCTCAGGATAATTACACAACCACCACATAGTGCGTCACTTAGTATGTAGGTCAGTCTAACGTACGCATTCTCTAATACACGTCCACGTACAGTTTCCAAATATCTCTGCACTTTTATAGACGATATCTATCTTCAAAAGATAGAAGACATTTAATACGTGCTAGTCTAATTGTACTATTAATGTCTCTTTTAATAGCACATAAGACTAGAGACATTTAAGTATCAAACCAATTAAAGTGAGTCGAGATCTCATCGACCATATTCACTATTATGATTTCTCTTTCAAAGTTTGACACTAGGGACGTTATCATATATATAATATCATAATTGTTCCGATAAACGAACAAATATATATTAATAGAAAGCCATTTAATAAATGTACAAACATAAAGAAATAGTAGAAATGATCCGACCTGGTCGGATCCGGTCCAACCCGATTGGGTTTAGGACACTATTTCAACATAATGTTACAAGCATGTTGTAGAATAATTTGCATATTATTTTTTTTATGGATTTTGAGTAGATTTAGTGTTTGAAATGTTGAATAAAACATGGAATTTGATCATATAGTGATGGTTGTTTTTCAGGCAAAAATGGTCGTGGGCGCATGTGGATTGTTGTAAAGTTAGGTGTATGTGTTCTAATGGATTTGGCTCCGCACCGTGTCTCATGGAAGAATTGGAACACTCTACACTTAGCCTTATTAGATGTTGACTTGAGTTCAACGTTGTAATGGTAACATGCAAAATCATTGAATATATAAACAATGAAGTAAAGAAAAGACAGCTAAGTCAAGTAAGATGTCCATACTTAATCAGAAAATGTTGAAAATGTGGAAGGCAATGCATTTAA